>MU972911.1:0-354024 GCA_038497805.1 Lipomyces mesembrius
TGTTGTTGTTGTTGTTGTTGTTGTTGTTGTTGTTGTTGTTGTTGTTGTTGTTGTTGTTGTTGTTGTTGTTGTTGTTGTTGTTGTTGTTGCTGCTGCTCATCCTCCGATTCGGCCCTTCTCTCTGGACCCTGACTAGCTCTACTTCTGCGCTCATCATCCAGATGCAGCAGTGGTGGGGCTTTCTTCGATGCATGTTTGCCTCCGACAGCTCTGGACGAGACCCTATGGTTCGGACCAGTGCTGTCGCCGTCCTCACTCTCCATGTCAAAATCAACAGACATATCTCTAGTTGGGATGCTAGCCTCTTCAACCTCGACATCAAATTTACTCCGGATTGTAATATCAGGTATGAGTGGGATTAGAGATAGCGTCTTCTTCTTCATGGCCATGGCGTGCTTTCGCAAGTAATGCTGCGGGTCGGTGTTAAACGTGAGGCAGTTATTCCAGATGAGCATTAGATCATCAACAAACTCCTGTTTGTTCCGGTATTGTAGTGCCTTGAGCTTCTTCATCACTGTGCTCAAATCCATTGGATTCTTGATAACACTGAAGTAGTTCGGAGCGTCACGTTTATTAACTTTGTTAAGGAAAGCGGAGGAGTGCTCAGTGTATGCCCGTAGTTCCAGCACAACTCTTTCTGCAGCTTCGTAGAGCTCTTCTTGCCCAACACGGTCTTCATTTGCCTATATAGATTCCATCAACAATGGGCTTTGACCTATGGGTCACCCCTCACTTACCCATTTTGAGCGATTTTTTCTAACGTCTGATATCAGATTTCGTAGTTCGACATCCGAGAACGTGAGCTGTTGTCTTTTCTCGTCAATAATGGCAAGTAAGTGCTACACAAATATTAATGTCAGATCTGACACAGTTATATCCACGTTGTAAGCTACCTTCAAGCTAAGATGAGCTGCGCCGAAATTCAATTGGGCCTGTAAGAGAAAACATTAATAATATTGCCCAAGTTCGCTACTTAATAGCACAGTCATACCAATTTTCCAACGTTATTAATGTTAGCTTCGTGTTCATGAGATTCATTTTCCTGAAAGCGGTTAGCACTAGCGCAAGTGTATTGTAGTAGAACACTCACATTAACGTGATCATGCCTCATGTATATGTCGCCATCAGCATCAAGCGTCTGATATATGCTGTATATTTCCTGTTGTATGGCTTCATCCATTTGTTTGACTTCGCCAGCAGTAGGTGTGTCTATCACACGTTAGGGGAAAATCGCAATATCAAGACCGTGAATTACACACCTGCTGGAGTAATGATCCCGTCAACAGCGGATTTGGTCTCTTCATTCCCTCGTTTCCCGGAGCATGCCTCCAGCGGAGTTGCGCTTTTGGACTGTGGACTAGCCTCAAGCACAGGTAGAATTGGTTTCGCAGACTGAGGCTTGCCCTCCTCTATTTCATCATCATCATCATCATCTTCATCATCGTAATCGTCCTCATCGACTTTCCGAGCCAGAGGTGGCTTGTTTTTCTCCGATACGTCGATTTCATCATGAATTGATCCATTATTTGCATCTTCTTCGTCCAGGAATGTGAAATCAACTTCAAATGGTCCCGAACTCGGTTTGCCAGGCGTCGCGAATATGTAGTCAACTGATTTCGCGTACAGCATATGCCGGACTTTTAGTGCCAGGGCCACGAAATCAATTTCCACTGGCGTTTCTTTGGTGTCACCGTTGTCGTCCGAGAAATTGGGTTGTTCTGTACCATTGCTCAAATGCGAGACGATGTCGGCACTGTGCGGGGTTGGTGATGGCCGAGGAGTGTGCAGCAACAGATCGCCAGCAACACCATTCACAGTCGGTACTTGGTTATTCGGCGGATCGTCCACAGGGTCCATATTGTCCTCCAATGCTTTCTTTTCTGTGTTGGCTTTCCCAGCCTCAGTTGCCGATATCAGGCTCCTCCAACTATCATTGCCTTCAGCAATGGCCTCGGCGAAGACCGCATGCTCCTGTGGATTTAAATGCGCTTTCCATCCATGATGAGCTTCAATTTGACGCGCAAGATGCAGTAGACGTATGGGATCCCCTGTCGTCCATAATTTGATTGTCGCCGACGGGAGTGGTGGTGCCGGTGTTGCTGTTGCCATGGTGTTGGGAGATATTGCTCTCCAGACACCGTTCACAGTCAAGGGGACTCTGTCGCTACCAGACCGATTCTATAAACCCAACTTGCACATGCAACAACGCATCTGAGAAGCCAAACTATGCACGAATAGTCTTGCCCAATTCTGCAAATGATGGATCGCTAATACCCTGGATTGGATGGAGACTTCTGAGGGGATGTCGGGTCACGAACTCTAGTACTACTACTGGAAGTTGCCGATGGAGCCAAATCTGAGATGTGCATCGAGCGGAAGACTGCCGAATCTCGTCGTTACGCGAAAACCCTAAACCACAAACTTTCCGGACTAAGTCTAATAAGCCGCTGCAACTGGGCCCTAGATCCGTAGCTCGTTTCTAGTGCGTGCTAGCACTTGATTTCTTTGGACGACTTATTTATCAGGATGATTTTTGTGTAAACGTAACTATTCTGTTAGAGAACTGAGAGGCAACGAGAAAAGTCGTCAGCGCAGTTGTCTTACTTCAGATCTTTGCAATCGTCCGTCCCCATGGCATCGTTTGGACACTACGACCGCTTCAAAAAGGCAGTGTCCAATAGGAGAACTCGGCCAAAGCTTACGTTGGATGATGAAGAGGTGGACAATGGTTCAAATGGGTCTTTGATTCAAACGTCGACTGCGAAAGGTAGCGGATCGATTAGTGGCGAGAAGACCGAGCCTCAACCGCCAATCGGCAATACGAAAAATGCTGCCGAAATTACAGTTGACAACAATTCACTGAGATCTGACGACAGAGTAAAAAAGAATGATACTACGAGCTTCCAGGTATGTTAGTGAAGGAAGCGCAAGTATATTTGTGGAGAAACTAACGTGTCATGCATAAAGGACGATGACAGCGACGAACAGGAAGATTATCATGTTGTGACAGCTGCTTCCCTGAAGAAAAAACGGAAAAATAAAACCAAAGGACTGAGTTCTTCGCTTCTAAACTCCAAGCTACGAACCAAACTTGCACCGAATTTGCCAGGTTTTCCTTCCGCGACGACTGCTCACACCACAACATACTCCAAATCATATCTCGACGAATTGCGTGATTCCACACCGACTACGCCAGCTGCGTATACAAATAACGGTAAGAATGCTGCTGAGCAGGAAGACATGGAGATGCTCGATGATAGTCTGTACGGTATGGACACTGCAGCAAGTGAGTCTGTAGGTGGCATGCCGGATGAAGCTCTAATAAATCATCTCATTGAACGACGCCATAGAAATGCCGAAGCTCCTAGAAAAGATGATTTTGTATCGCTTGATGAAGAAGCCAGTGATGAGGAAGTTGAGTCGAATATGGAGGGAGTTGAGATGTATGACAAACACCAAAATGAGCGAATTAGTCGACTGCAGAGAGAAGACGACATTTTTGATGATGAGTACGAGATGCTTGCCGAAGGAAGCGATGGCCGAATACCGTTATCGGCGGCACAAGAAGCTGAACAAAAGATGCAACGGAGAAAGGACATGGAAGAGCTGATTAACGAGCGCGAAGATGAGGAGCAAGAGGTTGGTAATGAATATCTATATCTTGGAGGTGATGACAGCGGTTCCGACAGTGGGTGGGAGCAAGCGCAAATTCAGAAGGGTGCGTTTGGATCAAATGCGTTCTCAATTAGCCACGCAGAAATTGGAAGTAATGGAATGCCAAAACAGAATGGTACTCAAGAGCCATCATTTATGGTTCTTCAAGAGCTTCCCGATTTAGAGTCCGTAATTAAGAGGCTTACTGTTATTTTAAACAGTATGCGTGAACAACGTGATTCACACCTTAAACTATTAGAGGAATTCAATACGCACAAAGACGAGATCGAAGCGCGAGAGAAGGAGGTCCAAGAAGCATTAAGCGCGGCACCATTTTAACTGGCTTTGTGCTGCATCCGGATGGGATTGACTAATGTATTTATGTATAGTATATGTACAATATATACGATGTAAATGAGATGTTCAAAAATTGGTGTTTACCAAGAAATCCTTCTCATCTCCTCGCCATTCTCAAAAAAAATGAGATCGCCACTTTGGACCCTCACTGTGTTCATCCTCTCAAGGTCCAAGTAGCCCTTAAACTGAACAACGCATCTACGGGCTACAGAACTAAAATGTACATTGGCCTTGTTCTCATTTTCTTCTCGTCGTGCTTTAGCTCCGCTAATCACCGCCGTACCCGTCACCTCCACCCAAATGTTAGTTTTGAGTTCCATATTTTCCACGATCTCATGGACAGGTTCTTCTGCTTCATCTGTTGTCATACCAATAGCGTCTGCTAGTGGAGTAATAAACTTGGATCGTATTTCTCTTATTGAAAATATACGGACGCTTCGTCGAATACTAGGAATTTTTTGTTTATCTGTTTTGCGGTACACCTCAATACCTTTCAAAACATGCTCTGCTGGTCGGTCAGGCGGAAACGCAAATTTAACCGCATCTAGCGATTCGATAATTATAGGTAGTCCAAGGTTTGCCGCTACTAACTCCTGATACGCCAATGCCTCTAAAAGTGCATCACCAGTCATCTCTTACACGCCCAGAGTCAGTATACATCATTGTCAAAAATCTGTCGAAAGAACATACGCTTTAGGCTATCTAATTGTGCCCGTGTCAGGATCTCTTCCAAGACGTACGGCTTGACCCAATAAGGAATAAAAAAGGATTCGTCTTGCACATACAACTTGTACAGTCCATACAGCAATATCGCCGTGGACAACGATCCCAGAAATATTCGCCTTCGCAATTTAGCTCCATGTTCCCGCTTCATTGTACTTGACTGGAGAATTGCATGTCTGAATTCTTCTTCCGTGAATTGATGCATGGACGATTGCCGTTGGGGCTCACGAAACACTGGGCGAGATGATCTTAATGTTCTAATGGGGCTTGCATACCGCCTCAATATATCGTAACGAGAAGCGCTTCTTATAAATAACTTGTCCGCGCTTTTGTACAAACATCTTGCAGATGTATATCGTAATGGGCCGCCGGTATACCTCATATGTAGTTGTTCATGTGATCTCCAACTGAAGCTCCGCCGACACAATGTAATACTTCTGCGATCCATTAGAAAGAATTCCGCCCGCAGCGTCTGTATAGTCCGACATATAGTCATTATGTAAATACTAATGTAGAGTAGACCCGGGATCACTTAAACTGAAGCAATGGCGATGAAATGTGCGGTTATGTTGACGATTGCAGCCCGGTAATGATCCATCGCTTCAGCTGTCCGGGAGTAGCTCCGTCATGTCGCATTCCAAGCGCAACCGTTCAACATCAACTTACCCGGATATCACCGCCTACTTTTCTAACTATTACTGCATACTAGATCCACCGCATATTTTACATAATTCCAGCACGATTAGGCGTACATAGTCAGTTCCGCAACTGATATAGCAATCAATCAGATTGACAACTATTCTCATACCATCGGCGCTCAATTTTGAGACATTAATCCTCATGTCAAAACCATCGACACCTGAATTGAAGAAGGTACGATTATGGCGACATTTAGGTCTACACTTTTTTTCTTAGGGTTCCTGAGTTTTAATGGTGTGTTATACAGTACATGGACAGGCGGTTGTTCGTCCAGCTTAATGGATCGCGGAAAGTGATTGGTGTGTTACGGGGTTACGATGTAAGTGGTACGACTATCGGCATGTTTACGACGCTTGCTGACCACATGGCATAGGTTTTCTTAAACTTGGTGCTCGATGACGCGGTAGAAGAAAAGACTGGTGGTGAGAGGATCAGGATCGGAACAACTGTATATGACTCGATTTTTGGTCATTTCGTCGTATAGGTTCAATAACTAATAAGTGTTAATAGGTCATAAGAGGCAACTCAGTCGTCATGATAGAAGTAAGTGTCCTAGTGAATACTACTGTGGGAGATGTGTTACTGATAATATTTCGTAGGCATTAGAGAGAGTGTCGTAGTGTCCTAATTCAGTCCGTATTAAATATTGGTTTGAAAATTACATTCCGGCTTACGTATTGCTCATGATTACGTTGTATCTGTATATCGTATTAACGTGGGATATTGTACAGTTAGCTCAGGTAAAATGCTGGTATCAGTTTCATACATAAAAAGCATCCTTTGATTGCGACGGTTACTGCCTTTGGTTGAACGATCATACTTGGCTGAAAACTGGCGTCCGCCTCACGGTCCGTAACAAATGCAACTTATAACGTGATGCAATTAATTTGAATCGAAGTGTATGGGATGGGCCTCGTGTATACATACATACTATTTCTCATTTGACCTACCGCTCACCTTTTGACAACTAGGGAGGCTATATGCCACGCCTCGTGGTTGGCACGCCAAGATAATCGTCACTGGACTGCCGATAGACTCGTTACTGTTTCTGTCTGTCTGTTGCATAATCTACTAAGAACTGCGGCAGAAGGCTAGAAAGGTGTCATAGTTCGCATGCATACAAACTGAACGTTGATAGCACATCAACAAAAATTAATCTGGTTGTAGTCAGTGGCTAATTGAGCTAACTTAAATACGTTCGGAAAACCTTAGACGTAGACTAGCGACGCATAGGGTTAGGATAAAGCTGGCGTGAGCAATCTTTTGCCGGGCCGAGGGTCCGAAATGGAGAACGTTGTCGTTCATTTTTCAAGTTGATGATAGCCGACAATACAGATCTCGCACACGCCGGTAATATAGCAATTGGCCTCTAGTGACAGGGCGGAGCAAATAACTGCTGTACTGAATGGCTTCACGGATGTGCTATTTATAGGTAAGCAACAAAAGAGAAAAGTAGCTTTATACTGATGATGAATTGAGTCCCGGAATTGCACAATGCCCCGATCTCCCCGTACCATTCCCGCCTCCTCAGTTCCCCGGGCGCACAAGTCTCAACTGAAGCACGCAACCAGAATATATTTGCTTGTGCCAGTATGGTTCTTGGCTCTGCACCTACTAGCGCTTGTCTTGTTTGCGCTAGGCTTTTTGCTTTCGAGACCAATTCTACCCGACATTGCTGTGAAATCCGCCTCCTACTCTAATCCGGATGTCGTCCTCCCTCGTGCATTTAAACGAACGGTGGTAATTCTTATTGACGCTCTTCGTCATGACTTCATTGGTACTTCTGGTGACGGCAACGAGGCATATTACTTGAATGTCTTGACGACACCGTTGATGCTCAGCGTCTCGCAGCCAGAACATGCAGCGGTGTTCAAATTTATTGCAGATCCTCCAACAACCACCTTGCAAAGACTCAAAGCATTGACAACAGGCTCATTGCCGACGTTCATTGATGCCGGATCAAATTTTAACGGCGCGGAAGTTACTGAAGACTCGTGGATTGGGCAAGTACTGTCATCTCGAGGGGATGGTAGGACAGCATTTGCAGGTGATGACACTTGGCTTTCTCTGTTCCCGTCATTATCGCACGGCGCTTATGGGGACAGGAACTTGACGTTTCCGTACGAATCCTTTAACGTTTGGGACTTACATACTGTTGATTCTGGCGTTACATCCCACATA
Source organism: Lipomyces mesembrius (assembly GCA_038497805.1). Lineage (NCBI taxonomy): Eukaryota > Fungi > Ascomycota > Lipomycetes > Lipomycetales > Lipomycetaceae > Lipomyces > Lipomyces mesembrius. Next base: position 7,615 of record MU972911.1, read on the forward strand.
TGGCCCGTATTAGAGCGGAGGGATGACTGGGATGTCTTGATTGCCCATTACTTGGGTGTGGATCATGCTGGACATAGATTTGGACCAGACACGCCTCAAATGAAAGAAAAATTGCTTGAAATGGACACAGTAGTGAAGAATGTGGTAAACGCAATTAAAGACGACGACGAAACGCTCCTTGTTGTTTTGGGAGACCATGGAATGGACGAAAAGGGCGACCACGGCGGTGATTCGAAAGGCGAAGTGGAAGCAGGATTATTTTTGTAAGTATTTTCCGCTGTATGTTGGACAGCGCCATTAATCTGTCATCCGCAGATACTCGAGTAGACCTTTCTTATCACCAGTGGATCAAGCAGAGACGATCAACCAAATTGATCTCGTTCCGACTCTGTCATTCCTTCTGGATATTCCTGTTCCATTTAATAATCTTGGATCGCCAATTGCGGCAGCTATGCTTGGTCCTGACCGTAACTTCCAACAGTTTGCGTCTGCCTGCCGTATTGTTGCTGAGCAGATTCATGGGTATAGATCTCATCATCCTTCATTTGAAGGAACGGATGAGATAACGGAGATTTACAGTGCAGCCTCGGAAGCATGGAATACGTCAAAAGATTATGAACGTATAAGCGAATTGTATCTCGCATATCAGAAGCAGAACCTGAAAACTTGCCGCGAAATGTGGGCAAGGTTTGATGTGCCAAGCATGGTTGCAGGCATTGTCGTTTTCTTGGCTTCATTCGGTACTCTGATTGTATTCTACGCTACTTTTGATGGCTCACTTGAATGTCCGTCAGATTACTTGAATTTTCTTGCTCCGAAGATTGGTCTCGGAGGCCTGACGGGTTTGGCTGTGGGTGCAGGACTGGGATACCTCCAATCAAGGCTTGCAATAGCCACAGTCTTTGGCTTGGCTATGGGCTCTATTCTTGGTTTTATCAAAGGGATGCCTAGATTTCCCAATGTGAAATCCCCAGTGTCCAAATGGACTGTATTGGCACTTTCGTCAATAATACTACACGGTATCTTGTTTGCATCGAATTCATACATTGTCTGGGAAGCAAGGTCGTTATCATTCCTGTTGGTATCCTTCGGCTTTACTTTACTTGCCGCATCGTTCCGACTGCCAGACACTAAGCTTCGTGCTACGGCTGTGTTCCACTCACTAGTGTTTATTATTCAATCACGAATAGCAGAGTATCCACGTGTCTGCCGAGAAGAGCAGCTGCCCTTCTGCACCAGTAATTTCTATGCATCTACCGCATCATCGGTTTCATCGCTTACTGCGTTAATTATTCTCTTTGTAACGGCTGTCACCTTACCTGCTATAATCAGATCTTTCCTTCGCATGTCGGCATCGTATGAGGGGTCGGCGCCCTTGTGGGTTGGTGCAGGTCTCCGGGTTGTCCTTCTCCTTGTTGGTTTATATTGGACCCTGGATTATGTAGAGGCCGATCCGAATTCACAAGCCCATGTGGAACAGTTCAAAATGTATAAATACGTCATTTCGCGGATATTATTTGGTGTTACAGTCGTTGGAGCTCCGCTCGCATGGTTCCGTGGCTTCCCACTATGCTTACGAGTGGAAATGGCCAACAACCAACAGAAGATCAAACAAGCAGTGCAGAATGGTGACATGGATACAGCATCAAAAACTTCGCCAGTATCAGTCGAGATTATTGGATTTGGAAATACATATGGTAGTTTATACTTGCTCCTGTTCGTTTCAATCTTTGCGGCAGTGTCGCTGTGTATGAAGCCTGTTGGTGGCATTGCGATGGCGGGCATGGTCTACCAGATTCTCACCCTTCTAGAACTCGGTGATGTACTTGAGCTCTTTACAATTTCTCCTATTGTTACGCCAACAGTCATTGCGCTTATGAGTACGCAGTATTATTTTGCAACCGGTCATCAAGCCACACTTGCATCGATCCAATGGGATGTCGCGTTCTTATTCACAGAATCGATCAGACCACCACTCACGCACATCGCGCTTATATTCAATACGTTGGGCCCATTCATCCTGGCCGGGCTCGCAGTTCCATTGACGGTATTCTACAAGTTGTCTCCTTCGCCTCGCGATTTCCGCGCATCAGAAGCTATCATGGGAAGAGTAGTCCGTGCTGGCACAGGCGCGATGATCTATGCTGGGGGACTTACACTAACTAACTGTGTTATGACTGTAATTCTGAGACGACATCTTATGGTATGGAAAATTTTCGCGCCGAGATTTATGTTAGCTGGAGCAACCGTAATTGCTATCGATCTGGCAATTGTTGCTAGTACTTTTTTTGCCGGGAAGGCTATTGCGGGCGTCTATGACGTGTTCGGCTAGATCGATGAACGTTTTGGCCCACTATATGTATAAGTACCTATAAATTTCATGTATGTAGGAATGGAAGACATAAATGTTGGTCAAAATAGGTGACTGATGAACTTTATTGTACATAGCATATGTATTCTAAGGATAGCAACGAGAGAACTAATTTACATGATTGCATACAAAAGATAAGTTCGTTTCCAACACGACTCCACCCGTTTTGTGATCGTTTCCAATAGCTTGTCATCATCTCCCTCTATCGAGTTAAGAACAAGGTCACGTAACGCGGACACATCGATAGAGAAAACTTTACCAAGATAGATAATGTCAAAGAGAAGCTGTACCCAATGTGTTCTTGTTGGCTGCGGAGCAGCAACGGAAGACGTGGCCAGTCCCAACAGCAAAGCACCTGATGAGTCTGTCGCTTTGTTATAATCGGTAGACGTCTCAAACGGATCGCCTCTCTGAACTTCGTCAGTTGTAGTAGTGTTGCCCTTTTCATCTGCCAAATCGCTCTTCGATCCATCATTCGATCCATCATTCGATCCATCATTCGATCCATCATTCGATCCATCATTCGATCCATCATTCGATCCATCATTCGTACCTATCATGTGCAGGTTGGTTTCCGATTGTGTGGTCCCATTCTCGTCGATAGTACCCTGTTCACTGGTTTTATTATCTGGCCTGTTGAACGATACAGTCTTTCCGATATCTTCGCGCTCTTTATTTTGGTGAGATCCGTCAATCCCTGTCCCGGCATCTTTCAATTTCTCGGGGTCAGACATAACTGCCTCTAGCTGTTCCAAATATTTAGCAATACCGTCCGATATGCCAGATATCCACTTTTGTCCCACAACCCGGCGACAGACTGAGACGCCAAACGGAAACCCGAGAACAATATCCTCAGATGCGCTTCCAACGATCGGCCTCACATAACTATCATAAATACCTTCAGCGATCCAAGGTGATGTATCGAATGGATATTTTCCTCCGGTCGATTCTTCCTCCCATAGTCCTGTCTCAACGTCCCCGCTGAAGTAAGTTTTTACTTCACCGAGTCCGACTGTAACAGGGAAGACGGCTTCCGCGAAAGTTGCATATGCATCTTCAACTATGCCGCCAACTAAATCCCTCGCGCCTCTTTGTGTAAGCGGAAGCTCGAGCATTCTCCTACCTACTCTCACCAATATTCCAATCTTGTATTTATCTGCAGAAGACGCCCGTAGTAGATTTCTAATTTTGTCAACCAGCAGACTTATACCGCTGGGGACGACTTCATCTTCAAAAAACATTCCTAGCTGTTGTCCCTCTCTCTCAGCGGCTTCTCTTAAGTCTCTGATCCATGGTTCTTCCTCTCCAGCAAACAAGTCATATTCATACACCCCTCTCACTCGTCCAACAAGCCGTCTCACTGCATCTATACCATCCCACCACGACTGCAAGCTCACCAAAATATCGCCACACACGCTAGCATTGCCGTCAATGAGAGCGGTTACAGCACTGCGAAAATCTAAGGCACCGCGGGATATGTCGAAAGTCATCCATGCATCATCCCACAGACTAACAGGATTGGATTCCGATTTTGTTGCGACGGCATCCGCGTTGCTAACAATCTCAGATAATGCATCTGCAATCGTGATTGTAGCATTGAGGTATGTATTGCATAGCGATTTAAGTGTCGGGAACCATTCGGCTTCCCATGTAACGTCCCTGGATAGCAGAAGAGGACGCACAACTGGACGCTCTATAAGGGTTTCAAAGATTGCCCGACGAAGACTAAGTAGACTTTCGATTTGTTCCTGGCTTGTGCCTGTCGACGAGTCACTGGAGATCATCGTAATAACATCACGCATTCCTGTTTCAAAAGCGGATATAGATGAAACTTGAAACGCAGTGAGACTCTCGACCACGTCAATTGGCGAATCTGCAGGATCTTGTGCTGCGGATGCAATAAACTCTAGAATGTCTTTCGGGCACCAATTGCTCAGCAACGAAAAATCTATATGAGGAAGCTTTCGGAATTCCGCGTCGTTTAGGGCAGGAAGAATCGTCGCTCTTGTAAGTGCTCTAGAAAACTGATTCGGGAATAATGTCTTCGTGATGGTAATAGTAAAGTCCAAGACGCCCAACGCTGTGAGAAGAGTGTCGGGCGTCGTTTGCGCAAAAAGGTTCTCGAGATGATTGGTCCTGGTCTCAAGGAAGTAAGATAACGTTGCGGAAGGGGATGAAGACGTGACAAGACTATAAGACACCAGCGCGTCAAGAATATTCGAAGACACAGTACTCCGAAGAATAGCAGCAACACAACGAAAATATCGCGATTCCAGAGTACTTAGTCTGGTCACCATGAAACCAATCCACGATACCGACGCTAGACTTGCTGATGCTGCTAGCTCCTTTACGACAAGTAAGAGCTTGGAAACTGTCAATATCAACTCAGGGGTGCGTAATAGCGTTTCAATTGAAAGACAGAGATCATTCATTATTTTGACCATCGCGACACTCATTTTAGCGGTCATATCTACTATCAATTAGAATAAGTCTAGGTCGCGATAAACAGGTGAGTATCATACCTCGGTCACTAAAAGCTTTGCCTAAAGCGTCTCTCTTCTCTGCTCTACTGCGTACTATTTTAGAACTGCATCCTGTTGCCAAAGTACGAAAGCGTTCCTCCATCTCCTGCACGGTGTCGTTCATGCCAATGATAGTATCTGCTGTGCTTAACAGTTCGCGGTAGCTCTCACCAACCAATGACCGCAGTTGCTCTCGCTTTGCCTGGGCTTCATTTCTGACTTGAAACGCTACAACTCGTACTTGGGGCGGTGGGTAGTTCTCAAACACCAAGGTCCATGACGTTAACGCTGCAGAATCAAGTGTTACGGCTGGTACTATAGATGTTGAAGATCCGCTGCTTCGCCTCATTACCGTGCCAGTTGGGGTCCTGATTATCGACTTGAGAGATGATATCGAACCTGCCGACGGTGACGAATTGAGCGTTGGACGGTTCATTGCTGGTGTGGACATGATTGCACCAATACAAAGTTGGCTTTACCGAGAATGCAGGTTAGCGAATAAGCATATAATTAAGCTGTGTCTTGAATATATGAATCACAAGTTTGATATGAGATGTGCTATTGAGTGTTCCAGTCAGTCTACACTTGCGATAGAACACCAATTGTAGCACTTAGCATTAATGCACATCCATTGACGCCAATTGAACACAGCCAAAAATGCTTATAGGCTTACAAGGACAGCTCGTAATTTGATCAGTAACTTTAGATAGATACAGAATTGATGGTGGATGCAGCCTCCTGTGTGGCCGGCTAGGAACCCTTGGTTCTGTCAGCGACAACGTTGCTGCGGTGGGCATGCAAACTTACGCATCACTTTAACTTCGACGGATACAGTATCATACAAGTATTCCCCGGATCATGATGTTTCAACTGGTGCTAGCACAGTCATAGTATTACGTCTTTTTTTCCACCAACTCAATCAAGTTAAACTGGTCGTATTTCATTCTTGTACACTAATCTGAGGAAGCTGAAATTTGAGATCATGATTCGAAGGTACCAGGGTGGATGGTCTTTAAGAGTTACAACGACAACGGGTCAGTTGGAATTCGCCGACATTTAGAAGTGTTCTAACCTGATCCGAAGCTGTACAAAGGCCCAATGGAACTGCACTCAAGGGGCCTTACGGTCCCGCGTATAATTTGCGCACCAACATCCGACAGCGAAGCCAAATGCCTCTACTACTCCCTCCGATGAGTGGTCCAAGTGGAACTCCGCTACAATCAAACTCAGAGCATGGGAGCAACAGTAGTGGCAGCGCCAGTGGGAGTCGTTCCGACATTATTGATGCGCCATTGCCGCTTCAGTTAAGAGGACTCAAGATGCAAAGGGACGATGCACTATGGGCGGAAGTAGCAAATGGCAAACCTCAGAGAGACGATCGAAGCGATGCGGACCGAGTGCATGATGATAGCGATCGGCCTACATCAGCGGGAGGAGGTGATGATGATGATGGTGGGGGAAGTAGCTTCACGACGAGCTTAGCAGTAGCACCCCCGCCTGGCATGAGATATCCGCACTATTTCGACACTTATCATATTTTTAGCCGGTTGCGTAGAGCAGGTTTCACGGACGATCAGGCTAAAGTCTTGATGAAGTGTATGCGTGGGTTGCTAACCGATGAACTGCTTCGTGCCAAGGAAACATACCTGTCGTCCGCGGAAATGGAAAATGAAGCCTACTTATTCGATGCTGCTTGCTCAGAGCTGCGTACCGAGATTCAGAACAATAGGAAAAGCCAGGCGCTGTTGGCTCAGACAGAGACAGCGGCCTTACAGCGGGAATTTTTGGTATTGAAGAGACTTTTTGAGGAAGAGATTGATTATATGAAAAATGAAATTAGTATGGACCTCAATGAGCGCAAGAATGCGACAAAGATCGATTCTAGAGCTACAGAACTTCAGATTCAGGAGTTAAATAATCGTATTACAATTGCTATTTCGTCTGATTTGAGATCCGAGGTTGAGGCTTTACGCTGGCAAACTACAAGGCGAGGATTATGTGAGTACTTAAGGCTGGCAATAAGTAGATACCTGTGGAACTAATCGATATGTCTTTAGTCACAATTGGGGTGGTCGCGGCGCTCATCCTTACGGCCTTATCTTATCGGAATGATGGTGAGCAACAGCATCCAAAGGCAGCCACTGCGACAACCGGTGCTACGGTCCCGAAAAAGTCAGATAACGTTAGTGAGACTGATGTATTGTATATGACTTGATAACTGAAATGCATGGTACAACTGAAATTTTACGGGAAATGGTATTGATTTAGCGGTGTTCAGAGCATATCGGGCTATTTTTGCATAAACGGAAACTTTAGATTTGTAAATAGTTACTGGGACTGTAATATACTGGCAGATTACTATAGCATACTATATATATAAAATATATATATTCGCGTTTGCAAGGACCTCAACGCATCTCTACAGAAGTGGCCTTGTTATATGTATATTCAATGCGTCAATTTTCAACAAGCGATTGTTGTCACCCTTCCCATAAGTAAACCAAGGCACTGTGCGGCGATCGTGCCCTAGCCCTAGTTTTACTCACTTCTACCCATCTCACGGAAACAACGGACCCGAACCAGGCAGAATAGGTCGCGAATCAGATTGCAGCATTTGCAGATACCGATACACTGCGCACTCTGCCGAGTGGCATTATTTTTCCACCTGTCTCATCGCCATTAATCCAGTGGGACAAGCAGTGTTGTGGAGAACTGATACAGGTGACAGGGAACGCGCACAGGCGCCAGAGTCACGTGCGTGCAGCCTATCGGTTCTCGACCCTGCGCAGCGGGCGCAGCCAAACGCAAAAGCTCCACCATCCTCGCCCCATCATCGCCGCCGCATACTTACTCTTCTTAGGACAGTGGAACCTACAGACCTGTAATCCGCACCCCTTTCACACATCCTATCACCCGATCTGGTCGCACTCTCTGACTGTCCGGTCGAGTTCACCACTTGTTACGCAATTGACCTTTGAGCCACCATTGCCAAGTCGACTCACTCTCCCAGATGCGACCACACCTCGCCTAGACGTTCTCACACCCCCCTAGAACCTCGAACCATGGCTGCCAATGCCAATTGGGGCGTGTGGGGTGCTTCTCCCCTCTCGTCAACCTTTGCGTCGGAGTCTTCATCTCGGAGACCAGGTACGTGGATTTATACGCGCTTATATCTCAGCTCAAGGCGTTAAGCTTACTGATATTCTACGTCAAGATGAGTTGTCCCCCAATGCATCGCATGCATCGCATGCATCGCATACATCGCCTCTATCCGCCACAGTGCCCTTACCTGCTTTGGCTACCGCTACTACCGCATCCGCTGCGTCTGAACGAGAAATTGACATTGATCTACGACCATGGGCATCAAATTCTTCGTCGTCCCGCTCGCCCCTGTGGGCCTCTACCATTGAGAACCCAAGCATGTCTCCTGTGGGAATGCGGAAGCTGCCTCTAGAACTGGATGTATGTGTTGATTTCCCTTTGGATGTACTCGATTCGGCGTTCAGTACTCTAACTTTAATAGCGGTCCGAGTCACCACGAGAATCATCCTTCTTTATAACACCGCGTCCACGACCTGGGTCATCGTTTGGTTCGGCTCAGTCACAAGCATCCAATAGTGGATCGGGATTGCTTATGGATATTCGCTCCCCATCGTCATTGCATGCGACGATCCTGTCACAGCCACAGGCATCCCAGTATTCTTTCGGCCACTCGTACGCGTCGTTGGTCGGCGCTGCGGATGACGATGACGACCAAATCATCCAAGATGATTTCCCGCAACACCATCGCGGGTCTTCAGTTTCTCGAGGCCACGATTCTGCAGTATCTCCAGCTTTGTCTCACGCATCCCAGTCACGAGTGGATGATGACAATGTGCCTGTTCGATCGAACTCTACTCCGCCAATATATAATAATCTGCCTACCGCAGCGGTTAACAGCGCAGCCTCCAGCGCAGGTAATACACAAATACAAGATGCTTATTCGCAGAATGCATTCGCTGCTCAATTGCGCGAGAGAAAGTCTATAGCTGAAGTGACAAGAGAAGCAGAGCTGTTTGCCAATTTTAAGGCTCTACATATGGAGTCCCCCTCGCCGTCCGTGTACGAATCGACCTACGATGAACGGAGACGAATGATATCTCCACAATCCGTGCCGTCCTCACCTTTTCCGTCGTTCTCGTCCTCGGCTTCGTATACATCACCTGTTCCGCAGCAGCACTTTCCTCCATCAGATAGTTATCAAGTTCCTTCTCGGCAGTCGATGTGGGGTGGTAACGATGACAGGTATTATCCACGTATGATGCCCCATCAGCCAGCCCATTCAATTTCTGATTACGAATTGTCGTACGGCGCGCAACCATCATCTCAATCGCATGCAGCGGGGCTGCCCGATCCATTGCAAGAGTTCCGAAATCCGCGCCTTTATTTTCGCGGTAACCTGTCGCCCGTTGAGCCCCATATTGACTATCGCCGCACTATGAGTCCGGCGTACTACGGACCTGGAATTCGTCCTAATGGCCCTAAAGCACCGGTCCTTTCTCAACAACCTCGTGGTGCCACGAAGTTTCAACCTGCTCCAGACAGTAAAAAGTATAGACCACTCTCTCTACAGAATCCGTCACCATCACAACCATCAGTCGCTGCCGGAATTAAGCCGCGGGCGCCATCCACTGGTCTATACAGAGCTCAGGCACCTAGCTTCGAGTATGCCGGTACGTCTCCGTTCTCTCCCGGAGTGCGCGTACCGTCCGCTGGTTCACCGGTGTCACCAGATCCTTCTGTTTCTCGGAGAACGAGCGTTGCCATCTCCGCACCGGTATCTGTGGCTTCTAGTGATGACTTCCCTCATGGTGTGCGGTCCGCTTTTTTAGAAGAATTCCGAAGTAGCAAAGGAAAGAAGTATGAACTAAAGGACATATGTGGGCACGTTGTCGAGTTCAGTGGCGATCAACACGGCTCACGATTTATCCAGAAACGTCTAGAGACTGCCAGTAGTGATGAAAAAGAGACAATTTTCAATGAGATTCGAGCGAATTCCTTGCAGCTAATGACGGATGTTTTTGGCAACTATGTCATCCAAAAAATTTTCGAGCATGGGAATCAGATGCAAAAAACTATCTTGGCAAAACAAATGGAGGGTCATATTATCAATCTGTCGCTGCAAATGTATGGCTGTCGTGTCGTACAGAAAGCGATTGAGCATGTGCTTGTCGAGCAGCAGGCGAAGCTCGTTAAAGAGCTTGAGGGGCATGTTTTGCGATGTGTAAAGGATCAGAATGGAAATCACGTCATCCAGAAGGCCATTGAGCGTGTCCCTGCAGAACATATTGAGTTTATCATTCGGGCCTTTAATCAGCAGGTGTATGAGTTGGCAACCCATCCTTATGGCTGTCGAGTAATTCAGCGGATGTTGGAGCACTGCGATGATGACGCTCAAACTGCTATTTTGCAAGAGCTTCATTCGTATACCTCCTACTTAGTTCAGGATCAGTACGGAAATTACGTCATTCAGCATGTGATTGAGCGGGGCAAGCCCGAAGATCGAGAAAATATCATTGTCGTCGTGAAGGACAATGTCCTGCAATTCTCTAAACATAAGTTTGCGTCGAACGTGGTTGAGAAGTGTATTGTTTATGGCGATAGCCGGCAGCGACAATCGGTTATTGATGAGATATTGCGACAGCGACCTGATGGTTCTCTGCCGTTGACTGCCATGATGAAAGATCAGTTTGCAAATTATGTCATTCAGAAGCTGCTTGACGTGACCGAGGGACAACAGAGGGACAACCTTGTGTCCAAGATTGTGCCGCATCTTCAGGCTTTGAAGAAGTATTCTTATGGCAAACATTTGGTATCCATTGAGAAGCTGATGTATATATCTGGTGAGGAGAAGCCTGTGATAAGCCCCACCATGTCGCCTTCGGCATTTAAAATTGCTGAGCCTGCGAGCCCTACACTGAAGTCAGGATCTGTACCGTCGAAGTCTGATACTTCAACTCCGACGGTACCATCAACGGAGATCTCCACTCCCGCTACCGATGATACGAATCCTGTCTCTCCCTCGTCGACGGAGGACGGCGGAAAATCATATGAGAGCAGCTTCACAAGTAACACGTCTCAAGAGATTAAAAAAGAAAGAGCGGACTAGTACTTGAATTAAGTTACTCGTAAGATGGATAACGTTGCTTGGATTGTTTATGCTTACTTCGCGATTTTTTTGCTGGTTTTTGATCAAGATGCTACATTTAGCTTTGCTTATTGTTTGTTGATTGCCGTTATCCCGAAATTCTATATTCTTTATTGTGGATATAGAGAAAACAATCATACGTTGTGCTATGCGAGTCTTTGGTTGCATTATTTAAGGTTAACAGAATGACTCTTTTTGTGCGATGAACCTTACCGTGTTATTCTTCTTTATATATATCTTTGGTGTTATACATATGTTTACAATTTATGTTCTATAAGCGCTCCTCCTATGTATAATTTTCTCTCTGTGTAATGATGGAATTTCATGTTCTCTATGCTTTCTTACTATATATATTAAGGATTTTCTTTGTTAATATGTGAAGATTTTGATTATTTAATATTTACATATTATTGCACTAGCTATAAATAGTCGATTTTGATTTATTTTATGTGGTTTCAATAATTGCAACAAAGAGTTGTTGACATCATTTTGTTGGATTTAAATCATGTTTTGGATTTAAATCATGTTTGTAATATTTGATCTTTTGCTTACAACAATTTAGTATAATAGTGCTATTGTATCATATCATGGTTCTATTACTGAGGTCGTATAATCTGGCGACTCGTACTATATCGTGGGCGATCTATAAAATATATTTCGGATAATACTGTGATAGTTACCAGCTTAACGCATTCTGGGGCGGGTTACATTGAGCAGTTGTGGACTTCATAGATAACCCCGCATACAGTAAGCAAACAGCCAGAGTCTGCTATTAATTATGCCAAAGTTCGCTCCGATTTTTAAGTTTGGCGACAGTCTGGTGTCGGTGCAGCCACCGCGTAACGGGTAACGGGTAACCCTCTGGCATCATGAAGCTAGGCGAAATATCAACTTGGAGGCTGCGAATACTAAGCCCCTTAGCGTCTACGCTAAACCTAACTTTAATAGGATAAGTCTAATATACATATGCAGACAACTCCTACATTAAGGTTCAAAAGAGCATTGCACTAACGACTAACAGTTAAAGACACAACTGTTATCAGTGTCCGCTACTTTGATTGATATCACTGCTAACTTGGTGCCTGGCGATGATATTTTTGGTGGCTATCAGCACGACAGGCCGCTCTGTCGCTGTCAGCTTTGCCGTACTCACCCTCAAAGAACAGTTGGTCTGTCTTCGACTGCGGAGTCATTTGATACAAGAATTTCTTCGTGTCTGTTTCTTCTCGGTTGATATCATAGACCATGGCGGCCTCACAGTCGGCCGTCTTGCGCCAGACGGCTGCTCTCTGTTTCAAGAGCGCTTTGGTGTTTAGGAGAACATGGTTCTGGACAATCTTTCGCGCATTTGTCTTCCCTGTTGCGTTTATGTGGGTTTTGGTAAGTCCGGGCTGATCTTCTATTATTTGGTCAAATGTATCGTTTCTGTCAGATATCTTGTGTTAATGCGCATTGTATAGGGATATGCTCGAAATCTATTCGTTCCTGCTGCTACTTACGGTGTTGCGGACCCAGCACCGGTTCGTCCTCTGGCAGAAGCAATCGGTGATAGAGATTTCGTGTACTTGATGGAAAATGGCACAGTAACCCCAGAGGTTCGAATGCTGATGATGAACGTAACATATGGCATCCCTCCAGAACAAGTGATTGAGCTGGATGATCCCTTAGACCTGCTGACGGTTTGCAAGCAAAATTTGAGAGGCTCATCAAATTGTATTGGTGCGGTCCAATGGAATAGTTATGATCCCGACAATGGCAGATACAACTACACCCTTCGAGCTGATGCGGGCCTTTTCCGAGTCAAGGTCGATGATCATACCAGCGATGTGGAACGTTATTTATTGCCTGTTCAATGTGCGTATTTTGTTGCGTGAAAATTTAGTAGCTGAGTTTGGATGCTGATTACATATAGGGGCTGTTGACTCCGCGATCCTTGGACTGGATCAGACGAATGACGCCCCCGATGTTGTGGCCTACACATCTCGAAGCCAGGAGGAGCACGAGCAGGATATCCGCGTTCGCTATATGTCTATTCTTATCAAGTACATGTCGCCAGCTATGTTCATCGCCATCATCGGTATTGTCTATCACCTTTGCGGTGTTGTTGCCTATGAGCGTGAGCTTGGATTATCAACTCTGCTTGAGAGTATGGGATGCGCAAAGATCGCGCGTCATCTTGCATTCTTTGTATCGTACTCTGGGCTTTATCTTCCAGGATGGATCGTGGTCGGTATTGCTGTGGGAAGCACCATGTTCTATAATACCAATATGGCATCCATTGTCATCTTTCATATTCTTAACGGATTTGCGAACGTGTCCTGGTCTCTTTTATTAGCGCAGCCTTTCCGCCAAGCTCAGCTATCTGGTATCATCTCTACTGGTATTTGTGTCTTGCTTGCGGTTATGACAACTGTGCAGTCAACCATGCACCCGGAGGATAGTAAAACAGCTGCCGCGCTTGGATTGATATTCCCGCCGATGAACTACGTGTACTATATGCAGACCAATGCTCGCTTCGAACGGGCAGTCCTCCCGCTTTCGTTAACGGAAATCCCTCCTACTGGAATGCTCGCCCCTTGGGTCTTGTGGATTGGTGCTATTATTCAGATTCCATTCTACTTTTTCCTAGCAATGCTATTAGAGCGTTTCCTCTATGGCACCCACTCTCGTACTACGGCTGCTGTGACGGACCCAAACAATGCTCTGTCAATTAAGCATGTTTCGAAAATCTACCATCCGTTCTCATTCAGTAGCCTGTTTAATGGCGGTAAGAATATTTCTCCGGTCGTTGCCGTTGACGATTTGAACTTGACGTTCCGAAATGGCGAAATCTCTTGTTTACTTGGTGCGAATGGAGCTGGAAAGACCACAACACTGGAAATGATAGCAGGCATTCAACGACCGACGGAGGGTAGCATTGTGTTCGGTCATACTACCTCACTCGGTATTTGTCCCCAGAAGAATGTTCTTTGGGACGAGCTCACCGTCGAAGAACATATTCGTGTCTGGGGTCGCGTTAAGGGCAGCTTGACGTCATCTCTTGCCGACGAAGTACGTGAGTTGGTTCAAGAATGTGATCTATTACCTAAGCGCAAGTTTTTGTCCAAGAATCTTTCCGGTGGGCAGAAGCGGAAGCTGCAGCTTGCCGTGATGTTTGTGGGTGGGTCAAAGGTCTGCTGCGTGGATGAGGTTTCATCTGGCCTTGACCCTCTTTCGCGACGGCGTATCTGGGACATTTTACTCTCGTCTCGGGGCGAGCGATCGCTGGTTCTCACTACGCATTTTCTTGATGAGGCTGATTTGTTGGCCGATCACATCGCAATTGTTGCTCGTGGTGTCCTCAAGGCGGCGGGATCTCCACTTGAGCTTAAGGAAGGATTCGGAAATGGCTATCGCGTGTTCTCAATTACTCCCGGCTCCGGTCGTGAGATGGTCTATGAAGCAACCAACGGTTCCCAGGTTACTGAGTTGGTCACACGACTCGAGCGAGCAGGCCATAAGGAGCTTCGTGTGTCTGGACCACAGTTGGAGGATGTGTTCTTGAAATTGGTTGCGGATTCTGACAGTGAAATTCAGGAGCTCTTGGATGAGAATGATGTGTTATTCCAAGAGGATGAGCTGCTCGAGAAGAAGCAACCGCATTCGTACGGTGCTCTGGACAGTGCTAGCGAAACTTCATCCCTGTCGGAGAAGCCGTTACTGAAGGACGGATTGGATCTGAAGGTCGGAAAGATTGTTGGAATTAGAGGTAAGGCTTAGTCTGAAGGAGGCCATTACTTTTTAGACTAATGGTTAATAGGGCAAATTTGGACAATGATCTGGAAGCGTATCATCGTCGCTCGACGTCATCCGTTGCCTATCCTTGGAATTCTATTCCTTCCAATCATCGTTGGAGGCATCACTATGATTTTCATCCGCGACTATCCAGGTGGGTCATGCTTGATCCAGGACAACGTTGCCGATCAGATCGTCAGAGAATTGACGCCGACAAATCTTAACATGACGTACCAAATTCTCGCAGGACCTTCACCTGTGGATTCAGCGACTGCAGCTGAACTGATTGAGCCGTATCTTCTTGCTACCGGTCAATATAATGGAACGTATAATGAGACTGCTACACAGGCCATGAGCTACGCTAGTTTGGTCAATAACGTCACACTTGTCAGTACTATCGAGGAGTTCTTGTATGCTATTGCCGTTAACTATTCTGTGATTAACCCTGGCGGTATCTTTGTCGATCCTCCAACGATTGCGTTCCGTGCCAATGGCCCTGGCGTCATCACTGGTCCTTTGGCATTGAATGTCTTAGATAACGTGCGTGGCCAGGGTGACGCTCTCATCGTCACGGACTACTCGCCGTTCCAGTTCCCGTGGATTCCACAAATGGGTGACTCGCTACAATTCATCATATACTTCTGTCTGGCTATGGGAGCTTTTCCCGCTTTTGCTGCGTTGTACCCCACCATGGAGCGTATTCAGCGGGTCCGCGCATTGCACTATTCCAACGGCTTGCGCGTTGTTCCTTTGTGGACGGCTTATCTTTTATTCGATATGGTCTTGGTTCTGATCGGGTCGATCGTTTGCATTGTCATCTTTGCGAGCTCGAATCCATACTGGTACGGTCTGGGATATCTTTTCATAGTCATGTTCCTGTATGGAGTGGCTTCTATTCTTTTTGCTTTCGTTGTGTCGCTTATTGCGCCAACTCAGCTGGCTGCCTTCGCACTGACGGCTGCGTTCCAGTGCGTCTATTTCTTGGTGTACTTGATTGCCTATCTAGCTGTTAACACCTTCGCTCCTGCGTTGAAAACGGACGTGATTATCGATCAAGTTCATTTCGCTTTGGCGGCGATTGCCCCAATGCCAAATCTGATTAAGGCTTTGTTCTTGTCATTGAATTTGTTCACATCACTGTGTGATGGAGAAATAGAATATTCGTACTACGGCGACATTAGAGCCTTCGGTGGGCCAATCCTGTATCTCATTGCACAGTCTGCTATCTTCTACGGAATTCTTGTCTGGTGGGACTCCGGCCGCTTCCGCCTTCGTCTCCAGGGTAAGTTCTCTATTTCCGATGCTGAGAAGAGGGCTGCTCTTCTGGATGGCGATCTCGCTAAGGAGATCGAGCGCGTTGAGAATCCGGATGGAAGCGATGGATTGCGAGTCGCGCATTTGTCTAAACGATTCGGCAAGCATGTTGCTGTCGAAGATGTTTCCTTTGCTGTCGCTAGAGGGGAATGTTTCGCATTGTTGGGACCCAACGGCGCTGGCAAGTCTACTACGTTCAATATGATCCGAGGCGAGATTATTCCTTCTGCTGGTGGAGTTTACGTCGAAGATGTGTCCGTGAACGAGAATCGCGCGCATGCTAGAACTCATCTCGGTGTTTGCCCGCAATTCGATTCCATTGATCAGATGAACGTCCTCGAGACATTGACGTTCTATGCCAAACTACGGGGCTTGAAAGGGAGCAATGTCACACACAACGTGCAGGCTCTCGTGCGTGCTGTTGGATTGACCAGGTTCTCGACCCGCATGGCCGGTAAGCTCTCTGGTGGTAACAGGCGTAAACTTTCTCTTGGTATCGCTCTTATGGCGAATCCTTCTGTCTTGCTTCTCGATGAACCGTCATCTGGTATGGATGCTGCTAGTAAGAGAATTATGTGGCGTACTCTTGCAAATGTGTCAGCGGGACGAAGCATTGTACTTACGACGCACTCTATGGAGGAAGCCGATGCTCTCTGCTCTCGTGCTGGCATTCTTGCGAAGAATCTCCTTGCTGTTGGTACCAGCGACAGACTGCGCGCTCGTTATGGCGACGCATATTATCTCCATCTTGTTCACCAGGACTCGGTTAACTGTACCGACGAGCAGATGATGAATGTTGTCAGATGGGCCGAGAAGCGATTCAGTGGTCATGCCATTCGCGTCGAGGACAAGATGTACCATGGCCAGGTCAAGATTTCAGTCCAGACTACCAATGGCATGGGTCAACGAAATATCCGCGTCTCAGAGATTTTCCAGGCCATTGAGACCGACAAGGAGAGCATTGGGATCGTATACTACGCTGTATCGCAGGCGAGCTTGGAGCAAGCGTTCCTCAGGATCGTCCGTGAGCATGACGTCGTTGAGGAAGGTTATGGGCCTTGAGCCCTTTTGTTTTCTGTGGGTCGCGTTTTTGGTTTAAATCTAGGGATGTAGTGTATAAGATGACAAGGTCGATGACAGAAATAGAGAACGGTTTATAGACTCGGGATTTGTTTTGCGGATTTTTTATTGTACTGATTTTGTTTATAGATTCTGTTGGTTATGGTTCGGAGGATGGTATAAATTGGCTAGGATAGACGGGGTTGTTTCTATGCTCTTAAAGTGTCAGTGGGGACTATTGGTCACGGTTGTCGACGGTGTAAGAATGAGCTATCCTTTATTCTTGTATTGATTTTAGCTACGGATCGGATATGGTTTTGTCATTGGTGATGCGGCTGGAAAATACAGTATTGCAAGCTGTACGAGTACGATGAAGCTGTAAAATATTCCGGGGCTGCAATTCTGCCTTAGCAACAGAAGCGCCGGTTGATAGGCAGACCTAAGTAACGACAATTTTGTACTGCCAGTTTTTCCAAAAAGCACACTTGACAAGGACGAACTCGGTACAGAGAGACATGGATATTTACGAAATAGTTCGGGGATCGTGTGAACGCCTTTGACAATTCAAGGTGACATCCGATTCCTTGGATTCAAAAAGGAATCTGTCCCCCGGAAACGCTGTTCGAGTAAAAGTGTCTGCCTTTTGTGCCATCTAGTCAAAGATAGACACGGCAACTCCCACGCTGCGAGGACTTACGGCAGGCTACACGAAAAGTGAATGGTAATTCTCCGACCAGCTGTTGCTGACGACCTTCATTCCATCCTAAATTCAGAGATAGGCTTAAAGCCCATATTCTGTCAAGCGAGATCACTGCACGAGCGGTATGGTAAGCGGATCATATTCCTGAAGTTGATGACTTGGGATATGGCCGGTCAGTTCCAGCGAGAATGAGATTGACGGCACTAGGTTCTACCATTTTAGTTGGAAAAATATCACAGAAAATATTACGGATAATATTACATGCAATGCGCGAATTTCATATATAGCGTAGCAGCCACAGGTTCAAGACAGCACAATTTGTTATCGAGTGATTGTGATTCTGTAAAAATACTGAACTAGTCACTAGGTGATCGTGAGATCGCCAAGATTAACCGGTTGCGCAAACAAGTAGTGAAATTTATTCGAGTGATTTTTTTTTGAGTTCGACCCGACGTCGCGGGTTATTAGTGAGCCTGCAGACGCTGATCATTTTCCGTACATTGGTCAGTGGTTTCGGGGCCCCAAACCGAGTGAAGATACGCGATGCTGGGCCAGTCCCAACACCAACTTGGGGGGTCCCTTCACTTGGAACCCTTTTAGTCAAGTCGAGTATGAGCACAATCCCAAGCGAGTGCGGCGAAGTCGAGCGAAGTTAAGTCAAAGTGTATCAAGTTCAACCTACAGTAATAAAGGTTATGGAAATTCATGGAGAGAAAACCAACCCTTCCTCCTTGGGACCACTATTAAGTCCACCTTGGTATCAAAACTCATTAAGACGATAGTAGAGTCCCGTTAAGGGGGTGCAATTTTACACCTAATTCACATCGGCTTAGCGAGACTACCGGCTTAATGAAAAGGGAAATCATTAAATGAAAATTTATTTGAAAGAAGATAATTGGCTTGAAGACCTTGTTTCATAACCTTTACGTGTGGTCGACCCGTTTGCGGCCGCTAGATAGTAAATTGTGCCATATTCTACGGCGGGATTTTCGTATGCGCCATAAGTCCATCAAATTGCCCAAATAAATGGGTTTTGCACTTTGCTCGAACGTCCCCAAGGTGAAGTCTTCCAGTGACAGAGCAGAGGTGAAGTGAAGTACTACTCGAGTTGACTCCGCGGAATCCCAAACTGAGCCAAGTTTGCCCGACCAGGGTGCAGTGAAGTCGAGTTCAAGAAATTACCCAACCCCAACAACGAGTTTTCTTCTCTCAGTCGTCTCTGCCGCTTACTTTCAGCCTCAGCCTTTAAAAAAGTGCGCCGCTAGCAGGCCTGGAGCACGTGTAAGAAGATATCAGCAGACTGCCCGGCTAAGAAGAATACATCCAGTTCCCCCATCGCAACATGCCCTGTGTATTAAATATTGACTATTTCGTAAGCACAAGTTACAAAATCAATTGCAATAATACGGTAATCTCTTACTGCATGTAGACACCATCACGGACTAGTGAATGGGTGCATTCGTGTTGAAATTAATAATAATGGTGCTATTATTTCGACGTCGTTGTGCATGTGCAGCGCATGTGCAGCGCGCCCACAGATTTTTTGGAAATCCCTCGTCGTTCGAGGCCCAAGTCCTCGCCCCTGCTGCAGCCAGTACGTCCTCCCTTCTCACATTCTCACGTCTATTCCAATTTCTACCACCGCACACCTCTTTTTTTTGCCTCTCGCACTTGAGAAACTTTTATACAACCCTTCAAGTTGGCGTCTGTCTATTCCGTCGCCAATTTTTCAGCTTTTTACAATCTGGCAACTCTCTTCCTAGTTCTTCGCCGCCTCCGGTTTAGCGAGGCATTACAGAAGCCGCCATAACTTGTCTATCGACCCTTGTCATAGATCCGTCTACTTTGGAGGTTCATATTTACAAACCGCTTTGCGCAAACGTAGATCACTTAGACGTGGTCTGCCGTTTGTTACAATAGCTATTAGCATCTAGTTGGCATATAGGACTGGCGTTGGGGTATTTTGTGAAGGATATAGACTAGTTTCTCGGTTATTGGGGCGAGTTTAGGCACTGAAAGTGTTTTATTTGTTCTCTTTATTGTTTATTCTTTTGCAAGCCACTGGCTTCATTGCGTTTTTCAGTCTGGCTCCTTTCGCGCTTTACCTATCCGATTAATACCGGATCTTCCCAAGAGATTTCCTGTGTGTCTTCATCATTCGGCAGTTTAGTTATTCATCGGCGGTAAGTTATACTTGAGTAGTTTTCGGGCACATGATGTTAATGCATTCGTCGTTTAGCCATGGAAGCGTCACGCGCAAGCTCTCCCATCCCCTCCTCCAACGAACTCTACGACCACCGCAACCAGCCTGAGACCTTACCGATTCGTGTCTCCTTTTCGGACAGTACCCAGACCTCGGGCAACGCTGTACCTGGAATTCAGGCTCCCTCCGTCTCATCTGGGTCCACGACTCGTCCTCAATTGGCCACTACCACTGCTCCCGAATCGGCAATTTACGATCAGTCCGACTACGAGGGTGAGGTTGAAGTTGAGTGCAGTATTTCTCGCACAACCCCGCGTCGCAGATCATCTCTTGCCCGTCTTCGCACTGGAGGTTCGGTTGTGGTCAATCTGGGCGACGGCACGGTAACTTCCTCAGTGCGTTCGGCTGATGATGGTACCAATCAGTTCGAGCACGCCACGTCTCCGACTGCATCTTCCCAACATCATCACCACCATAGTCGCCATGCGGCGTTCAATCCCAGCACTCCTGGCTCTAACGTTGCGGGAAAAGGCAGGCGCTCTCATCGTGCGTCCAATGAACCTCATAGTCGCCGCCCTACTGTTTCGGAAGGCTCACAGGTAGATGCTATTGTAGGCGGTCCTCCGGCTCTCGCACATTCTGCTTCCTTCGGCCAAGAGGGCGCAAATGAAGCCATCGCTGCTGTCAAAGAAGAGGATGGTTCTTCGAGAGTGCCGTCTTACTCTGATTCTGACGATTCCATCCGGTCTCGCGTCAATTCTGGCGACGAAACTGAGGAAGATGTTTGCTTTCCCATGCATCTTGAGCATCAGCGTATTAATGGTATCGATTTTGACGAAATTGAGGAGTTTGCAGCCGTTCAAAGACTTGAGCAGTGGTATCCTTCTCTCACTCGTCGTTCTGATAATGATCTCGGAGCATTTGGACGTCGTTTGACTTTCTCCGTGGGATCCGGCCGTCCTACAGATCACCCAACTAGTGAAGCCGTCGCCCCAAATGTTGCACCTGTTATCAACGTATCCACGACTTCCAGTGGCGCGGATGAGGATGAGAAGTCTCGCATCGGTTCTGCGGACAGCGACGAGATCGAACTTCTGAAGAGCAAGGCGCTTCCTGCTGATGCCGCTGCACGCCTTGCTGCCGCGGATGATAGATTCAGTCTGTTCTGCTCCGAATCAGAGGAAACTATCCATGCTCCTGAGATCTGCTTGTTGACTGGTCCTGGGCAGACGTTTGCGCAGCTCTTTGACAAAGCGAACGGAACTTGGTGGCTTGACTGTCTCGATCCTACTGACGCAGAGATGAAGATGCTCGCCAAGGCTTTCGGAATCCATCCTTTGACTACGGAGGATATCCGTGTTCAGGAGACGCGCGAGAAGGTCGAATTGTTCAGGTCATACTACTTCGTTTGTTTCCGCACTTTTGAGCACGACAAATCCAGCGAGGAATTCCTTGAGCCGCTCAACATGTATATGGTTGTGTTCCGTGATGGCATCCTTTCCTTCCATTTTTCGCCTTTCCAGCATACCGCTAATGTTCGGCGTCGCATTCGCCAGCTCAGAGATTACGTTACCGTTTCGGCCGATTGGATTTGCTACGCCTTGATCGATGATATAACTGATGGTTTTGCCCCGGTTATTCGCGAGATCGAGCAGGAAGCGGATGGGATCGAGGACGCTGTGTTTGTTGCGCGCGAGTCAGATTTTGGTGACATGCTCAAGCGTATTGGTGAAGCCCGCAAGAAAATCATGACGCTCATGCGTCTTTTATCAGGAAAGGCTGATGTGATCAAGATGTTCGCCAAGCGCTGCAACGAGCAATGGGACGTTGCGCCTAAAGGCGAGATTGGCTTGTATCTCGGTGATATTCAGGACCATATCATCACTATGTACCAGAACTTATCTGCGTATGAGAAGATTCTCTCGCGCTCGCATGCGAACTATCTTGCGCAGCTTCAGGTTGAGTCGTTCCATGCCAACAACCGTGTGACCAGCATGTTATCCAAGGTCACCCTTCTTGGTACAATTCTTGTTCCGTTGAACTTGATTACCGGTCTGTTTGGTATGAACGTTAGGGTTCCGGGCATGGGTGGCACGAATTTGAAGTGGTTCTTTGGAATTGTTGGCGTGATTTTTTTCATTGTCATTCTCTCATTCTACTTTGCAAGAAGATGGTTGGGTATGGTTAATCGCAAGGCGAAAAGACTTGAATAGGTGCTGCTCTTGAAAATAGAATCTACATTTCTCGTGCGGTGAATTCGTGACCGTTTTGTTTTGTGGCTTCTGATGGGGTATGGTTGATGGGTTTGTGCGGTTTGTTGTGGTGTCAATTCAGTTTTAATAGCTGCTGTCAGGACTTGTTGTGAGACTTTTTACTTAAGATTTATTGTCCGTTTTGCGGCGTTGCGATTATGCTGGTAGTTTCGTCTAAATTCTGTATTGCCGTACGATGGTTACCTGTAATATTGGTAGAACAGCACAGAAATTGCATGAATTATTTTTGACTATTCCAAAACATTTTAATCGCAATACAGCTACAGTGCCGCTACTGCTGCTTCCTGTTCGTCTATCTAGTTTGGCAATATGACTGACTATTCCGCTCGTGCATGCTGCCTTCTCCGTCGCCAAATCTGCCACCGCCACGGAGGCGCTAACGGTCTGTATCCATACAAGCGTGGGAAAATATCTTCAAAGAAGAAATAAACGTGTCCCACCGCTATGCCGAGCAAGTCACCTCTTGGCAGCATGTTATTCAAGATGAGAGAAAACCCGAATAGAACCCAAGGTAGGTAGGGTGCCGAGAAAACGAAGAGGCCGAGGAATGACAGCCGAATGGACGGATTTCGTCGGGCCCAGATGTAGACTAGGGAGAATGACAGGGGTGAACCTAGGAATGGAAGAGAGACTAGTGGTGAAAGGATGAGAAGCGAGAAGGAGGAGTAGAAGAGGAGCCAGAGGAAATCGAGCGTTTTGTTGCGGTAGAAACTGTCTTCGAGCATCCTGGAATATCGTGACATGAAGAATATGTGGAATATAAAATCTAGTGATAGGGGACCGAAGTATAGGAATGTCGTGAGAAATCTCCAGTACTGGATATAAACGATTAGATTGATCACGTCGCAATTCGGACCTCGACATACCTGGTGCGTCTCGAACACTGTCCGGAACGAAAAGAATAGTTGGTACGGCGTCAATACCTCACATTGAACTAATACTGAAGTCACGACAGCCGCTGTCGTCCAATACCGCGTGACTGGGGGGACCTCGAAGAACCATGCTTCAAACGGAATCGCGTCCATCGTCCTGTATGATCGATTTGTATGGGATGTGTGTTGAGAAATTCGGCGTCTCAAGTTAATCGACCGTTAATCTATCGCATTATATTGTATTATATTATCGCAGATATGAATGAATTGCGAGCACACTATGTTCTGCTGAATTGATGATTTGCGATGAATCCAGTTAACGACACGGTTGCAATAACTTCTACCAATTTCACATTAGACTGCTCAGCTTCGGCAACACTCCCTTACCTACTTTGTTTACAGCCGACACTTGATATCTTGATAGCAGATCCGGTCTATTGAGCGCCAATTGCTGCGTACACAGGGCCACGCGATGTGTCGGCTAGTCGCTGGTCCTCTGGAAGAAGTAGAATGATGTTATGTTGGTAAAAACACTAACTGACTTACGACAATATGCCCTAACCCCGAGTTGAGTCGTTAGCGTTAGTATCTAAGTGAAATGTGTATGCCGCTTGTCAGTCAAGCTTCGAGGGCCATAGTTCTACTAATTTCGACTTTTTGAGTAGTATTGGCCCTGAGGATAGCAGCAAGAATTTATCGCAATTTGTAGTAATCCAAAATTAAGCAGGCTAAATACGTGCTTTCGCTGGGCGGTAACTATTCTAAAAATTTCACATGGAAGCAGAGAATTGATGTTGTAGCAATCAATAAGGATCCATGAGAGGATGACAAGTGAGGACGCGTCTGTATGAACGCGCGTCACGAACGGAAAGAATGCCAGAGATTCGCCTTACAATCTAGACACAGGCACGGGCGAGGCACTGTTATCAAAAAATTAAGCATGCGTGCCAATGTGTATTAAGCAATATAGATGATAGTTGGACAGGATCCGCTTGGGACAGACAGATTACGGCCACTCTAGAGAAAAGATTAAGCAAGGGGGGGGCAGCCAAAATTTTGCCCTGCACTTGATAGTTTAGTCTATATGCATTTGCTCAATTCGCCCGCGTGGTTAGAATAAGGTTGAGTCCCCGTTCGTTCGGTCATTCGTTCGTTCGTTCGGTCGGTCGGCCGCCGTTCAAGCGGGACTTGCGGTTTTTGAAAACTGAAGGTAATTTGAAGTTGTGCCAAGTCAGGTCATGGTCTGGCCAATCTCAGTCGCCGGCGGGCAGCCCAGAAACAAATATTCCTAAAAAATTCCGCTTCGGACGGATCGGCTACATGTCCTATCATCGGGAGAGTATATCTAATGCAATTGGTCTGCTGGCCGTGTTCGTAAACAATAACTTGGGCAATATTGTCGAAATAAACACAAGTTTCTATTTTCCCGAGACACGACCAAGTACAAAAACGCGTCGGTAAATCTTGCGGTCCCCTTACCCGGTAAGTGCTAATAAAAGCTCCGACCGCACGGGCCGGAAAATTTATTGCGATAGCTCACCTCGACAAATTAATGCAACAGTCCTTCTGTAACTTCCAAAGTCAGTAAATTGATGAAACAAAATATTGAATCGTCAGCCTATGTGCGTGTAATTTAGCGAAAAATAAACAAACATAATTGGTACCTGGAACAAGCAGCATGACGGCACTCAACCTAAACGACGCGTTGCACAAATTAAGTTAGGGTAAACGCGACAAAAGTAAGCTAGCAGGGTATGGGCGCGATTGGGGTCTCTAGTGCCTTGCGAACTCCCTTCCCCTGCCGGAACCCTCAGTCCTCACCCCTGCTATTTCTTGCAGACCAGCTCTCAGATTTGGCTTATTACACCTCTGCTGATGTTCTCCTCGATACAATCTTTTTTCTCGTCACTCTCCAATCCTTCCTCGTCATCTGACGCGACTTCATCCGCTCTTCGTAGGCAAACCATGACGTCGCATCCATCGTCAGTTGCACTTGCTCCTTCTGCGTCCAACACCTACTACGCGGGGCCTGACGCCGGAATGACCTCTTCTTCACATCTAACGTTGCCTACTCCGATATATTCTCCTGGTATGCGATCGCTTTCGACTACAAGACTCACGCAGTATTCATCGAAAGCTGCTACTGCCTCGACGCCGACTGAATACTCCACAATCCAGCTTCAAGACTTTGAGGACGGCGTCCCACCCGCCCCGCCGGTGAAGCTGTCATGGAACCGAATCTCGCGATGGGCGGAGAAAAGTTATCCAGAATTGTTCGACGAACTCAACGAGCCTGCGTTTCCAGCGGATCTCGAGAATCTCGAACGAGCAACCGAATGCGTCTTACCACCTGACGTGCGGGCGTCATTCCTAGAACACGACGGCCAGGACCGAAGCGGTAAGCCGTGCGGATTGATCTTTGGCACCGCTTTACTAGACACAGATGAGGTTATTGCAGAGTGGGAATTATGGAGAGCGGTTGCCATGGCTATCGAGCAGGAAAATCGAACGTCAGAGATCACCGCCCCAGTCGACTCCGCGCAGGCCTCAAGCAGTAGCCGGCCAGCTCGGAAACCACAAAAACGGCGAATTGACTTTACTGCTCACCAGACCAGCGTGCCAGATCAGGCTGTCCATCCTGTATACGCGCACACCGGATGGTTGCCGCTTGCGAAAGACTTTTGCGGTAACAACATCGCTGTCGATCTTGCTCCTGGACGGGCCGGTCATTGGGGTCAGGTTATCTTGTATGGTCGGGAATTTGATCGGAAGTATGTGATTGCGCGGTCATGGGGCCATTTCCTTGCTATGTTGGCGGACGATCTCGAAGAAGGTCGGTGGAGCGTTGACGAGGACTCAGAGGAGTTGTGGTACGTCAGCGGAGGAAAGGTTCATGTTTACTTTGAAGTTCTGAAAAGACGAATTGAGCGGACAGTCTCGCAGAAAGGACAAGCAGCTGAAAATGGCCAGCTCAAGAAGAGCCGCCCGCCACCGTTAAGTTTGAATTCCCATGAAACGACCGCAACGCTGACGTCGACATTGAAGACCGCGAACGCCAGTACCGGATCGCTTCAGCATTTACTTACTCCTGCCTCGCCTGGTGTTGTCAACGCAAGATTGCCGCGGATAGACATCGCTGGCGCGCGACGCAGTGCCGAGGAGATGACTAAGAAGCAGAGTTCATCACCGGATGACGCCGAGAGCGCCAGCCTGGTGCGACCACGGTCGGCAACAAAGAAGCCGTTATCGGAGGAAGAGCAGGGTCTAGTGGACGTCGACGTCAATAATCCTGAGCGAAGTCTTGAGATTGCACTGGAATAGATTTCTTATGTAAAATGTGGTTAAGGATTTGTAACGTTTATTGTTATAGGATATTGTTAATTATTGTTATTGTTTAACCGGTATCGTTTCTGTGCTGATTTCTTTTGTACTATTTGCTAGTTGTTTATATCTCCGACGGCGACGCTAATGGCGTTCGTTTGTGGTGATGGATGTGGGCATGAAAATATCACTAAAATAAATAATGATAAATATTATCATTTTGTATGTATTATTTTACAACGCACTCTGTAATCTTATCAATAGTGTTTTATCGATTGACACTAAAATAATTGGGTCAATATAATTCAGTTGAAGAAAGTAGTTATTTTAGCAACGAGAAAGCAAGCGTAATGTCAACCCTCCAGTAGAGCCAACAGTATCCTACTGCCTTACTTGCTCTGGAGTGCCAGCTGGCGCTCATGTACCCTATCGGGGAAATTAGGCCAATACCTCATAGCTATAAATACGAGAATAGCTACCACAGCCAGCAAAGTCTTCCAATTAATTCTCATACTCACTTCTTCGTCACGACTGTCTAGGTTGGCCTGATCCAACAGAAGGTTAGCGATGGCGCGTCTCCGGTCTGACCACTCATCATGACCAATCATGGATCTTGTGGCGTCTGTCAAGACAGTTGACCGTAGATCTAAGCCAGCATCATCACTCGTTGCTGAGATTGGTTCAGACGTTGACTCCAATTTCGCACTGCGCCCATTAACCATCTTAACAGAAAGATGCGGAACAAATAATTTATCATTAACTGTCGTATTCGCAACCTCGTCTACCGACAGCGACAGCAGTTTCTGTAAATTCATCTTCACTCTAGCTTCTGGAAAAGGCTGCATGCGCCTAAGACGGACAGTCGGGATGCTGAGCGACTGTACCGTCATAAGTTGAGGATCAGGGGATATTTCAGCGGAGGAGAGCGAAGACGGTCCTTGCGAGAACGCGTTCGCAGTGCTAGTGGATAGTCGCGATATCAGGGGCGTTGATCTCCCCCTTTTCGGCTCGAGTAATAGTTGAGGCAACTCCTCCACTGCTCGAGGCACATTCTCACTATTAGCCCCATCGTCCGCATCCTCCTCCTCCTCCTCAGCGTTCTCAGCGTCCTCTGCAAGCAGCAAGTTCACAGTGGGTATCACGTCAAACTAGCAACATGTAAACATATCATTACTTCCATACTCTGTACCATCAGTACTCACATTGAAACCAGTATTACCATCGGATGGGATAAAAGCGTTCCTTCTATCACGCGGACCTCGTCGTGGCGGCATATTCGGTAGTAATAGCTCCTCGTCAGATATCGAATCGATTACCGCTGGGCTAGCTGGACAGCAAATAAACCTACACTGCCGGAACAGAAACGCAATCAAAAAAAAACAGAATAAGATATACAGGAATAATACAGTAAATACCGCAATAAAACCAAGTCCCACGCCCGAAGCCATCCGCGACAAGGAGCGTGGTACGGGATAAAGCTATATGGTGTTACTAACCGAAATGTCGCGTGAAATCAGCGGTCGTCTGCCTTAATTATTGCATGCTCAGGGTAAGGGTGTTTCTGACACAGCCCTTCTGGTTGGTCGCCAAATAGTATACTTATTTAAATTAAATATTATACGGAAGAGTTAAACACTCATCCAAATTACCTGTTTTGGGATCAAGAATTGCGTCTCGAGAAGTACTTGCTTCGGGTATAGGAATACCTGTGTGGGACTCAGCTCAGGATTAAATTTCACCGTCGCAGTCAGCGATAGTGAACTGCCAAGCTGGTTTGTGCGTTGGGAGTAATACGATTTTGGCATCGTTCAGCCATTTCCCATCCATCGGTTCGCAACGTCTCTCAATCTTTGCCTCAGTTTGTCACTCATCCTCCACTACCGTCTCCACATCAGCATTGCAGCTGGTCGTGTGGAGCCACCATCCCGCTCCTGAATTAGAATTCAATCTTATTGTTTAATCTGACCGCGAGCTTCGAGGGAGGGCACTCCACCGCGAAAAGTAATAACTATCAGGGGTAGCGATAGTTGGCAGAGCTGGTCATCAAGCTACTATTATCAATAGATTTGCCAACCCATTTTTGAAATCAGCCATTATGGGTTTGCCAATGTGGCGTACGCCGAGTCCAATGAGAGTCGACCGTGATCCTTTGAAACGCATCGAGCCTGGATGCCACATTAACACACATCGACGGAATCAACGAAACCTTTCTGGTTCACATCATCTAGGATCTCTGCAGCGGTATCTCGCAAATTCGGCTGACCCGGCTCTCTCGCTTCTTACCGTAACCAGGCATCGGGATGCAGATGAGAGTACCGGGTCATCATCGTCATCACCGCCGTCAGCTATGTCCCCACTTGTTGAGCCGTCTTCTTCAAGCACCTTGCTAGAGATGCTCCAGGCGCAGAACTTGGCTGTTATGGGTCGGGAAAGCGGTAATGTGCCATCTCATGGAAGTAGAGGGTATTCGTGGTGGAGATCTCATCGATCAGATTTGGAGTCTCGGCTTAGCGGCATATTTGAATCCGACGATAACTTGAATTCGTCGATACGTGCAAGATCTACTGCTGACGACGCATTCGATATATCATCGTCGCCACTGGATGACGATTCACCTGATATGTCGTCACAAGAAGACAATAACATGCTGATGGACTACAACGAGGAAAGCACGCAAAGTACCGTAGGTATAGAAGATCTCTCTACCGACAATGCCTCGCTGGTACCTCACGGCTCTTCTACCCCAAATGCCAGTCGACCGTATCAATCAAGACAAGAACTGTTACCGTGGATTTCAGATGAGCCGGGCAGGCCCCAACTTTCATCAGGACGACACTCACATGGGTTCGCAGGATATAATCCACAGAGACTCGGTACGCGACCGTCAGCCGGCGCCAATTTTGATGACATTGCCAGCAGGCGCTTATTCAGACGACGAAGACTGCACCCATCAGTTCGCCGTGACCAGAATGGGAACTTTCAAGGAACATCTAATCAGTTTGACGATTCCGGGGAGGCGAGTGCGCCGCGGAGAGGAAGTCTTAGGCGGACTCCGACTTTCTATGATCCATCAACTTCGTCACTTAATGCTGTCGTTGTTGATGGTCTAGGTGACCGCAACAGAAGCCCAAGCCCAGGAGGACCTCAGGAGTTATCACTTGAAGGTCCCCTGCAAGCAGAAGGCGTGGCATCATCGAATGCATCAGTTGCGTGTGAACCAGGCGATGATTATTCGACCGTTGAATCGCTGGATGTGAATGACGACACAGCTAACAATTTGTCATACAGATGAACTGTGGTTCAATGCTATGGGTATCATCGCGTTTAATACATCTTGTATTTATAGTGTTTTCATTTTAAGACGCCGCTGTAATGTGTAGTTTTTGCGCGCGGTGTTTTGTTTGGTATAATGGTGTCCGTGGCTTCGTCTATTTCAAACGCAACCGATGAGAGCGAAAAAGGTTATTGGCTATAATAAATTGTATAGTAAACGCTTACGGATTTTCTATCAAGTAATATTATTCTGATATTCATAATTGTGATTCGATTCTGGATAGGCGTCTATGTTAACTGCTGTGACGTTGAAGACCAAGAAACTGGAATAGTGAGCGTTGGTTTCCCTCCACTATGCTGACACGCATTAATACCAGCTCACGCATACCCGCATCATGAAGTTCTTGTTATCCATGTGTAGTGAACGGAAAGTATTATAAAAATTTTGGACCTGTATTCACATGACTAAAATAACAAACCACGTAAAATATTACACCCAATAAATACACGCATTTAGAACTGTAAAGCCTGACCCTTCTGTTTCTTGTCACCACCAAGTTCGAAGTGCTTGCATCGCTTCAATGGGAGCTGAGCCTTGGTCTTGCAAACGGTGCACTCGAGACGAAGAACGACCTTCTTCGTGGTTTTAGCCTGTAGAGTTGATCCGTAAGTATTTATTGTTCCTCTTCATTCTCACATCCAAATTTGACTATATCGTACCTTCTTGTGGAAAACCTGTTTAGTCTGACCACCATAACCTCGCTGCTTACGGTCGTATCGACGCTTTCCCTGGGCATATAGCGAAGCCTTGCCGGCCTATATCCACAAGAACATTCCGTCAATAATACCACTCAAACCTATCACAAAATTCCATCGTTTCAGAGCGTACCTTGTACTGAGTGACCTTGTGCTGTGTGTGCTTACGGCACTCCTTCGACTTGCAGTAAGTTCGTCGAGTCTTCGGAATGTTAACTATCTGTGGTATTAGATCACCCTTTCCAATAATCCCAATCATTAATCCATTAACGGAAAATTCTATTAATTTGATAATGCCAATAATCTTTACATACCCATTGCGTCGGATTATTGAATTTGCCGGTAATTATATGGTAGTATCGAAGTCCACTAAGTTCGCGATGATTGCACCGCAGTTTGTGTATGCAGACTGCAAGCCCAAACCCTCTTGCAAATGACAGTATGACAATATGACCGTGACTGCTATTTCTCACAAAGACTACATAAAACCCTACCCATTTAGGGCACACGAATCAAGCTCATGAGCCGCACGATCCCGACATTTGCCTTTTATGAAGGGTTTCGTGCTGCCCGTGCGTATTGTCCGAACGTCGACAACTTTCGTATGTACTGCTGATACGATGAGCAGCACAAAAAAAGGGGATTTCTTAATGACGAACTACGCTTGGATAAATTGTCAGTGGTCACAGTTCTAATAAAATTTACATGGTCTTCGCACGTCAACACTTCAATTCATTATAGATGGACACTACAAATGTCGTCGCCAGTAAGCAGCAACGCACACCTATTCACTCCATCAAAGGCATCAATTGACTATACTATCTAGTATTTTCACAACTGTTTTACAAATTATCAGTCTCAATGTACATCTTAATCGCATGCTCCTTCGAGACATTACCAAAGATATCATACGCTCTCTCAATCTGGGACAACTTAAGGCGATGAGTGATCAACTGATCTGACTTCGATGCGGCCACCCGGTGCAATGATCTTTTGACATGTATCAAACGTCTGCAGAACTCCAACGCATTCAATCGCGACGTCGACACCAGGCTTGGGTGTCTGATTTGTCGATACAGCGTCTGAGCCTTCACTGTCTGCTTTCATAGCCTTCATAATCTCGTCCAGCAATGAATTCATTGTCAGTTGGTCGGATTGATTGTCATTGTCGCTCCGAGTTCCTCTGCAATGGCCAACCGTGAATCATCTCTATCAATCATGATAATGCTGGCGGGCGAGTAAACCTGCGCCGTGATGAGAACTGCCAGTCCGATGACGTCGCTCTACTGACGACGCTCTTCTCTGCAGTTACCCGCCGCCCTGCCTATCAAATCAGAGCGGCTGGGGTGTGTGACGGGGCCGCCGAATTTTATGCCTTGTCTTCGCTCCCCACGGTACCGTCCCAACTGCAGTCTCGAGACAGCCAAAATAAATTTGAGATAATATCAAAAATGCCACTGCAAGTTTCATAACATCAAAATGCCATTGCGCCTCGTACCAATCGTACCCAGCACTGGTTTCAGAAAACAGTTGCTCGCACCCGAATCCAGATGTGCAATAAGATTCTTTCGTGCTGATGTTGCCTCAATTGTAACTTGGGATAAAAACAGTGCTTCCGTGGACGGATTCTCATCTCTCGTCAGTCGCTTGTCCAGGACTACTGACGACCCGCGTTTTTTGCTTGTGAGTTCAGATCTCGTGGACGGTCCCGGTGGAGATTACCTTTTTCTCCACACTGCCAACAAAGACCAAGCCGCGTGCGTTCCTTTCTCAGCCGGGCTCCCTGAGCACCAGCAACATCTCCAATCAATGCATCTAACTGCATTGGTCCAGGGCCACTATTCGAGCATGGAGTCGCAGGCTTTTCCTGGTTCGTCGGGGACATAGCACATCGGAATTGCCGGTTGCTATTCCCGAGGTTTCGGTCTCCATTTCCCTTTCCATGTACCGCGAATCTATTCGCAGGGCCAAGTCGTATAGTTGCGCCAGTTCCGTTGGCTTCCCCACCTTTGCGATCTTTGACGTGCTTCTTTAGACCGGAATAAAATTGGTCGCGGTCAGCCGCATCGTCCCAGTCAAGCTCAGCGATTACCGAAGTGCAATCAGCAATATAGACGGACACAGAGGTGACCTGGGTCATGAGGTCTGTAACGCTGCTCCTCTCGCATCGGGGTTTCCAAACGTCTTTTCGAACTGGGCTAAGAACCCTTCGAAATTGAGGATCTGTATTGTTGGCCCGCAACCAACCTGGATCCCGGGTGCCTACCTAGTAAAACCCATACCCAATATTTCTGCATCTACATTCCTCGTTCGGACTACTATAAAGGCCGGGTAATGGGCACCGTTGGTCGCCGTAGAAACCCTGGGCCAAGAACTGTTCTTAAAGTTGTGGGGTCCAATCTTTTATATAGCGTTACCCCGCGTCTACATTTAAATTTGGGGATTGGCAATTTAGCATACAACCATCATGTCCAATAGCATTCTGGAACCAATTCGCGTGAGTTAAGTACAAGCATGCATGCAAGAACATAATATGATAACTGATATAAAACACTTCATCCATATCCATCCAAACGAGACTAGAACAAAATGAAAACGCAAATAATACCCCGGGACAAATGAAAGCTGGCCGCACGATGTATAAAAGATATCAAGGCCATCACAAACACAAAAATACCGATGGCACCGTCACTTTCGTCCACTTGCGTAGTGTTGTCTATTGAATTGACCTGAAGAAGTCCATGCATGCAGTAAAGACGACAAGTAGGATCCCACCTCCAGGGCCTAATCTCAGGACTTTAGGAACGAAACCTTTGTAAAGAGCGCCGAAGCCTTCCTCCTTCGCGACAAGGAAAATACTAGGCCAGGCCCAATTGTACTTGGGAACTACACCATTGACACGGATCGTGTTTTGAATTCGGCTCTTGACAACATCAGACGGTGTGTTAAGAATAGTACCGGCAGTTCCTCCAATGGTACCGGCAATGAGATCGTTCATAGTTTGTCCGGAAGGAGACTCGGCCTTGGGCATGAATTCTCGGACCTTGAAAATAACGCCGAAATATCCAGCATTCCAGAGAATGTGACGCCAGAGAGTTACCTCCATACCGTTGTAGATGGCAAAGACGCCTTCGTTACGGACAATCTTGATAGCACAATCCAACGGACTCTTGTACAAGCTGCCAGACACCTTATCCTGTAGCCGAATCTTCACTAGCTCGAAAGGAACGACGACAAATGCCTCAGTCGCACCCGCGGTAGCACCAGTCAAAACTGACAGAGGCTGGTTCATCTGAGTGGCGCCAAAGGCTTTGCGGTAAATCTTTCCCCACTCATCGTTTGCAGCAAACTTAGTTGCACGCTTGGGAGCTTCCATCAGAATTGGAGCGCTGATACCACGATACAGACGACCGAATCCCTCGTTCTTGACGATTTTCTGGAAACAGTCGAGCATACCATTGTACGCTTCACCATCACTGCCCTTGCCAACCTGCAGCTGGACGCGGGTCTTGACAACGTCTAGAGGGTACATGACCAAAATCTACTAAAAATGAGCTTCGCCGCAAACTCTGGTAAAAATTTTAGGCGAATCCTCTGACATACCTCGGACACGCCAGCAATGGCACCAGAAAAGAACTGGTAGATAAATGGAAGACCTAAATTACAAACAATTAGGCCACAAGTCGCACTTTCGCATGGCTTCTACCTTAGAATATGCATTCATACTCTTCTCGTTCGACATTATTCCACGTTGTGTCCGTAAGATCGTGTTCAAAAACGGGCGATTATCGTAAGTCGCCGGTTATTGATTGGATGGGCAGGAATTAGATCTGGCTGATAAGATCGTCTACAGAAACAAAGACTAATACTATATCTTATCTGTGTCGGCCTACTCTTTAGAGGCGCCCGCGGAACAAGTAAAAAGAAATTGCTGTGGTTGGTTGAGAGATATAGAAATGGACAACCTCGGCTACGAGAACAATGTAAGCGGCGGGTTTTTTCTCGCCAACATTTGTAGGCGTGTGCGCTCCATCTGCCAGTTTCCCGCTGGCAAAAGGTTTGAGTCCTGGGATAGGGTTTCTACGGCTCACTCGAGACTTTGTTTTGGGTCGCACTAAAAAAGCTCGGCGAACACCCCCAATAATAATCATACCTGTTGGGCTCGAGCCTATGCTGAAAATCCTACTTTAGTTGCCCGGTATACAAGAGAGTTCCTAAATCGATCGCTTTCAGGCAACGTTTTATTCCTGGGTTCGATCATACGAATAGTAATCTCGGACCGGGATTTTGTCGGGAGCTTGTTTTCGGCAATTCTCGGGAGCTGTCAGACTATATCGCTCGGGGCTTGTTTCCGTTATTGATGTTTGCATCCTTCCTTCTCCGGGGCGTCATGTTATCCGAGTGGGGCTTAATTACACTATTGGGATTACTGGATGAATGGCAGGCTCGTTATGTTCTACCATTGGAGCATTTCGGGTATTTCTGCGGTACTATCACCCGTTAAGGATGCACCACAATATATGTTCTGTCACAGAATGACGCCAGCATGATATCTGCGACTTGTTCTTGCGGGGTATTTAGACTTCTCATCTGCTGCTCTGTTTCTGCTCGATTCAGCAAAAATGCAAGTTACAATCATCCGCTTGAGTCACACGCCTTATGTAAGAAAGGCTTCAAAGTTATGTATGGGCAAGAGCTGCAGAATAGTATGAGGCAATGCATTATCTATTTTCTCACATTTCACAAACATACACCGACCAACAGGAACTTATATATACATTTAGCTCCCTCGATACGTAGAGTATGAGTACTTCGACAGTAGTAATGGAATGTGGAAGTGCTCTTTGCCGTATTGCCCAGCTGGGATCTTGAACACTATCTCAATGTACGGGAAAAACGTATCGCCTTCAAATAACTCCTGAATTGCCTCAAACTTTATGCAATACACAGTGTCATGGGATTCCTGATACCCATCTTCGCCGATGCTGGCCACCTCGTTGAAATCTTCGATACTAGCTGGGGGAGCTTGATAGTTCGCGGCACCGAGATTCCAGAAAACAATGCGTCCGTCGCTATTGGTCTCTGCGCTAGCAAATGGCATAAGCTGATGTCCAGATGAGTTGTCACTTTGCTTGGAAAGATTGCAGCGCAGGCCAGAGACTGGTCGTCCGGTAACGGTATTGAGTACGTGGCAGGTAATTGGATGCTTGAATGTCATTTGAGTGTAGTATTCTGAGAGATAGTGTCTATGTAGCTTGGTAAGCGCGGTTGACCAAGGGCGGCCAAGGGTGAGGTGATCTATACAGATACTGCTGATCTCAGTTTAGAGGGTAGAAGTGTAGTAGCAGGTAAGAGCTCGCAGAATACGTCATGAATGTAATGAAAATTTGGATTATGACCGATTGATTGACATCATCGTGCGGCTCGACATCGGAGATGTGCGAGATATCTCTGCACAATTAAAATAGGAAAATAACGCCAACGATTACAAGGGTTTTGTATTTACACTTTTGAAGCATTTTCATCAGATATTTGTCAAGGAGATTGCAATTCTGACTTCCTGATTTGTATTGCCTTGAGCAAGCGAATCCCCATCAACTACGGACAGGCACAAACTCCAACTTAAATACTTAATCGAAACAGCATTAAGCCTGCATATTCCGTAATCTGCTAAGAGTCCTGTGAATTGAGACCAGTTGAGACACTATTCCGTCGCAGTTGATTCAAACTGTGGCAAATGTTAATGGCGCTGCTAAACCTAAAACTGTGTTTGATCTCGACGTCGAAAATATTTTCAGCCCAGGGCCTTAAAATAAGCCGCAGCATACGCTTCCCCGCATAACGTACAACACGCTGTTGCGGCCCCTAATTATCACGCCCAGATATCGGCACGATAATATTCTACATAGATCTAATGTAGAGGTACTTGGACAGTCTGCGAATATATTGACAATACGCGTTGTAGGATTCCTAGAGAAACCCCAGTTCTCTCTATATTTGCAGAAGCAGGCATGACTCGAGCATCTTCCCGCACGACTGCGCTGGCAGCTGCATCACTTATAATCCTTCCGTCACTAGCATTCTCCGCAATTGTTACCATGTTCGTGGCCTCAATAATTCTGGTGTTCCACGTCATGAAAATGTACATTCTATGGTTTCTTCGGGTTTCTGGCATTCGCTCCTGCCCTCAGGAGAAAATTCACGAGCTACGTAACGGACTCGCCATCTCTGTTGCGAGGCTTATCGGTGCCAGGCACGATACAGCCATTTATGATGAAGGAATGAGTGATCCAAGTACGGCTATGAGGATAGATGACGACGTCCTGCCACCTTCGTATATTGAGAGTGAGTGGATCGAACAAGGACGAATCATAAGCTCTAAGAAGGGACGTGAGCCACATGGCCTATCTGTCGCTTCGACTCCCTGAGAGGCGTGACATACATTGATAAGTGGGAAGGAATGAATTGATTATTGGGCATTGTTTTGATTGGGGAATTTTGCTCTGTGGCATGTCTCAATTTGGTATTGGTTGAACCGTGAGTATGATAATGTTTGTACAATTCGCTAATTTTCACGTTTCATCTTTAAGTGTCATTTGTGTGTTTGGAAGGGTGAGACCAATGTGGTCAGAGGTTAGAATAAGCCTGAGGAAAAGAGCCTACGTTTTAGATTGTACATTTCCCGAGCTCGTTTATATATTATATTAACGACTAGTTTATTAGCAATGCAAAAACAATCCAAACTCCGCGCAACATTAAAGGTAAAGAACTTAAAAGCCACATTTGGTTATCGTCATTTCCCCTGCTACACACTGCCGCACTCACTTACAAGTCGCCAACATTCCGGATAAGACTCCCAGTAACTGTTGATTCTCACAGGCGGCCGCAACACGTTCTTTATCGTTAAGCTGCTTATTGACTTGCGATTCGCTCTGATGGGTTCCTTGTTTGACCCTAATTTCGATTCTGAAACGAGGGGGCAGACACCGCTCGAGGCGGACGCGAATACCCAGACCAATTAGTGTTGCTAAACTGCAATGCGTGATTGTAGGGGTGATTTCAACGATAACGCGCGAGATCTTCTGATGTCGGCCATTGGCGTCTTTGGTC
The DNA here is from genome assembly GCA_038497805.1 of Lipomyces mesembrius. NCBI lineage: Eukaryota > Fungi > Ascomycota > Lipomycetes > Lipomycetales > Lipomycetaceae > Lipomyces > Lipomyces mesembrius. Next base: position 45,350 of record MU972911.1, read on the forward strand.
GATACGATGTAAATATCTGGCTTGTTGACAACAGCCAGCTGACCAAGAGTGAGAGGATGTTCTGGATCCGATATAGTCGAAATCAAGTCTACCCCAGAGTAAGTATAGATTCGTCGCAACACCATATATAAGAAAATTGCCGCTCATACCATATATTTCTTGCTCATCAATAGGCTCATGTTCTTCAATATCAGACTGATCGTCGCTAACATCAGACTCGCCACTAGATAACTCTGGCGCCACTTTCATCTCAATGTCGTCGTCTGACAAGCCATCCTCTCCCAGTAGCAGTAACGAGGAATACGACTCATACAGAGACATAGTAGGAAAAGCACCATCTAAAGCGGAATGTGGGAATGTCGCTTTAATGGATGATGAATTGCCAAAAATTTCTTCTCGAGTCGGTAAGTCGTCGAGGGACAATACTTTCGGATTGGCATTAATCGGTTCCGACATTTTAGCTGATGACAGAATATCGATCCCGTGATGATGCTGCAGTCGATCCAAGACTAAGACTATTATGCCTAATTGTTGTCGTTTGCCGAATATTAATTTAGTCAAAAAGTCGCAAATTCGTCGTGTTGGGAACTCTTGTTACCCTGACGACAATTGCACAATGGTGAACCGTCTCAGCGTGCGGCTGATGTTGGGATAGGGTTGGAGAACTTTAATTCCACTATAGGACCGGATCAAATGTCAACTTGGATTCCTTGACAACCGACTTATGACTTATCCGAGTACTGTTAAATGGCTGTAGAGTTCTTAGTTATGTTCTTGGATTATGGAATTCGTGACTAGAAGACTCTGTGGCTGAGCAACTAAGAAATACTGAGGTAACCCTAGCTCTGGCACTGCCAGAAACCCCACCGGTTGACAACGTTGGCACTGACTATAATACCTCGCCACGAATGATATAGTGTCCTTCTCGACAATCAATGACTGTGGCGTGTAACATGCAGTACTTTGAGAAAGAATAATTAGTATTCTTTAATCGTACAGTACACCTCAAGTGAATCACATTACCTTCTGCATTATATAGAATTCTAAATGGCGGCCATATCAGCACAGAATCTACCGGGCTATGATATAGCCATGGACGCCTGGAATGAGTTTGCCGGCGAAAAGCTGCAAACTAAAGGTAATTATCTATTACTTCCGCATAAATATTTCTAATTTATTGGTCGCTGTAGATCCATACTTCGAAAAACTTGCCGACGGTACCACTCGACGTCGCAAAGCTCCAGAAGGAACCTCTGCGTCCGACGCGATAGTCTATAAGAAAATATTAAGTTCGGCATGGAAGCATGACAGGTGCATGTGCGGGTGCTTTTGGGCAGACTGGGGACTCGGGCAAGCGCCCCTGATCTCCCTGATACCCGTACTCGGGCCGTGGATTATGTACAGTCTACATCTACGGCTTAATTCTATGGCTGAACAGTTGCATATACCGGCGACACTCCACGTCAAAATGACAGCAAACGTGACGTTTGACTTTCTAATAACCCTAGTACCTGTATTGGGAGCAGTGTTTAGCTATTTAAACGCTTGCTCGACCAGAAATGCAGCATTGGTCCATACTTATCTTATGAAGCGCGCACTCGAGAATCAAGCTGTACGTGCTATATTAATAATATCGGACTTTTGTTTCTTTATTAACAGGTGGCACAGAGAATGGGTGACTACGTACCTCTGTATACAGAGTACACTCGAAGTGCGCCCAACTCGGAGCGATTCCAAGACGCGTCGGTCTCAGCGCCACGACCGGCGCTTATCCCTCGACCTACACTACAGACCGGGCGACCTCATTATCAGCCCCAGCCTCAACCGTCACAAGCAGGATCTAGGTATCAGCCGGCATCGTACGATGGCAAGATCACGAATAAGGGTAAATCCGGAGCTATGGAGACTGGCGTTCGATAATACGTCCTTAGCCCTCAACCATTACTTTGACGAAGAGCCGTAGTATGGCATTTGTTGCTATTTAATAAAATGGCCACGACAATGATTTCATCGGCGGCATTTAAAGGCGATTTGGCTAAATTGGAAATAACATACGTACGTAACTACTCATTGAATCCAACAGCATGTAATTATACATTATTATCCCATTCTAATCCCTATCCCAAAGAAATCTATACCATGTTACAAAGCCAAGCTCAATTCTGACCAAATACCGGCGAAATGTTGATATGTTGATTGTAGATAGTGACGTTACAAAATATGACAGGGCACATAAAACTACAACGTTTCGTTCTCCTCAACCCCATAAATCTTTATCCGCTTAACCTTATTGTTATACGCAGACGGAATTATCTCTACTATCTCGTTACGCTCGAAATCCAGTTCTGGAATGTCGAATGGCGAGCAGGCCATCAAGTATCCGTACAACACTCGTAGGACGCTCACATGCGCGATGATCAAAATATCGTTCGGAATGCGTTCCATTTCCAAAATCACAGGCTCCAAACGAACGGCTAAGTCGTGATATGATTCCGCTCGAGGAAATCTATGGCGGTAGGGATCCTTCTTATGCAACTCCACTTCCTCTGGGAACTGCTTCTCTAGCCCTTTCCCTGACAAGCCGTCGCACGAACCAGGATGCATTTGTGACAACTGTGGACGCTGGCGGGATAAAAATCCTCGCTTCTCAAATTCTGCTGATGTCTCAACTGTACGACGACGAGTAGATGTCCAGATTATCAATTCTCGTTCGGGAGAATTGTCGCCGTGCGTACGTCGCGCGGTGTGCTCAGATCGTCGATGTTCAAGCAGCGTGTCATTTAAGATACGTGCATAGGTTCGACCCTCGTCACTCAAATGAGGATCTGATTTGTACCTTGGCATCTGTTCTGTAGATTTGCCAGCCTGAACGAGTTACATTAGTATTCTATCACAAGGAATTGTTATCTTCTTAACACACCCTGGCAAAGTATACACATCCAGATTTGATATGCAAATTCATAAGGTAAAATACGATTCGATTCGGTAAATATCCCACGCGCGAGTTATTCAATAGTATACGCTCTCCGGCGTTGTAAAGCTTAATGTAGCTAAATTCAGGCTCATCCAAGGTCTCATAATGAGGAATTTTGTCGCTGATTCGCCTGAGATAGTGCTTTATTGCTTCCTTCTCGTCCCATCCAATATACTATTCAGTTAGCAAATTCGCAATACTAGTAGGGACATGGCCAGACTTACGTCCGGTGATGATATTTTAACGCTCCGCACGTTGGATTCAATGATCTCGGGCTTATCACAAATCGATTCAATGAACAACGTCTGAATTCCACGCTGACTAAATTCCTTTACTAATACCCGCCGACCTGCTGACGTTGGGTTTACGGCGTCGTAAATCGCAACTTGACCTCTGTCTTCCTCAAAGAATCTGTACACATCGGCTTTGCAAGCAGCCATAACTCGTTGCCTTAAAATAACTGTTGAAGGTGACGCGTTCACAAGGAAATAGTCATCTGGAACATCCGTTCCCGGTGCGATGTGGACCCTTCTGTAGTCACCCAAATGGAATGCATGCGTCTTAACGCCGAGCCTAGAAACATTAGACGAGCACTTCGGCACCCAAGCTTAAAAATGGACATACCATCTCAAGTATCTAGTCAAAGAGACGGCAAGATGCCTGGATCAGATCGTCAGTCAGAATGAATTTGAGATCAACACGGTACAGTCACTCACGTTTTCCCTCGGGCCGGCAACCCGACCAGTACTATGCAAATCTTCCCCGCGTGAAAAAGTCTTCCAGATTCGGTTGAATATAACTGAGCAGGGGAGACATGAGTAGGCGATAAGGCGTCGTGAACGGCGTCCTCATCAACAGACGAAGACTGGCGGCGCAGGTATTTCGATCCTACTGACTGCGTCCGCATCGGTGGTGTGAAGGCCGACGGGCTCAGATGCATCTGCGACGCGAAGCCGCCTGTGATAGGTGAAGTCGCAAGATCTGCATGGAAAGTCGATAATCCGGGAGGCGACAGTGAACTTGCGAACGAAGAAAGAGCATTGGCCATTGGAGAGGGAGGCCTATCATGGTCCTCCGAGGAGATTGACACAGTTGGAGATGGGGACGTGGACGGCGACGAATCTGACGATAGCGAGATCATTAATCACTGATTTCAGCTTTAATCCAGATGCCCTCAATAAATAAGAGATATCCCAAGATTTCCTCTCGCTGTTGAATAAGATAGCTAGAAGAAAGTCGATAGCGGCCGATATCACTTACCCACGCAGTGAAAAACAAAGGTTGGTACAACTGGTAAGCTTTGATTGCGGAGAATCCCTTCACGTGATCGCGGCTTTCGGACTCTTGCGGCGGTATGTCTCCGACAAGGCACCCCGCGTACGAGCAACCTGATCAACATCAACGCCGGCAACACATCGTGATCCCGAGGATAGATATGCTATCCAAATATGACGGACATAGATTTTGGAGAGTATGATTCAACTTATCAGATTCCAGATGCGATTGCCGAAACCCCAGCGGAACAGCAGCATATTGACGATCACAGTCTCTCCTATCAGTCCGTCCAACAAATACACGACGCGTTCTCATCCTTTTGGACCAGTTATGCGGAAAAACTTATAAAATATGGTATCGCAGGGTCGAATGCGGACTCAATCGGTGGCGGGGTAGGATGCGTTGCTGAGTTGCATAAACGATATGTAGATATCTATTTAGCGACAGCTGAGTTCAGTAACTTGACAGAGACGGATCCTGATGAACGCAGTGGCTCGCATGAGGAACGACTAAGTGAAGTACCTAAACCTGGAAATATTCAAATTCCAGATTTCTCACCGGAGCCGGAAGACTTGGAGTTAGACGAGCGACTTTCAAAAGTCGAACTGCAGATAAAACGATTAGACACAGCTGAGAACTCAACGAGGCCACTTATAAAGAAACGAGGTCGACGAGCAAGGAAAGGATTTACTGAGCCATCTACTAAGAGACCACAACTGAAGCCGACTCGAGGTGATCGTCGTGGGCCGGGAGGCATACCTCGAAAGCCGCGAATACAAGCAAGACGAGGAATTCTGTCTTGTGAAGTTATCGTCAATCGATATTCACAGCGAGCTCACACTTTCCAAACGGCAATTCGTAAGAACATCTCTGGTCCGTTTAATGTGTCCACGAAGAAACGAAAGGGGAGAAGCAAAATTGATTTAGATGGCCTTTGGGCGGCCCATTGGAGACTGGCGCGGTCACAAACTGGCAGAGTAGGTCAGTCGACACCGAAAAGAAGACGGCTACCATTTTTGCGTCGAGCGCTGGCAAAAGGACAAAGGCTTTACGAAAAGTGATTTGTATAATTTTTTGGGCATATATTATGGCGTCGGACGACGTTTTTCCCGCGATTAATTGTATCATATCAGGATCCTGTGGTTTACAAGTTAAGATACGATAATGTCATACCATTGATACAAGCAGAGAGTGACAGACAATTATATAACATAAATTAAGCATATATAACAAAACGCAAAATCACAAAAGACCTATAAAGCCGTCTCCAAATTATACACGCCAACTCACCCTTTCCCCGATCGGATAAAATGATGTACAACGCACAACGCAAAGCAAACCTAGCCCAAACATGTAGTAGTGCTTAATAAATCTTCACATATATGATACTGCTAGTAAAGAAACTAAATGATATGATAATGACAAAGGTGATAATCACGACAATACAGCGCAGATATGATTACACACTTGAGGCCACCAATTCCTGCCTCCCCCAATTTAACGTTCCAATAACCATCTACAGTGACAAAGAGTATGAGTACTCATCCTCAACATTTTGGGAGACCCAAAGGACCACGCAGCTGAGCATAAGAAGACCGTTACCAATGACATTGCTAATACCGAAGTAAAGTGTCGGCAATGGGTAACCAGGAACGATGTATTTTAGGATGAGAACAACGATACTACCGGAAAATCCACCAGCCAAAAGCGCAAAGCCCATGAAAAGAATGAGACGAGCCTTCCAGGCGACTCCGCTTCCTCCATATGAAAACGAGGCGTCTGATGACAACCGTGCCTTGTCAATTGAATTGATCACAATAATGCCGAAAATCGAGCAGATACCGGGAATCCAGTCTACGAACTCAACGTGAACAAAGGATGGATTGTAGTTCTTCGAATAAAGTGCCGAGTCAACGAAGAACCAGAAGCCCAGAGAGAACAAGGCACCGGCGAGATAGACACCGGCCGATCGCACATGGGCGGATGACGGCAATGCCGGCAATGGAATTGGAAAGCGGAAAAGCTTGGAACCGGGATTCGACATGCTGAAGGCAGTAAATAAAGATAATGAATAATCTGCAGATACACTGTAGCTCTGCTAGTTTTCGGTGATGGATGAGAAGCGATATCAAGTGGATAATTATTCGTCGATGGAGGCGAATGTCCCAGACAACGGAGACAATGCAGTACCAGACCCTTATACGTGGTTGAGCTTGGGAGGGTTATGGTGCGGGTGTCCGAGCTGGCACCACCTGGGGAAGTTCAAAATTGGCTGGCGGCTCACAAGAAACGCCAAAACTTCAAAGGGCATATCTCCAACTGGGTGAGAGAATCAATCACCTAGTCGGGGAGATGCACAAGAAGGCGGCGACGTTTCTGTGTGCCCATTACGACAGTATATGCCTCAACTTCCACATATGCCGGAAGCTCAACAAGAAGTCAAAGGCTTGCATGGCCACTCTTTGGCCACTGTGCGTTCTTTGATCGAACTGCCCTGAAGGTAGAGCAGTTTGAGCAGACGTAAGTGGTGGAAGTCAAAGAGGAGTGGACGTCCAAGACGTGCTCCTGTTGTGGGTGGGTGAATGATCCAAGGTGTTTGAGTGCTAGAGATGCAAGTCGGTCTTTACCGCGACGCAATGCTCTTAAAAACATCATGCTCAAGTACTTCACTGAGTGCCAGAAGTAAAGTGGCCGTGTCTAGGGATGCTGCCACATTGGATCCTGGCACCGCTGTACAGTAGCAGCAATGCTTTTCTACAGTGCAAGTCCCACGTGGATTTTTAAGCTCCTTTTTGGGGGCCAACAGACTCCCAGATGCTCTGCTTAATTTTCGCAAAATTGCGGCTTTTGCAAGTTTTTTTTGCTAGGGGAAGTTAAGCTATATATTACAAATTCACAAAAAATCTAATTTACAAGGTAGCTACTGGCACGTCATCGGTAAGAAGGGGTCCACCAACAAGAAGACATCTGACTACAGGGTCCTCATCAAAGCTAAATTCACTGTCGTCACTCTCCTTACTGTGGCCACCGTCGGTGTCCTTATCATCATCCTCATCATCATCATACTCGTCGCCGTCCTCGTCCTCGTCCTCGTTATTTTTATCATTCGACACGTCTCCATCGATTTCTGCATCAAACGCACTTATTTCGGGAACTTCCAGTATATAATCATCTGCCGGGACTTTCGTCCACGTGGACAGACACCTGTATAACCATGCAGGAGACACAATTTTGATATGCGAATGGCGAGCCGCCTGGTGCACCTTTTTCGTACCGACCTATGATAATCAGCATAATCTCTAACCCGAACGGAATTTTATTACATACCCGTTCGGCAACTAGATGGGTGACATCTGTGGAGAATTCTTTCACAATCGTGGCCCCAAATGATCTCGCCCAAATCACTACATCGACACTATTCCAATTAGATTTGGTCCTTTAAATATGGAAAGCAATAGGAAACTCATTACGTATCGATATTTGCACCCAAAGGAATCGTCCCCGAGAATAGAATTACAGTACCATTCAGTACATTCATTTTCATCTCCGGCATGATTACTTTGATATCCGGTAGGCCTTTCCTCCAGTCCTCATTTCTTTTTCTCTTCCGCTTGTTCACTGGCTTCTCCTGGACGTTTGCATCATCATATGCCTTATAATACTGGTCATGTACCCGTACAAGGACATGCTCCAACGAATGCAGCTCCTTGTCCTTGTCCGCTCCTGAAGGATCAACAGATTCTGATAAATCGTCTGAGTCAACATCGGCTGATATCGTGAGTGTGCCACCGCTCGTCGACCCGGTAGCCTTAACATCTTGTGCTTTCGGCAAAAAGCCGGAATTGATATCACCAATGCCAACAAAAAATTCGTAGGGGATTACTTTTATCAGATTGGCACTCCATTTCCACACATCTCCTCTGTCATCGATGATTGTCACTAAACTGGTGTCGACAGGGAATAACCGCTGGAGATTCTTCTGCTCGAGGTTTCCACTTTCGTCACGAGTGAGTATACGGTCACCGAAATATTTACCATCAGGGTCAATAATTTTCGAAATTGCCGTTGCATAAGATTTTGTAGCCATGGTATATATATGCAACTCATATAGCTGAGAAATGCGTTCCAAAAACTCTGGTAGCCCGGGACGAACTTTGACATAGTACCAGTATCCTCGAGGATTCGCCGCATCCTGTAAGCAAAACGAGTAGACGTCTTTCACGGCTAAATAGTGAGAATCTGTCGGGTCTGTCTTCCACTCGCCGATTAAGGGATCCACAGTCGTATGAATTACAGTCTGATCGAGATCCACGACGAGAATAAGTTTCCGGGCTGCAAGAAGTGTCATTGCCGACATTCTTTCGATCCTTTCGGCTTCCTAACAGCATCGTGAGTATGCAAGGCAGATATTCAACAGCAATAGCATACCTCCATGCTGACGGCTAAACCAGCAGTGTTATGAAACATCTTGATATTGGCTCGCTCAGACTCTTGATAGCCCGAGTAATCTTGACTGTAAATGCAATTAGTACTGTCATTCTTGACCGCACTAAGCAGAAGTATGTCTCACAATGTCAAGTCTTTCCCGCAAAGGGCACACATGCCAGCAAACTGGATGGCATGCGTACATGCTTCAGTCATTGTCACGACAGCTTGTCTGCAATTACAAACAGGTCAGTCTTCCGTAACATTTCGAGCGTACACTCGCCGGAGCTAGTAACAAGGGATAAATACCCAGCCGTTTCGATCACATCACCCTCCCGCATTGTCCAGTTGCCGACAATTCCCTCAACAGGCGCTTCAAACACGGCCAGTAACTCCGCGGGAACTTCGATCTCCTCATTTAAGTCCCGAGTTTGCGTGATAGTTGTCTTATACCGGTATGTAAACAATGGTGTGTTCTTTCGAATCTCGGTCCCGGTCGCCACCAACAGCTGCACGATAGTTATTGGATAACGAAGCGTCGACGGCAGTGTTAAATTGGTGTCCGCCATCTTTTGGGGTTTATGCATCTATCAACAAGTACGTGTTTTCGAGTAGTCTGAGAATGAAGTCTACTGAATTATGTATTGGAGCGGGATATATCGTGCAAACGGCGACCTGTTTCCCAAAATCGTTGATCCGCCACAAGAGCTCCCGTTTTATTACTAAAACTCCTCGTGCCGCCTACTCATCGATAAATCTCCCGTATTACACTCCTCTGCTGGTCGTCGCTTGCTTAGGTCTGATACGGTGACGGGCGACCGTGATGTGTTTCCGAGTAATCAACAAGAAGATACGGAGTTTGTCTGCAGGCAATGCCTAAAAGACAAGGCTGGAGTAGAATTGTGTGGCGCGATTGTGTGGCGGGGAATCGGCAAATGCCATTGTGGCTGTGCACGTCTAAATTTTGATCGGTCGCCGGACAATTGCTATTGGATACCTATCCTAGTTTCGCATCAAAACACTCGGACGAACGTGCAGTACTAGCATTTAATTGTGACAACAGTCATAATGCGGTCTTTCGCACGGTGCCGACCGCGGTGGGCATCAGCAATGACGCCGTCTTGCTCACGCCCCATTCTTCATTGTCGACAAATCTCAATACACGTTTCGAATCTCGCGTCGGTCCTCGCAGAATACCCATCCCCACCAGGAGTTCTTGTCATCGGCGGCGGTCATGCAGGATGTGAAGCTGCGACAGCGGCCGCACGTACGGGTGCGCGAACTACCCTTATAACTCAGAGTATATCTGCAATCGGGACGTGCAGCTGTAATCCGTCCATCGGTGGTGTCGGCAAAGGCAACTTGGTGCGCGAGGTCGATGCCTTAGACGGTGTAATTGGCCGTGTTACAGATCTCTCTGGTACAAACTTTAGAATGCTAAATAGATCAAAGGGTCCAGCTGTGTGGGGTCCACGGGCTCAGATTGACAGGAAGCTTTACAAGAAGTATATGCAGGAGGAAATTTTGAAATCTAGAGGCTTGGATATCAAAAAAGGAAGTGTTAAGGATCTGATTATTGAGCCTGATGTGCAAGGTGAACATCATGGAAAGGTTCGGGGTGTGGTTATGGACTCCGGAGAGGTCATTCCAGCATCTAAGATAGTCATTACGACAGGAACGTTTCTTCGCGGCGAAATCCATATCGGCCAACATTTTTATCCTGCAGGACGCATAAACGAGCCAGCGTCATTTGGTATTAGTGAAACTCTTACAACAGTCGGGTTTAAACTCGGTCGACTAAAGACGGGCACTCCTCCACGGATAGACGGGCGGACAATTAACTATAAGCGAACGCGACCAGAATACGGAGATAACCCGCCGTATCCATTTAGTTTTATGAACGAGAGGGTTGCGATCAATGCAGAAAAGCAATTGACTGGATATATCACTTCGACAACTCCAGAGTCACACGACATCATCCGCTCAAATCTCCACACGACAATGCACATCAGGGAGACAGTTAGAGGGCCCCGATATTGCCCATCCATTGAGGCCAAGGTTGTCAGATTCCCAGAAAAATCCGGCCACATGATTTGGTTAGAGCCGGAAGGACATGACACAGACGTAGTGTATCCAAGTGGTATCAGCATAACGTTGCCCGCGGACTTACAAAGGAAGGTTCTTCAAACAGTTCCCGGACTTGAGGATGCAGAAATGCTGCAACCTGGATACGGCGTCGAGTACGACTTTATTGACCCACGGCAGCTTTATCATACGTTGGAGACCAAACCACTTCAGGGTCTTTACCTCGCGGGCCAAATTAACGGTACAACTGGATACGAAGAAGCAGCAGCGCAAGGACTTTTGGCGGGTATCAATGCCGGATTATCCGCTCTAGAAAAAGAGCCGCTTATTTTGTCGCGGAGTCAGGCATATATAGGGGTTCTGGTTGACGATCTTATTACTAAGGGTGTCGAAGAACCATACCGAATGTTCACCTCCCGATCGGAGTTCCGCTTGACTTTGAGAGCAGAGAATGCTGATTCGCGGTTAACCAAATTGGGATTTTTACATGGTGTCGTGTCTCCAGAAAGATACGCAAAAACAACATACAAGAATGCATTGGTTGACGATGCGGTGGAATTCTTGAAAGGTGTCACCAAAGTTCCATACCAATGGAACAGATTTGAAGAATACGCAGTTAAAATTAACAATGACGGAATTCGACGAAGTGCCTTCGATATTGTCACTGGTTGGCGAGGAGATGAGTGTGCAGCATTCCTAGAGGTGCTCAAATTTCCACAATACTCACAACTTACTCCAAAGCTTATCGAGAAGGTGGCCATTATTGCGAAATACAGTCGGCTTATTAGTAGGGAATCAAGTATGATTAAGCGATTCCAGGAAGATGAAAATATACAGCTTCCTACAGGCGTGGATTATTCCGGAGTGAGATCAATAAGTATGGAGGCACGAATGCTACTGAATGAAGTGCAACCACTTACATTAGGACAAGCGAAGCGTGTGCAAGGAATAAACCCCTCAGATGTCATAGAGTTATTCAGAGTGGTACAGATGTATAAGCGAGATCCAAGTATATTGAAACCGTTGGGCACTCCTTTAATGGACCCGGCACAAGCGGAGAGTGCAGTGATGCATATGTAACATTAGAATACAGGCATAGTGAAAATTTTATTTCACTGTAAACATGTTCAACTAACTATTCTCGAATCAAATTGCGCCGCGAATGATGTATAAACCCGTCGTCCCTTGGCTTTCCCAAACCGTCTAGGAATTTGTCAACCTCGTCTTTCTCACGGCTCTCGCTCCTGTCGTGGTGGTGATCTTTAGAATCTCGGCGTGTGCTTTCTTGGGATCTGTCGCGCCGTCTGCGATACGGCCGTTCATCGTCGTCTCTCTGACGATCTCTAGAGTGATAGTGTCGGCCTTGGCTGTTGTCTGGTCCATGCGGATATCGGCCATCAGGACCACCAATGCTATGGTGCCTGCTGTTATCGTCGCGCGACCTGTGAAGGTCACGTCTCCTGTCGTAACTAGTTCTCCTGTTATCGTCCCTGCTGTGATAGTGACTGCGTTGAGGTCTCGGGCTCCGGTCATCGCGGTATCGATGTTGAATTTCACGTTCCTTCTCGCTCCGCCGACTTCGCGGCTCTGGACTTGTGCTTCTAGATCTGCTCTGTCCTATACTGCTTTCCTCCTGATCAACACTCTTCAAGCGTGGCTTTATCCCCAATGCCTCCGCCATCGCAATCTCCTCTGCTTCTTTAATCCTCCTTAGCTCGATTCTTCTCAACTCCTCTTTCGTCAGCCGCAATTCCTCCTCTCCAAGCCCTTCTTTATCAAGCTCCTTCTCCACATCAGTACTATTCTTCTCCTTAGAATACCATAACGCATCATTTTTCTCGGCCCAACGGCCCGCAGGCGCCATTACTGAATGTCCAAGGTAATTCTGGCGATACTTGTCCTGCTTGACGGTGTCCCATGAAAAGGAACCTTGCCCGCCACGGATACCTTCACGTGTCTGTCTGTTCGACAAAAGATCCATGCTGGAAGCGACTATATTTTGGGAACTCGATTTGGTAAGGTGGTATAAGTAAGCGCGGAGCAGACGTTATAGCCAGAGAAGGATGAAGTTTGCCATGACGGGCGATGAGGCCTGTTCTACAGGGGTGGGTCTTGTACTGCAGCCCTTCCTCAGCCGCACACTCGCCTTAGCAATGATAGTGCGAATGTTGGTGAATGCATTTGAAAGATCTTTCTATTTCTACAGCCTATAGCCACCAACTGTACCTATATACAAAACGGTTTGAGCCATGGCACCGCCATCCGGAGGCGTCCCCGTCAAGAACGAGATCCAGCCGCGCAAACCAACCAAATCCGCGACCGACAACACCAGGGCCACCCCCCCCTCTGACGACGAATCCCAGCAACAAAAGAAGCGACCCCGAGTATCCGTGGACCCATACTCGTCGTTGCGAACGCAGCTCTCTAGTTTTGCAAAAAATCCTAATAAAGAGATTGTCATCCCTCGCCCGAAGTCACCGTCAGATTTAATACCGCCACCACCCGAGTTAGTGACGAATGTACAGGGCTCTAGCGCTGGCGCTGGATCTGGGGAGTTTCATGTATATAAGCAGGCACGACGGCGGGAAATGGAACGTACGAAAATATTTGAGGAGCAGAGGGAGAAGGAGAAGATGCTGAAGGAGTTTGAAGAGCGGAGGGAGCAAATGAGAGCGTTGGACGAAGAGCGAACAAATAAGAAGAGAGAGAAGCGACGCAAACGGGGAAAAGGTGGCAAAGGCGATGATACAATTACTGCCGTCAATAGTTATAATGCTGTAAAATCTGGCATGGAAGATGCTGAGCAAGACCAGAATCAATTGCCACAGGAGAATTTAGATGCAATTACGCAAGAGACAGCACCGGCGGTGGACGGTGAGATTAATCTTACGATTATTGACGAATTCTCAATGTAAATATAGGTGTGTTTTAGGGCATAGACTGTAATACTATTCTGGCGCTTATCAATTACACATAGCCAATAAAGACAAACAAGAGGTCAAAACGATAACGTACAAATCTGTATAAAGTCGATCGCTGGAGATGCATGCTCACTGATAAATACAAAAACAATTTGGATGCACTAAGCAAAGACATTCTGTCGCATATTAAAAACATAGAAAGAGAGACGAGGCTTGTAACAGAGACATAAGAGAGTTAAGTGAAACTGCATATGCCAACTAAAAATATTTCAGACAATATATATATAAGAATATAAGACAATACAACTACGTGAGAATATGGGAAGGTACAATGGAGAAAACGATCCCCAATAATATCAATAGCATAGAACGAACATTGCAGCAGTGGTATTCCGACAGTCGACACGTCATCTCTTCAATTAGACACGCACGCACGCAGAAACAAAAGCAAACAAAAAGGACATCGATCATAGGACAAACTTGAATTTTGCGCTGCAAAGCATTATTTTCGACCCACATGCCCACTTTTAAGTACCTAATTCACAACAGACAATATCATTTAAACCGGCCCAATCCAATAACAAAACCCATTTTATGCAACCGTAATTCCTTACTCCAGACTGACTTTCATCTGTTCAGGTGTCAATGGTGTGAAATTATTCAAATCGATTCCCTTTTCTAGAAGATCTTGCCGAGCATGGCGCGGCACGAGCTTGTCGTTCAGTTCCGGAGCGATCGATAACTCATGTAGTGAGAAATTAAATAACGTCGGAAGCTCGTGCGGAGGATTTTCAGGATGTCTCGAATCAGGAAGCTTGGTAAAGGGGTCCCTGAGCTCGTCGAAGAAGGGATGGCACATTGCCTCGATAGCTGACAACCGCTGGTTGGGGTTGTACTCTAGCAGGCGGGAGATAAGGTCAATCGCGTCAGGTGGCCCTTTTCTAAAGACTTTTGAAAATGGATGAGGCCTAATTTGCGGGAACTTGTGCTCCATGTAGTTTGGGTTCATAGTCTTAATCTGGTCCCGCGTAGGAGTGCCAAGCACTTTAATGATCTCGACCAGCTGGTCAATGCCGGATTCGCCTGGGAACAACGGCTGCCCCAACATGAGTTCAGCCATCACACAGCCTGTCGACCAGACATCGATCTTCGTCGTATAATTTGTTGCGCCAAAGATTAGTTCTGGTGCTCGGTAGTAACGGGAGCAGATGTAAGACACATTCGGCTCGCCAGCAACCAGGATCTTCGCAGAACCAAAATCACAGAGCTTGAGAACGCCGGTCTTGGGATCGGTGAGAAGGTTCTGAGGCTTGATGTCGCGGTGGCAGATACCCTGAGAATGGATGTAAGCCAGTGAACGGAAAAGCTGGTATATGTAAAGTTTTATCTCAATAATAGGCATTGTTGATTTTAGTTTGGCGAAGTGACGAGACGCCCTGTAGACTGTCTCGGGCACAAATTCCAGGATCAGGTTCAGATAAACTTCCTCCTTAGGCGGTGGTGTAAACACATCGCCTTTTCGTTCGTAAGCGTTGGATGATCGGCCGCTGTCTGACGAGTAGAAGAACGCGATGAGATCGACAACATTGGGATGCTTCACAAGTCGCATTATCTGAAGCTCACGGTTCTAAAATTAATATGTAAGAGATTAGAGCCAGAAACAGGGTAGCATGTCAATTTAAGGAGTGGTGGGTTACCTTGAATCTCTTGTCTTGCAGCACGCGTTTGATAGCAACTTCCTCACCAGATGGGGAGAGTTTTGTGTGAAAGACTATCCCAAACGAACCATTGCCCACCATTTTGCAGTCTGTGTAGCAGAGTTCTCGGATCTCACCAGTCCGTCCGTCATGAACTTTTTCCCGGATGATATCTAAAAAGGATGTGAGTTAAGTGGACAGGAAAGGCATTGCTGAAGCGGAAAAGGGCAACGTGACATACCACTGCTTCGCGCGCCCCCCAGGCCGTAGGACATGTTGTAGTTGGAGGACATGGGGCACAATAAGACGGAGAGTACGGAGAGACACTGTGGAGGTGTTCAAAACGATCGAGGAGACTTAGCGCCGGTGGATGGATGGTAGACCGGGAGCAGATGCAGGGGAGGGGCTGGGATAGCTACGATGGATAGGCGGGGGTGGAGTTGAAGAAGAACTAAAGCCCAGCGTTAAGTTAAAGAGAGCCAGTCCGGTCGCTGCTTCCAGTGTGCCCTTCTCCTCCCTCAAAAAAAAGCATAGGCGTCGAGGCGGCGTCGTTCTTCGCTTCGTCGTTTGTTGTTGATTTGCCTGGGGTCATGTGGCGCGCCCGCCGACGCTCTATAAGATGACTCAGCTCTTATGTCAGTTGCCACATATTGCTGACTGTGCTCGCGTGCCACCTGACCCGCCAACCGCCCCTTATTACTGACATCACCGTGCAGGTCCCCCAAATCAGCAGCTCTCCCGCCAATGTGTCCACGTGCCTCGCCCACAAAGTCGGCGTATTTGCAGCTGCAACCGTCGCAGCGTCGCAGTCTTTACTCATTAGGCGGATGCATCTGCGGTGCGTGGCTTCGAATTTTTAAAGGCGCAATGATAACTCGACCATACCTTACCTATTTAGTCAGTACATGCCGCTAAAACCATCAAAATACGAAACGGTCCAACAACCTCGTGATCACTGGATTCCACTGTATGTTATCTTTCATGAAGTTTACCCAAATTCGCGAGCTGAATGTTATCAACTGGAAGAGCCGATATTGCTTCAGTTCCAGTGTCCCGGGTTCTGTAAACTGTGATCATCTCCAAGAACTAACAACTTTTTCGCTAAATAATATAATATTATGCGACATATGACATCTACACATATATTACACTACCTTCTTATACCAACACCTCTGGCATACTCATGATGACCGTTGCCAGCGACGTCCAACCAAGGAAGTGTTTAACACCCTTTGGACTTCCGGTCTCTTGCTCATACTGCTCCCACGCAAAACCTGTAGCCTCCCACTGTTTATACACGTTGCTCACCAGATTGATCCTTAGAGCCTTGTACGTCTCTGCTATCAGATCACGATCCTTCTCCGTCACTTCCGGAACCTTGAAATAGTTCTGTAAAGCGCTCAGAATCATGTAGTTCATGTTTATCCATATGCTGCCACGCCAGTAGTTCTCTCCTAGGCCAAATGCAGCATCGCGCTTCGACAAACTCCGTATTCCGAACTCCGACCACAACCTGTCTGGGTCTCTCAGTCCGCGTACAATCTTGCCCACCTTCTCCGCGGGAATCAGTCCTACCATGAACGGTAGTAACGTCAGGTATCCTTCATGGCACTCGTGAACTCTGCTCTCAGTCTCCGCGTCCCATCCCAAATCGCAATACGCTTCTGCCACATCATTCCAATGCATTTCCTCCAAGTTACCCTTAACACCAGCGAGGATCTTTTCGTACCGTGTAATCTCCGTCTCCGGAGCGCCCGTGAACTTTCCCACTTTGATCATCGCCCTCGCCATAGCGCCAACCCACGCCATAAGATCTACATGCATTTCCGCGGGATGCGGTGGCCGCGCACGCGGGTAGTCGTCTAGGCCAGATGTAAGACAGTGGTCAGGTGTCCGTCCTCGCCATCTATATCCCTCGGTCCAAGAAGGTGGTCGTGGCGTATCCGAATTGTGCCATGATCGGATATCAGCCGACTGTGTCCGACGAAACCAGTTGAAGTGGGTCCGTAACGAAGGGTATAAGGTTTTCATTGCCGCGCGAGCCAGGGTCGGTGAATGAAGATGTGCGTTTCGGGGCGAGGATTCGGGAAAGTTGATGAACTGCTGCGGCATCTCATCTCCGACAGGAACGCTAAACCCTTCAGGAACAGAATGAGACTCTACTGCGTCGACAAAAGCAGAAATTGCAAGGACTAGTGTTGGAGGATTCGCATAGGTCGGGAACTGAGTCTGAAACTCATGAGGCACCTTGCTGCGGGCTTCTTGTCCGAGAATCTGTTCACGCGCGATCCAGCCTTCGTCATCGACAAGACTGAACCAGCTTTTCATAATCTCTAATGCAAGGTCCGGATCCCACTTTATTATAGGAACCAGGTGAAATCCTTCGTCCCAGTAAAACCCGCGAGGAAAGAATGGTCGGGAAGGCACAGCTGAGAACAGCTCGGAAGGCTCGGCTTCAACAACGTTCGGCGCTCCACGATCCAGCCAAAACTCTTCGTATTCCTCATCATCGTATGCAGAGTCGGACATATCAACAAGACCAGAACCATGGAAGTAGCCGATGCCGCCAAGAAGATTGGAGAGAAGGGACTTTCCAAATGAGATGTACTCAGGCGAATCAAATGGTTCGATCGGAGGAAATACTTCTGCATAGCGACTATCAAAGGAAGTAATAGCTGTATCAAGAAGCGACGTGAGCTTTGCAGCTAGATAGGGGTTAACTTTTATAACAGACCCAGCACGAGGCATACTCACAGTTCATCGACCCTCCACCGTCCTCCTCAAAAAGCACATCAAACTGAAACTTCCCAACGAAATTGCGTTGGACAAAGTGCAAGTTTCCCTCATCAGGGGCGTCGTTCAAATTAAGCAAATGGGCCGCGGACGGTAACTGCTCGGGAGGATAGACGCCTTGCATCTTCTGAACGAACTCCAGCATGATCTTCATGTAATAGTCTCTCGCGCGCCAAACTGTGGATCCGTCGACAGCAAGGGATAGGGCATGCGTTCTCTCCGCAGGTCGCGAGATGCCAACCGCATGATCGTTCACTGGGGCACGATTAGATTCCGGACCGCGAGTAACTGTTAATTTGAAGTTTCCTAAGCCACCAATATAACCCCCGTACTGAACATCATCCATGAGCCCCTTCAAATTAAAATTATTCAAAAGCTTGCTACGCGCGATTCCTTCTGTGCCGAAATAAAACACAATAGCAGTCCGTGTATCCTGGCTTTTGGGCTCGCCACGAACGCGCAACCCCCAACTGCCCCCGTCTTTCACAAACTCTGTGTATAAATCAATATCATGGGAAACGTCGTGAATTACTTGCCGACCACCGTCACGAGTATCGTAGATATCCCAACCATATCCTTGCATTTCGTCGCCCTGTTCGCATGTATGCCGTATCTTCTGGATACCCTGGTAGTTGTCCACGTTATACCACATCAAACCCGACAAAAACGTCTCCGGTAATCCACGAGGCCGAATACCGAAGTATAAGTTAGAACGATAGGGGCCCCATCGGAGCGACGCATTAGATGCACGAGCATGCTCAGCTAATAGCAGTCGCGTTGTTGGGTCCGGTATATCTTCCAGGTCGAACTCGTCAAAGTCATCTAATGATCGGACAAGCGTCGGCACTAGCAGTAAGACAAAAAATTGCAATAATCTGCTCCAGAGCATTGTGACGTTGATTGTGGATCAAGACTGATGTCGCAATCGATCCTTGGATGAGGTGTCCTTTAGTAGCAATCCTTGACTGCAACAACAGTTAGTATCGACAGTAAGGCAATTGATCTATAATTTCGGATACGCACTCTATATTGTACGATATTACCACATCCTATATTGCAATAGTCTTGCCAATGTTGCGTGCACGAATGTTGGGTGTAGGAACTAGGTTCCTCGGATATCTTTCATAAAAAGTTAGAAACTTATCGACACTCGTGGCCCTCCACTCAAACCTTCCTTGGGCGAAAGGGGCGGGGAGGTTTACGGCATTGTTATGGGCGCTGAGAGTTCGCATTCATCTAGCCGGGAATTAAGCATACCCTCCGTAATTCAATCACCACAATACCTCAACGATATAAACCCTAAGCCTGCAAGGAGAAGTCATGGATCGTTCGAGCAACGATCGAAATTTTGGCTCATTATTATTATTGATTTGCAGATTATTGGTGTGCTTGGCTTCGACATGCACGACTTTAACGGGGACATTGGTGAGGTTATGCTTGTATGAACGAAATGACTCTGTCTTGTCACACGTGGAACCAATGTATGTAGAAGACTTCAAGGATATCTCTAGAATAAAAGATGAGAAAAATTAAGACTCATTTAAGCAGCGCCTATATAAATAAGATGAAAGTGGATAGAATTAATGGACTAAATGCTGGGTAGTTACTTTGGCACAAAGCCACAGACACAAGTAACAACAAAACCTATGCCAAAGTTCACCGTGCGGCTGACATTGGCGGTGTTTTGTCGAAGTGGCTCTAGCGTACTACTCTAGTTACACGGTAACACTTAAAAGTCGTACGGTGACTGTGAGCTCGGTATTTATAAATCTTTCTCCAATACAGCCCTATCTTGGATAATTACAACTGCCTCTCGCGAATTGTGAGTATTTGCCCTTGATTTGGAGAATTTGGTAATGAATGTTGTATTCGAGCCCGGTACTAATTAACCAGGGGCTCAAGTAACTGGTTTACAAACTTTCTTACTGACCACCTAAATGTCTCTCGAAGAATTGCAAGAAACCTACGCGACAGCGGGCCAATCACAAGTGTTCACATTCTATGACTCGCTCGATGAATCATCACAGAAATTATTATTATCTCAGCTCGCGACAATCGATCCCGCTCGGGTCTCTAGAATAGCAGAGACTGTGCTGTCGCAGGCTCCCGAGTCATATCCATCCGAGATTGCTCCGCTTCCCGAGTCTGCGACTGCTTCTGTTTTGACCGCACCGCCGTCGCAGATTGACGAATGGGAAAAGATAGGTATTTCGCTTATTGCCCAGAATTCCGTCGCTGTCGTTTTGCTTGCAGGTGGTCAAGGAACTCGCCTGGGATTCTCGGCTCCCAAAGGATGCTTTGACATCGGTCTCCCGTCGCACAAGTCCCTTTTCGAATTACAGGCCGAGCGCATAGTATCGCTGCAGAACCTCGTTCAAAATAGGACAGGAAAGACTGAAGTCATTATTCCGTGGTATATCATGACATCCGGCCCCACTCGTGCTCTAACTGAGACTTTCTTCAAGGAACATAGCTACTTTGGTCTTGATCCCGGCAATATTAAGTTTTTCGAGCAAGGAGTGTTACCGTGCATTGACAACTCCGGAAAGATTTTGTTAGAAGGCAAAGATAAGGTTGCCGTTGCGCCAGACGGAAACGGGGGTATCTACAGAGCACTAGTGCAGGAGGACGTGCTGCTTGATTTTGCGAAGCGAGGGATCAAGCATGTTCATGCGTACTGCGTCGACAATTGTCTCGTGCGGATGGCTGACCCCGTGTTCCTCGGCTTTGCTGAGTCACGCGGTGTTCTCGTGGCCACGAAGTCGGTCCCGAAGCGACATCCGAAGGAGAACGTCGGGCTGATCGTCGCGAAGGACGGACACCCCGCCGTGATTGAGTACTCTGAAATTTCGGAGGAAATGGCGCACCGTACCGTGGTGGACTCAGAGAGTGGGAAACAGGAGCTCGCTTTCCGAGCGGCGAATATCGTGAATCACTATTATTCTGTTGGGTACCTCGACACGATTCCCACATGGTCTGAAAATTACCTGCCATACCACATTGCCAGGAAGAAAATCCCGTGCGTGGACTTGGAGACAGGCGAGTCTATTTCTCCGTCAAAGCCGAATGGTATCAAAATGGAACAGTTTATTTTTGATTGTTTCCCGCAGCTCGATTTTGCACAATTCGCGAACCTGGAGGTGAGGCGCGAGTATGAGTTCTCACCGTTGAAGAATAAAGCGGGCACAGTCGGTGAGGACGACGCCGACACGTCGCGTGCGGATCTGCTCAAGCAGGGAAAGCGATGGGTTGTTGCGGCTGGTGCCACTGTTAGCGACGGCGTTGTTGGCGTTGAGGTTCCGCCGTTGGTCAGCTATGTGAGTATTTACTATTTCATGCCGGGACGGTTTCTTCTAGGGTATGAACGATCAAGCTAACGACCAGTCGTAGGCTGGCGAGAGCCTGGAGTTTGTCAGGGGAAAGGCATTTAGCGAAGTGACTATTGTGGAGGCTTAGGTTGTATGTGAAATGCGAACAGTGTATTAAAAAATGAAGAGGATGGAGACGGATACTATAGTACGTATAGGTAGGAGAACTTGGATTGATTCGCCGGCCGTCCTCTGACTACGCTGTATGCAGTGTATATGTGTTATATGCAGCGTATATATCCTGTCATCCCTAGCCATGGTACACCGGTTGGCTGTTGACGTAGCCTCTGTGTTGTCTATGGGCCGCGAGGAATAAAAGAAATGCTGACAAAGATGGCATAAATGATATTATGCTAATCACATGTGTGATCTGGCAGAGTCATTTGATAATGGCCGAACCCAAGTAGTTGCAGACATTGAGCCGACTATTACTCCGGGATAGATGCCGTGTGCAAACGCTTCGCTTTTACATCGCGCCAATGGTGTAGTCCGCATTCAGGCTAAAGTCGAAGAGAAACGCGGCAGTGAGTGCTGCCTTAGCTGTGTTGTCTACTGAATCATTTATGGTGAGATGGTTGCTACATTCATATTATTAGGGGTATATATGTTATCTTATGTAGACGTCGACCGTCCCCATTGTTCAGTAATGTGTGTCCAGTGTCACTGGAAGTCGCTGCGGTGGCGACGCTCGGACTTTGGTCTCGGATTAACTCGACTTTAAACTTTCTCGCCAAAACAAAGTCCGGAGCGGTTAGGGTTGCGCAAGCCATTTCCGGCCCTGTGACAGGTCGCAACTTGTACATCCTTCAGTCTTTCATTTTACCTTGTTTTAGGTCCATACTGCTCGATTCTGGCGACCTCGACGACCCCGGCCGGACGGCTTCACACGCTACTGCGCCAAAATTTGTTGCGCCCGACATTATATTCAGTATTTTATATAATATTTTATATACTTCATCTCGCCTTGCCACTCCCGTTTTCCTCAACAGGCCGCCAGCATATCGTTGGCCGCAGTGCGTCTGTCCGTCGCTGTCCGAAATGCCGGCGGTCTACCACGCATGCTACCTCGACTACCGTGTGCGCTCCCCGGCCTCGCTGACAGCCGATGTGCTTATGTCGGCTATTGCCCGCGAGCACACTCTCGTCGCCCATAACCTGACTCAAATTGTGTCGGTGTTCAAGCAAGGTATGTCCGCGTGTGCCAAGTCGTGTTCCTTCTCTCAAGACTCACGCGCAATTACAAGCCACGTCCCACTCGTCGACAGCGGCCTGTCTTGAGCATCTGGCGACCGTTGATCCGGCCACGCAGGTAGTACTTTTCATTGACATGCCTTCCCGCGATCCAGCGCTCAATCACGTTCCCAAAGATGCCTTGCATGGTCCCACCTTGCTGCAACGGATCCGCAGTACATCATCCTCCCTGCCGAACCGTCTCTTCCCCGTTGCTCTCGTCGACGACGAAGAAGCAGAAATGGCAAGCTATGTCGAACTTGGCGCAATCGACGTCATACATCGAATTATGCAGGAACCGCGAATAAGAGGCATCTTGGTCCAACTCTATCGTGATACATGCCGGATACTGCCCCATGGCACGTACAAGGCAGGCTGGATATGCGGATCCATGAGCACCTCTATCGGACCTGACGAGGAGCGGCTGGTTGAGTCGTTGTTCCATGTGATGTTCTTTGACCAGACACCCTCCGCAGATGCACTTGTGGTGACCCCGCTGTTACTAGCACACGAGCGCGCGGCGTATTTACAGTCCATCATCGGCGACTGGGATTTTCCTGCAAATAAACTTACCGACGACGAGCTCACGCAGTGCGCATATTATATATTCCAGCACTCCTTCACAATGCCTGAAGTGCAGCATTTAGTCCTTTCGCCAGATGATTTGCAACACTTTATCTCCGTCCTCAGAGCGTCATACCAATCACGAAATCCATACCACAACTTCCGACACGTCGTTGACGTCCTGCAGGCCACATTCTCATTCCTGCTCTCAATACAAGTGCTGCCACCATATACAAGATCCACACCGCCACAACACGAAGGCGTCGTCTCCGCCTCTTCCCTGGCACGAATTCTCGACCCCGTCGACGCGCTCGTGCTCCTCGTCACAGCAATTGGCCACGACATAGGCCACCCGGGCGTGACGAATGCGTTCCTCATCGCATCACGCTCGCCGCTCGCACGTCTGTACAATGATCGCAGCGTGCTCGAATCCTTCCACTGCGCCGCATTCAACCAGATTCTCGCTCGCTACTGGCCCATCATGCAGGAAAAAAGCATTAAAGATCTGATAGTCGACGCGGTGCTGGCGACTGATATGGCGCTGCACTTCGATTATATGCGAAAGTTGGACAATATCCTCCTTGATGGCGCGGTTTTGGTTACTGATGATCAGACGGAGAACGCACGGAGGAAGAGGCTGTTATGTTCTACGCTGATCAAATGTGCGGATATCAGTAACGTTGCGAGACGGCTTGATATTTCGACGCACTGGGGTACCGCGCTTACGCATGAATTCAAAAAGATGTCCGATTTGGAGGAACGCCTCGGCATGGAAACTTCTGCTCCAACACAACCCGACAGTTCAACGAGACGGCCGGCAAAAGTGCTGTCGCAGGAAGAGAAAGAAACGGTAGCTCTTGCAAAGTCACAATTGTTTTTTATAAACGCGTTCGCGGAACCGTTGTTCGAAGCCGTTCAACTAGTTGTCCCAGAATTGCGATACACAGCAGATCAGATATCCAACAATAAGCATACGTGGGAGAAAAGACTTGCAGAGTTATCTGAAGTCACATGACGATGTGAGATCGCGGAATCTGATATTGGTATATAGATATTTTCCTTCAATCTTTTATGTATTTTTGGTCCGCATTTCATGAGTGTTTTTTAACGTTATAGTTTTTTTAGCGAGTCAAGCATTTTCGATCTGTTCGATTCTCTACGTATTGCCCATGTATGTTGTTATGACTAGTCCGCGCACGTAACGGAGTTTTTGTGTGTATATAATTGTAGTAAATGAGTGGTTATGTATATGTTTGTATTATTCGAGATATTATATATTTTGTATGTTTAGTGTACCATTCTGTTTTCTATAGTTTCTTATAGCTTTCGTTTCGTCCGCATGTATTTTTATTAATTACGATGTGTCAATCACCAAGAAATAACTATTCTATTTCGTGTGCAAAAGTTACACCCAAAAAGTGTACTTATTCGTCTACAAGGGAGTTAAAAAGCAAATGAATTTCACGATCCAAACAGCTCGACGAATTCGTGATCTCCAAATATTCAACTTAAAATCGTAATCATCTCTATGCAATAAAAAGAAAGGAAGTAAAACAAAACTCCAGTTTCCGACCGAAATCCATGAATACCCAATATGCGAAGTCAAACTAGTCAATCAATCCCCAAATTTTATAACCAGCCTGTGACCCAATTTTTAGATTCCACTCATGACATAAGCAGAATTCATCCGAAGCAAGTAAAAGTAAACAAAGGAAATCTCACACACGCATTCTTAGACGACCCAAACTTCCACAACACCTTCCTCTTGTCGGCTATCGATCGCAACCTCCCAGTCGTCTTCATCTTCCAAAACAACCAAATCACCGTCTTCATCCCGGTATTTAAGACGGTATCCAAGCCTATTAATTCCACTCGCGCGATTACGCGCTACGATATCGTTGAATGCTGAGGCATTGCAGATGCGCAGTTTTTTCTCGATTTTACTTACCACGTCCTTGAAACTTGCCGGCGCAGTTAAGAGCACCAGGTACGAGTCGTTCTGGAACGAGAGCTTGAGTTTGATGGAGTTTGGTTGAGGGCGACTGTGTGGCTGGGCCTTGCCTGATGGGACGCGGTGGAGGAGCTGCGGCATTGATGCACTGGAGGACGAGGATGACGACTTTGGGCGTGGCACTTTGTGCGATGGGAATTGCAGGTGCACTTGCGACAACATGAATGACGATGCAGACAACCCGTTGTGACCGTGGTATGGCGTGAATTGTGACGGATCGGGGGAGGGGTCTTGTAGTCGCCGACGGGACGCGATTAAGCGACGTATTGCAGCTTCCCAATGGCGCAGAGTCTCTTCGCTGCGGAACCGGATGGAGTATTGCTTGACCTCGCTCGAAGAGTCAAGTTTCCAGTAAATCGTGATAATGTAGCCGTTGTGGAAGATTGGATCACCTGGAGAGGCTTTTGTCATCGTGGTGCCAACATCAATTATGTTCTCGACGTATAACCGGCCCTCAAACGTTAATGACCCACCACCGCCAGCTGCATGACTCGAACTAAATGATGAAAACGAAGACTTCTTGCCAACGGATGACTGCAGAATATGTTTTTTCTTCTTCGTCGTGGCAATCCCACCCGACGTTGCTAAAGTAATCGTGCTGAGAGAAGACGTGCCTATACCGCTTCCGTTTCCAAGTCCACTACTCCCGCTATTAACATTCGACGAGCCATTACTCGAGCTGCGGCCACCAACATGCAATGCAGAAGGCGCAGTGTCTTCCTTGCAGAACAAAAGTATAGTCTCAAAGAGGTAGTAGTGATATTCCTTGTCGTCTTCAACACACTGAAACAGCCCGTCATATAATAGATCTCCAAAATGCTCCATCTTGTGGCCTTTCCAATCGTCGATCCGTACGCAGAGGGACAGAGCAACCTGCTTATTCTCGGTTTGCCGCTGGGTTTCGTTCACACGATTGGCGACACGCTTCATAGCGTGGAATCCTTCCAGTAATTCAGAGTAATATTCATCCTCCTCGGGAGTATACTTTAACAGTTCCTATTTCATTACATTAACGGCCTGTTCAAACATAACTCAACTCGAAATAAATAATACCTTCAATAGCAACGGATACTTGCAAATCCTCTGGATAGGCTTAATCAAGATTGATGGCAATTCGTACGTAGGCTCGATCAAATCCTTCAACGTTGCAAGCTTAGGCGCCTCTTGAATGGCGATATCAGATGCCTGTTTCTGCTGCGATGCGTACGTCTCATACACTGAAAATGGGGACTCCATGCTCAGAAAGAACGCGCCAAACCGTTGCGCGCCAAGCGGCAATCGCGCGTTGGTCTCAATCCCGACCAAAAACTTGCGTTGACAATCAACAAGCATATTGAGGTTTGGGAATAAGAAATGAATAGTATCTGCCGAAACAATTTCTTGGACTTGGAGCTGTTTCATATATCCCTGCAGCAACTCAAGATCCTGTACGTATTTCCGCTCTGTCTGCAGCAGTTCTTGCATGACTTTGGAGCGGAGATCGCCAGGCGCGGACGTCGCGCCGTCGGTTTTCGGAAGGATTTCTTCTTCGAAGGCGTCCATGTACTCGCTATCGCCTAGTATCCGTCGACGCGATTCCAGGGTGTCTAGAACTAGATTGACAGTACGCGTGACCTGGAGTAGATGGGTCGTGTCGTCCGAAAACACGTTCGTCACAGTGAACAAGTCGTCGTCCGCGAATCTCAAGCGCGATTTGCACGCGTTGACAAACTCGTATACGCCGCGCTTGCATGTCTTGAGATCCTGCTGTGATGGCGCTAGAACCTCTGGATCGGGCACGATGAGGTCAGAGATTATGATGTTATCCCCGTTATCAGGCACGATGGTGCGATTAAGCGCGTTGAAGAGCACGCAGAGGGACGTGCCTTGTCTCAAGAATCGCCATAGCTGTGTGACGGGGTCGATGTCGTTAGATACCGTTCTGGCCACGGGGGACGCCTCGAGCTGTAGCTCGCTGGCCGACGAGGCATCAGGCGTGGTTGCGGTGTCGAAATATGATGCGGAAAAGAGCATGGAAGACGTGTCTGTTGGTGAAGGGATTCGCGCATGCGCAAGGTAGACTGCGAGGCCATGGACGGAGGCCAGGCGGGAGATGAGCGTGAGGGAGATCTGGTAGAGAGACGCGCCGGTGAGAGGTGGTCTGTTCGAGAGGAGCGTTGAGGGGGTGGGCGGCGCGGATGACGAGACTGTGGACGAAGACGAAGTGGTGGATGAAGTGGACTTGGTCGAAGACAGCTCTGGAGCATACGTCGTAGCTGAAGACGTCTGCCCAGGTGCGGAAACGGAGTGCTCCAATGGGAATGATCGCGGTATGAAAAATGTATTAGTTTCGGACATGATGAGCGGTGCAGTTGCAGGCGCGGTCGCGCCCAGACGGAAGGCATGGTTAAGGGAGCTTCCACGAGAACCGTGATCATCCTGAGCCGGACTACTTAGCAGCAATGGAGGAACCTGCAAAGCGATTAGTGAGGGAACATGTGGCAGCAGTAGCCGCACGCAAGTTATTTCCTACCGTGGCGGAAGTCATCATCATTGCCGCTGGCAGACGGCCCGGATAGCAGCAAACGGGTGAAGGAGTACGCTCACACGCAGAGGAGATAAATCTGAGGAAGCGAAGACGACAGTAAAGTTGCGGTGGCTGGTGGTTGTGGAGTTAGGAGATGGACCAGAATAATACGAGCAACATGAAGGCGAGGGGTATTCGAACACGCGGTTTAAAGGGCACAAGGGATGGGTAAAGGGGCTCGTAGTTACGCGCATTGCAGCACACAGATCTGGCCTCCCCGTAAAAAACCTTCTCAGGAGAGGGCAAGAGTGCACGTGCTTGCCATATTGCACTTCTACTATCAATAATCTCTATTTAATAATTTTGCTATAATACTAGTGCCCCCGCAAAGTCGCGTGAATTGCTTCTCGTGACCCCGTAAACATAGCCCATATGCACCGTCGTTTGTGCATTTAGACCAGGTCAGGTCTAAGTTATACCCCAACCCTGTTGCACCGCGTCGACGCCATATCAGCCGCAGCAGCTTCCAAATGTTCTACGCGTCTGCACTACACACCAACCTTGCTTTGTTTACCGTATGCTACGACGTGCTGTCCACTCGGCTCTTGCGCCCGCGACATGGCCCTATTCTGCTGAGTCTTAACACATATATTCTCGCCGTTTGCCTTTGTCTTTTATCCGAGAATGCAGCAGTACGCACTTCTGGCTTCCCTACGGGATGCTGTTCTCGATGGTCTAGTTGGAGGAAATTGGTTTGATAGCACCCTTAATCGTGCGACCACGTCTACTGTGCTACAAGACATTGGGCAGGTCAGAGAGGTATGTTAACAATTTGTTGACATTGATACTGCATTATTACGTGTTAGTTAGATTTGGCGAGGTTGACGTAGTGGATATAATACATTAGCCAACTAACGCGTACTAGGAAACGTTGCGACTGTCAGCATACCTCGAATCACTCAACAGGCAGTACTCTCTACAATCCTCACTTGACACGGCAGTAAGATCGCTCAATAAACTACCTTCCACATCCGCCGCCGCCAATGACTCCACTGCGGCACCACCCACACAGTTCGTCGAGGCGACCGAGATAAAGCGGATTCAGAACCAGCTCATCGCATCACAATCAACGCTTCTTAACCATTACGTATCAGTTTTGCAATTCGTGGCCGAGTCATATGTGTTCCCTGTCTCTTCTATTCTAGAGTTCTCGGATTCACTGGATTCCATACATAAACCAGCGGCTGACTTACTGTTTGATATCGATTCGTTACTGTTTTCGGACACTTCGGAGTTGACAAAGGATGCCAGTTCATTCGCAGGTGTGACGCAGAGTCAAATGAACAAGCTCCTCACAGGAGCAATATCGCGACGTGAGACAGAGAGCACGACGACGTATTTGTCCGGAGCGGTGACCTTGGAAGAGCATAACAGCATCGTCTCCTCAATCGCATCCGCCCTGGATCTGGCAAAAAAAGAGGGCAAAATATTGCAGCAGGCTGTTGAATCCGAACGTATGGAGAAGGAGAGTTTGCAGCAAGCCGTTACGGAGTTGGAAGCGTCCGTGCTGGATATCTCCGCCAAGCAGAGTGATCAGCAGAATGAGATTCGTCGCGACCTAGAGGATGTGCAAGCGAGACTGCTACAGACGCAGTCGGAACTGGAAACTCAACTTGCTCTTCACACAGAAAAGGACAAGAAACACGCGTGGGAGCTCCAACAAGTCCAGCGACAACTCACGCCGTTCCCGCCACAGGACCCAGGGTCTGCGTCGCCAGCCTTAGTTGAGCAGCTGCAAGCCGAGAACAGCCAGTTACAGCAAAGGATTGCGCAGCTAGAGAATGATATAGCCGCCCAAGCTATACAACACGGAGCAGAGTTTGACACGATACTAATGCAGAATGCATCCTTGAATGAGCGGCTTGCGGAAATGGACACGAAGAAATCCAATCGCAATTCAGTACCGTCATCGCCTGTTAAGTCGGTGCCTGCCGCCGCGGCGATATCTACGGAACATCTGCCTGGCAGTGGTGTGAATGGCCAGGATGATCCCCATAAGAAGATTGATATTCTTCAAAAGGAATTGCACGGTTTAGCCTCAAGTTACGAAAATCTCATGAGCAGATCAGTCGAGTATGAAAACGAGCGAGTGCAGCTCGAACGAGAAATCGCGTCCTTGCGCGACAAAAACCAGCGGCTCGAAGCAAAGGTCCTGGATAACAGAGTGAAAGTGCTCGCGAGCCACACGGAGAATATCGACACGAACAGATCTGGCAGTCAGTCAGAGAGCGGGACAATAGGTATTTTGCGCAAGGAGTTTCGGAAGCTGGTCGCGGAGATGAAGAGCGATCATGCCGCAGGTATGAAGGCCGAGTTTGAAGAGCGGCGGCGGTTGGAAAAGGTTATACGGGATATGAAGCGCTCAGCGAAATGATTATGCCTGCCGACGTTATGTTGGAGGAGTTAGCGATTCGGACTTAAAGCTGTTTGAGAACCGATAAAAGTGCAGTAAACGTATTTGGTGTTGAACACGTATTTATTACAATTATATGTGCCTTGTGGTAGACGCTTTCTACAGCCAAAATAGTGGTCGGACTCAGCAGCGCCCCGTGATTGACCCCGAAAATAATTCGGAGATCGCTGGCTGGTAGTACGCGATTATTCAATCTCAGCATTAGACTAACTAGTTAGCTGATAAATAAAGCGGTATAGACGTATAGCGGCGTACCTGATGCAGAAGGTTGTATTAAATTGCAAACATATAATATATAATAATGCGAGTACTAGGAGGGGCCGAGCTCTCTGCTAGCCGTTGTGTTTCATGAAGGGTTCCCACGCCCAGTCTCAAAAAGTTCACTGCCGCTGCACAGGCTCTTGCAACATTGCGAATTGTTATAGGCACATGACCGCGAAGACTTAAACGGCATCATCAAGTGCTGAGATTGAGGAGGCCCAGTGGTAAACAAGTGGAGGGTTAGGAAACTAGTAGTGAGGCAGTGGCCAGGAGTGACGCCTTTCAAGGTTAGGGCATACGCTGCCAAAGTGCCATCCTGGTCATTCGCCATAACACTTCCGTCCGTTCCTCAGTTCGCCCTCTCATCCTCCCCGCCACAGCCTGCCCCGTCGACGTCGTCAAGCGCATTCCCGCTCTCGCCTCTGCTGCTCGCCCTCCTCCCTGTCGCTCGCTACCGTCTAAATGACTGACTCCGCTGAAATTGATCTCGATTCCATCGTCGACCGGTTACTTGAAGTGCGAGGCAGCAGACCCGGCAACCATGTCCAGCTTCTAGAAAACGAAATCAGGTACCTGTGCACAAAAGCCCGTGAAATATTCATCCAGCAGCCGATCCTACTAGAGCTCGAGGCTCCCATCAAGGTATGTTGTCACTACTTTGACTGCTACTGATCCGATTGCTAACTCTCTGTTCTCTAGATTTGCGGTATGTGTGACGAAGTCTCCCACTTCTTCCTAATGTGCACCCGGTGCACCCGCACCTTCCGGCATCCACAGTGCTGCGTCATCTGAAAGTACATACTAACGTCCATCAACAGGCGATATCCATGGTCAGTACTATGATCTTCTGAGATTGTTCGAATACGGTGGGTTCCCGCCGGAGGCGAACTACCTGTTCCTGGGTGACTATGTCGACCGAGGAAAGCAGTCCTTGGAAACCATATGTCTGCTATTGGCATACAAGATTAAATATCCAGAAAACTTCTTCATTCTCCGTGGAAACCACGAGTGCGCGTCCATCAATCGTATCTATGGCTTCTACGATGAATGTACGTAACACCTAGTTTACATTGTTTCATCCTACTAACGCCTTGTCGCGCGTAGGCAAGCGTCGATACAACATCAAGCTATGGAAGACATTCACCGATTGCTTCAACTGTCTACCCATTGCCGCTATAATCGACGAGAAAATTTTCACCATGCACGGCGGTCTCTCACCCGATCTCAACAACATGGAGCAGATCAGACGAATCATGCGGCCGACCGATATTCCTGACTCTGGCCTGCTGTGCGATCTCCTCTGGTCAGATCCAGATAAAGACATAACAGGATGGAACGAAAACGATCGCGGTGTCTCATTCACTTTTGGACCCGATGTTGTGTCGCGATTTTTGCAGAAACATGACATGGATCTGATTTGCAGAGCTCACCAGGTTGTCGAGGACGGCTACGAGTTCTTTTCAAAACGTCAGCTCGTGACGTTGTTTTCGGCACCCAATTACTGTGGAGAGTTTGACAACGCGGGTGCCATGATGAGTGTGGACGAAAGCTTATTATGCTCCTTCCAGGTGTGTACAATGACCAAAGTGGGATCAAATAAGACCAGATGCTAATAAGCTTAATCAGATTTTGAAGCCAGCCGAAAAGAAACCAAAGTACGGGTATGCGGGAATGGGATCGACGCCTCGAAAGCAGAAGAAAGCTCCAAAATAAACAGCAACCATCAATCTTGCTTCATTCCCTCTTCTGCCGTCTACAATGCGAGGGGTTCTTGTACTACGGTTGTTTTGGCGGGCGCGCCTGTACTTGTAAAATATGGAGGACTTTGAATCTTTTAGTGCATATTTCCTCATCTATTCCTCTTCCTATTGGTTAGGAAACTTCTATATACTTGTCCGTCTCCCAGTTTGTTCAGTTTTGTTTTGTTAGTGTTTGTTTTTGTGCGTTTGCTGGCTTGTATATAATTTTCGTTGTTTTTGTTGCTTCCGTTTCATGTCACCGCGTGCTTTTTTTCTCTCCTGTTTACTGGCTATGAGTTTATGCCTTTTTCATTTGTTTGTTTTCGTATTATATAAATTTCTCGTTTGTAGTTGTGCGTCTCTAAATCGGTTTGCATTGTGATTGTTTGTTGTGTGCTTTGTTCCAAATTTTTCCGCTCTTCATTCGTGGTCCTCGGCTTTGCTTTGCCTTCCTTTCCTTTGGCCGTTTATCGCTAGGTTTGTATTGTGTAGTGCGTAATTCGTGGAAATGGGTGCAAGAGCTTGAGTTTAGAGTGCTTAATGCTGAAACACTATATTACCGTTGAAGTTGTTGAAGGCGGGGAATAATTGTTAGCGACAGCATGTTTGTATGTGGTATTCTGCTGTCCACGCAATTTTAATATGAGCGAATGAATGACTTGGAATGAATGAACATGGCTACCGGCGTGTAAAATGGAGATGTCAGTCTGTTTGATGAGTGGTAAAATCATGGAATGGCTAATATGCATGTGTAATGCATTCTAGTGATGAATGGACTACAGTGCATCTGTAATTCTCTAGTTGCATCTCTAGAACAGCGGACTTCTTTCCGGTGTCTACTGGATTCTGCAAAAACGATAGGCACAATGTCAAACAGCGGCCGCCCATATGGCAGTTGTAGACCAACAATCCAAGCCGCTATACGATCTGAACACCTGTCGGAATTCTACGGAATGAAGATCGACAACTTCGGCTACAGTCAAATCATTATGTCATTATCAGGGGATGTTACAGAGTGCCTGATGCGCTGGATACTCTCTTCATTATCATTGTAAGACAGGGTCATTGCACAGTCCCTCTTGCGGCGCTAAATGCATTCACTGGAATCCGATGAGCTGCAGCAAGAATCAGAGACACTTCCAATTAGTATGTCTTCTAA
Source organism: Lipomyces mesembrius (assembly GCA_038497805.1). Classification (NCBI taxonomy): domain Eukaryota; kingdom Fungi; phylum Ascomycota; class Lipomycetes; order Lipomycetales; family Lipomycetaceae; genus Lipomyces; species Lipomyces mesembrius. Next base: position 78,831 of record MU972911.1, read on the forward strand.
ACACTTTATCGTTTCGAAGTGTAGATGAAACAATCTCGGAGCAAAATCTCTGCCTTGCTAGCTAGCCGACTCGCCCACCGTTACTAGTGGATTCTTGCTGTCGCACATCAAGTCACGCCGAAGACGAAACGACGTCATATATGGAACTGCTGTTATCTATAACGTTAATATAGCCTAGTCATTATCTAATTGTCTTGTTGTCGCCATGCATACATCATAGCTGGCAGTCCCTGCGAAGAGAAACCAGCACAGCACTATACTACTATAATTAAGAGCGGCGCATCCAATACGTTGCCGTCTGCCGCTCGAGCGCTTTTCTCAGTTAGTCACGTTATCCGTGCGGCTCATTTTGTGGGGCCGCTGGCGAACTTCATTAGCTATGTTGCAAATTGCTCAATTAACCATTTAGGCAGTCGGCTTCGGGATTTAGTTGTATGCACTGTGACTTAGAGTAGACATACAAATGACGGTTCAGTTAGATTGGCTCAAAGCTTGTATTGCCCAACGACTGCACAAAGAATAGGTATCCGATGCCAATACTTTTACGGCATATTGCAGTCCTTGCAAACATCACCGCTGTCATCCAAGATTAAGTTCGCGTTCTTGTCATCTGTCGTCGCCACGGCAGCTTTTACCGACTGCTCTTTTGTTGCATTGATCCCTACGTCATTGTGCGTTGCAGGAGGCGTCTCTACTGACGTATTTTTCTTCGCATCATGTCGGTCGACATGACCTAAATCACGCATCGGAAATAATACGTCGCGGATCAATCTTTTAAGATCTTTCGAGTCTAGATGAAGCGTTACTCAATTAGATCCGGCGCAAAAGCCACCAAGTATACTTCAGATACCAACACACCTGGAAATCCATTCTTGTCTTTGCGATTCCAGATAATGACTTCCTCTGATTCCGCATTTTCCGTTAGCCGCACTACAAAAGTCCCGCCGCTAGAAGGAATCATTGAAACTTCACCCAACTCCGTCGAAAACGTGGATAACAGCTCCTGAGCATACCTATTACCTATTCGTCAGCACTCGGCACATCAATCAAGTGAGGTATATATGAATGGCGGGGAAATCGTCGAGAGTTACCATGCTGCACGAAGATTCCATTTACATGCCGTGCAAAATTCGATAGATATGTGCGGGTAGTGGATCGTTGGGGGCATTGGTTCTGGCATAGGTTCTCGACTGTATTGCGCAAAAGAGTATTGCTATCATATGGGGTTGAAGTTGGCTTGTATGATGCCTAAAGGTTAGTCCCGACAGTCGTACCATGCCATCACAACTTTGAAATAACACCATCGTTTTGGCTATATAAGGATCAAACTAAAACTATCTACTACTTGTATGGTAAACACTAGATAAAGGTAATCTTTGGCTTCCAAATTGAGAATTGGTGGAATGTTTGTTCAATGGAAAACGGGGGTACATTGGTCCTTAACTATGGGAAACATTACCCTACCTTGCCCTATATTACCCTGAGTTTCCTAATTAAGCTAGCTCAATTGCCTCATAAAGAAACTACTTAGCCTAATGGGGAAATGGTTAAACGCGTAAACACATACACGCGTTCCATGGAAAGGTCGCGATTTATGACCGTAGCCTGTAGAATGCTTTGGGAGAACAAGTTGTTTGGATGCGGTTTCTCTAGAACCCTGGTTTGAGGGCTTCGATTATGGGATTTTAAGTATAAATAGACGTAATTGGTAGCACTGACGGACGCCGTTATAGCTGTATTGAAATAGACCTTGCAATATACACGTACCTTGGCTTCCAAGCCAGATCAATCTCTGCACGAACATCAATATATGCATTCTCCATGGCTCGCCCGAGTAAGAAGTCTATACAGCGGTGTATCATTGCAAGAAAGAACGTTCTGAAGAGGTCTGATACAGTCAGTCAGGCAGCGCAGCGAATTGCGACGAGTGGTGATCAAGATGTAGAAGAGCTCGAAGTCGTCGAAGTCTGCCTAGCTCAGTCCGAAATCGACAATGCTTTGAAGCGTTGTCTTTTGTTTGTCCAGAAGCTGATAAGAGTTTGAAGTATACAACTCGGCCTGGGGGATCTGAATGGTCGATACGAAGATTCAAACCCAAATTTCGGAACGTAGACTCGTCCATAAATCCCTTAACGGCTTTCAATTTTACAATAAGTGAGATATCAGCATGTTCGTCGGATGAAAGCTTGAAGCACAAGAATCAGGAGCATGAGCGCAGTCTTGCTGCAGAAGTTGAGTTCCTGAATGATCGGAACATTAACCTGCATGGAGAGTATGATGGAGAAAGCGCGATGGCTTCTGAGGAATGCGACGAGCCAGATTATGCCATGGAGTCTCCTGTCGGCATTCGTGCGCTATTAGACAGGATCGAGATTCGCCTTCAGGGACGCAAGAAAATGCCAGCAGACGAGGCTTTACAGCTTACGGTCCTTCAAGCATTACTTTATGGACCGGCTCGCAGGAAAAGGAAAGACGAAAGCTTCTAAGGACGCAGCGTTCTACAATTTTGACAAAGGCCCATACATGTCTCGTGTTATCAGAGGATGGGCCAATTTATATGAACACATTGAGTCATTGCCTCCTCTTAGCAAGCGTGGCAAGCACACGAAATGGAGGTCAGCGTTGGATGATGAGGACGTTCGTGAACAGTGTCTATCTTACTTTCGAAGTCTGCCTCCAAATGCCCGATCTGCGGCGAAGCTTAAGGCATATTACGAGCAAGTCGTCTATCCCGAGGTCACTGGTTCAATGAATCAAGCTTCCGTGTCACTACCTACGATCACGCGGTACCTGAAGCTGTGGGGTTTCACACTAAAGGCGCACACTAAGGACATTTACTATGATGGCCATGAGCGTCCTGATGTTGTGGAATACCGCAAACGCTGGGCGGTGACGATGATGCATTACAGGGTCAAGATGAGGGAATACGATGGCGACGAGTGCTCTGACGTTGTACTGCCCGACCTCAAAAACGGAGAGCAAGAAATTGTGCTGGTGACGCACGATGAATGGTACTTCAATAGTAACGACGACGTCAGCGCAACGTGGACCGAAAGCGGCGAGTCCATCATTAAGAAGGAGGGCCAAGGCTTAGGTCTTATGGTATCTGACTTCTACTGCGCCTGCCATGGCTCCCTTCAATTTGAAGGACGATACGCTCGGGAGATAATCGAGCCTGGCAAGAATCGTGACGGCTACTGGGTTCGGAAGACATGTTCCAACAGCTTAGTAAGGCCATGTAAATTTTTGAGAGGTCCCATCCAGGTTGCATAGGCTTGTTTTGCTTCGACCAAAGCAGTAACCACCAAGCGCTTCCTTCTGATGCGCTCACGGTCAGGAAACTAACCTTGAACGACAAGCCCGTGAAGGATTATATAAAGCCCGGATACTTCCACATCGAGGGTCACCGCTATAGTCAGGATATATGCTACCTTGAAGGCCACGCACGACATGGATGGCAGAAGGGAATGCGGACGATCCTTCAAGAGCGACGATCTGGAATGACGGTCTCCCTTAGCCTGGCGTACATACATGCGTACACAAAGGATCTTGATGGGAGGGCGGCAACGTTTGCAGTTAAGAAGTATAAGTCTCATCGCACACTTCCAGAGAGCTTCGAGCTTGTCTGAGGGATACCGTAGCGTTTGTCCGGTTCGATATGTGGCGCTTCATTGTTTTTGTGACATGTTCGGTTATTGTTCGCGTTGCTTTGCTTGTCTAATTGGCTTCGTGTAGCAATTATTCTCTGTTAACGATTCACTATTCATCTCGTTCATAGTAAAATGATTGGCAAAAATATAGGCACTAGGGTTAGGGTACCCTTTTCTCGGGACTAACCTTTAGGCACCATAATCACCGTGAAACCCTGTAGTGATCGCCAAGTTTCTGGGTTGTAACTTGTGCCACCGCCTCCTGGGACGCACGTGATCTAAATCTTAAAAATTATTGATTATGCATCTACGTACAATGCCAAGGTAGGGCTTAACCCTATAATTGAATGCGCAGTCACAGTCTCACAATTGCAATCACCCTGTCCCAATTGCATACTGGCACATCCGGTGATGACCACGAATAGTAAGTAGTTCATTGTAACCTTCGGCTAGACAATCTAACGACCCCTTTCGTGTTCTGCAAAAGGTATGAGTGATTTCGAGGATATTTTATCTGGCTGGTACGAATGTCGCTAACTCTTATTTGCGATATTTATACGGAGATGTCAGTGCAAATCCGGCGATATGGCATAGGCAACCTTGGACTTTCCGAAGAGGGCATACATAATGTCGACTGGAGGAGGATGACGCCACCTGAACGGCTTGGCGGTAATGTTGCGTTGTTATTGTCGATTTGAAGCTGCTATGGCAAACGTCGAACTATCGGGCGATTACAGCGTATGAACTTTATAGGATCAACTTGATTCACCAGTCCCGCACCAGTACCGTAGTTACTTCCGCACGCCAAGTGTCCTCTTTAAGATCAAATTCCAAGGTTGCTTATGATTTTCCCGGTGCGCATGATTGCTGACATTTTCGCATACAATCGCAATGAATGGCTCCAGGATATAATATTTCACAATGTCTAAGTCTAAGAATCACACAAATCACAATCAGACCAAGAAGGCTCACCGCGTATGTTACATATAATGTCGCGAATCTATCATAAAAATGACGAGAGCACTAATGATGGTTTAATTAGAATGGTATCAAGAAGCCTAAGACGTCGAGATATCCGTCCCTCAAGGGTGTTGACCCTAAGTTCCGAAGAAACCACAGTAAGTTACACATTTAATCCGGTGCGCGTTTGGTGTACGTGATAATAACCATCCGCAGGACATGCTCTTCACGGAACTGCCAAGGCTTTGAAGGAGTTCAAGGAGGGCCTTCGTGAGTCAGCTTAATTGGGATGGTTGTCATATAGATACGGAACAAAAAGAGTTTGGGAAAGGTTGTTATGTGTGCATAGCATATAATTTGTACAAAATTCAAACCATTCGAATCAGTACCTAGCCATCTCAAGGACAGAGTTTGCGACTAAAATTGAAAGCACATTTGTCATCGGCGGGAACTTTACGTGGTAGTTACCCTTGCCGGTGACAGGTTTCTTTACATATTGATTTCAGATAATAATTTTCTGAAATGTGCGATATTGATAATTTGGCTGCCATTACCAAGCGATGTCTTTCTTTTGCTCCATGTGAGACCGCGTATGTCAGGTGCCGCTACAAACTGTTAGACGTAATATGTTTGATGCATATTATGTAACGGTAGATTTGTAATAACTAAATAAATAAGTAAATAAATAAAAAAAATCAGGTATTACTCTAGCGGTGCATCGTTTAATGGTCAATCTAAATCGTGTCGTCAAAGAAAATCGCTGGTTCATAGCTAACTTCACACCGCCGCACGACATTCGATTTGTCTTGAAAAAAAGTTGTATTTCGGGAACTCGTGCAGAAGTAGTCTAACGAGACCTACGAGCGGAGCTGCCGCTCTCTGTACAAATTTTGTTTCGGTGGACAATTTTCACGGAAACTGTAACTGTCCGACCCCAAATATTTGGTATTCAAAAGTTCTGAGGTACCAGTGGAATTGTGCAAAAACCTCTAATACATCAAAGAAATTATTGTGCAAAAAGTCACAGCAGGTGGACCGTCGCTATCTCAGCTGCCATAGCCACAATGATTTCGCGAACGTTTCCACGACTGCGAGGTATTTTCTTTTTATATGCAGTTGTTACTACATGCAGAAATGCGGGAGGCTAATTAGAAGCGAAGGAATTGTGGGAGGGTTGATTACCTCTGCAACGAATCACACGACCGCCATTCCCGCCCCGACTTTCCGCTATCCGGCATTGTACCATGCTCCTCGGATTTCCGGCGTGCGCTTAAAATCCGATGATAAGAAGCCCGGTAACCTGGACCTGTATTCCGACATCGAGCTTGACGCCCTCGACGTTGATCAATACGGGGTCGCGGACGAACAGGAGGCCATGGTGGATGAGGAGCCGGAGTTTCTGGCTACGGAGGCTGACCCAAGTGCACCGCCGCACAAGTCGGTTGCGGAACAGCTTTTTATTAATAATGACGCCAAGTTTAATAGGGTGTTGCCGGAGTTGAATGAGAATGAGGTTGCTCCGGAGAATGCGAAGCCACCAGGCGAATGGACTCAACAGGCTCGGATTGAGCGTATGCAAAAGGATTTCGACGAAGAGCGAGAAAGGGATAAAGAGGAAAGGAGGCTGGCATTTCTGTATGATGAGACTGTGATCCAGAGTTTGAGGGAGAGGCTGTCGAAGGACAATGTCGATTTGGCTGAAATTGTTCGCATAGAACTCGGCGCGTTGTATGATAGAGAGCTTTTCAATGCCGAGGAAGAAGCCGCACAGTATCAGCGCATGGTGCAAGAGGCCAAGATGAGAGCGGATGATGAAGGCAACACTGTCTTTTCAGCGCCAAACGAGCCATTCACCGAGACTGAATTATATTACCGACAGTTAAGTAATGGTATGTCAGATCGCGTCTATATTCACAGCATGGCGCACACTAACCATTGGCCATAGCTAAGCTTAACGGATCTCTGGGTGCCCAGCCAAGCCCGGCATACTCGCCACGCAAGAGTCTAAAGAACCCGCCAGCACCAAACGATACTACCGTCTCAATGCTTGTGGCCGCTGGTGCACATCTCGGCCACAACACCCAGCGACTCCGGCAATCCAATCTGCCGTTCATTTATGGCAAACGTGACGGTATCCATATCATTGATGTCGAGAAGACTATTGCTTACCTACGCCGCGCCTGCAAAGTCGTCACCGCCGTCGCTGAACGCGGTGGTCTTATACTCGTCGTCGGCACAAGGCCAGGCCAAGAAGACGTTGTCACGTTGACAGCAAAACGCATGCGCGGCTATCATATCATCAAATACTGGGTCCCCGGTCTCCTAACCAACGCCACGCAAGTCCTCGGTGCGCGTGACAAAAAGGTGGTCGATATGGCGGACCGCGAGGTTTTGGGCATTAAACCTGGGCCGGGCAACGTACTCCCTGACCTCGTCATCGTTCTGAACCCGATTGAGAACCGGGTGGCACTGCTGGAGTGCAAGGCTAAGATGGTGCCGACTATTGGCATCGTGGATACTGATATGGAGCACACCTTGCTCACATACCCGATCCCTGCTAACGATGACAGCTTACGTGCCGTAGAGCTTATTGCTGGAATATTAGGAAGAGCGGGCGAGGGGGGTTTGAAGCGGAGACTTAAAGAGCGCCGTGTTTGGCTTAGAGAGTCTGATGCTAGTGCTGCACCGTCGGCCGCTAGCTAATGATGTCCAATCGATGCTTGTAAATTATGTAAATAATAAATCTCATGAGGTGTAGTAAGCTACATTTTACAACTCCGGAATAACACCATAAACTAAAGAATACATGAGAAACTGTTACACAAAGCAACAAAGGCGAACGCAATGTTCGTTATAAATATACAAAAAATGAACACCCTGGAGACTAACGTCAATCACGATCGGTCATTGACGACATTAATTGTATCGTTCATATCGATGTCATCCTGATAGTAAGCGGGAGTAAGTATGCTCTGCGGCAGTAGAGTATTAGTAGGTACGGCCATCGAACGTTCGACAAACATTGGAGACAACTGTACTCCAACGGGACTTCGATTTTTGTGCTCGAGAGTCATCGGCGTGTCCGGTATGTCATTGAAGCCAAGCTTGGCATCCTCGAACGTAGGCATTGGCGTAGTGGACGGAGTTGCCATCGGAGAGTTCGTCGCGCTAGTGTCTCTCTTTGTAGCACGCGGTTTACGAGTGCTCAGTGAAGTCTCGGTTATGGGTGGTGGATCGGGTGCAACAGGCGCCAACCTGTGCGTTTCAGTCCGGAAAAAGTTCGTTTCGTTGACGAGTAGAATGTCGCCGCCTTCCAGTTTCCGAAGATAGAATCGCATGGTATTGATGTCAACCGGTGGAGAAGCCGAAGCAGGGCTGACAAACTGTTGAAGGAAGTTTCGAAATTCTCGTGCCGTGACGGTAATTTTGTGCAAGATATTCAGTTCCTCTGGGCATAGCGGCAGTGTTGCGGCGTCTTGCTCCCACTGCTCCAAATCTTCCAACTTTGGCCGATCAGAGTCACGGTATATTTTGATGCGATAATCGCATATGGGGCACGTATAGCAGTCCGCGTCCTTGATTGTTCCACGAGGAATTTTCAAGCAGCGGTTGTGGTACCTGAAAGAGTTAGGCCCTAGCAGTCAGGAGTACAACTTGAGTCCATACATACCATTCGTGGCACAGCTCGCACTCAATCATAATGCCAGATTCAGGCAGTCGGCAAATGCAAAACACTTCGCGGTGACTATCAGTTTGAGACCTTGATTCGTTATCAGGCTCCGGTGTCGGCTCATGGGAGGCTGGCTCAGCTGGCACCCTCGGCTCATCGTTCAACGAGAAACAGTTACGATTCCGCTTCTCCACACTGTCAAGGTGACTCCTCAAAATATGCAGCGGAGCGTTACTCTTGCCAAATAACTTCTTGCCCTTTCGTAGCCATTCGTCAACAACCTTGGCCTGCTTCTCTAGCTCCCCTGCCCGGCTGGGTTTAATCGGTAAATCCTTCAGTGAGTCCATCACCCGTCGGACTTCTCTGTATGGTGCCCGGTCTTTGACATCCTCCCTCGACGCTTGTTCAAGGAACGAAGCAATGGCTTCATTGGCTTCTTTATGCTTCAGTAAAACTTTCTCCAATGCGTCATATGTCTCTTTAGTCACCGACGTAGTCGTGGCTTCATCATACATGTTCTCGAGATGATCATAATCCAATTTCTCAGATTCTAGCAACTTGTTGACATCTCGCTCCCATGTGTCGCCATGGACTTTCGCCTTCAGAAGCTTCTTGAACACGGGCTCCGTGTCATCAAAGCCCAATTTGGAACCTTCAACTAGTAGAGCACCCAAGTCTTGAAGATAGATATAGGTTTTTAGCGCATCGTTGACCGTCTCCCTCCACTGCAACTTCGCATAACAGTTTTCCAACGCCGCAATCTGAGGGAAGTCCAACTTCAATGCGATACCAGTTTCAATGAGAGCAATGTACTCGTCCATGTTCTCAACAGGATTCGTCAGAAGATGATCAGCGCGTTTCGTAAAATCGTTCATCTGCTCAACACGTTCCTTCAGAAGATCAATCTCTGGGGTATAGAATGGCAATTTCTCGACTTCGTCAAGTAACTTGAAGATATCTTCCGGCTTCCTATACTCGCTCTCAGTTTCGCTAGGCTTTACGCTTCCACGCCTAGAATGGCGGTCATGCCTTCGTCGATGTTGCTGCTTCCGTGCAAGAATATTTTGCACTTCCTCAACCCACTTATTAGCAGCTTCTACTGTCTTTCGTAACGGCTCTGCTTCTGGTAAAGCATATGGGATTTTTTCGCTTTCGGTTAGCAGTGACCGTAGTGCACGAAGAGTGGGTTTCTCGGAATCGGCCATAAGTCTCTCGTATTTCTCGTGCCATTCAGTAGGTTTGTGTGCGCGGTCACGGACTTTCGATACGATACTGGCAACTTCGTCGTCCTTGAATCTGAATCGCAGAATCCTCTTCGAGCGATCGCAGTCGCATAGCTCATCATAGTGGTTTAGACAGACAATATTAGGAGTGCATGGACAAAGAATTTGAGAAAGATAGCAATAGGTGTTGCAGTAGGCGCACTGGATTTCCGCGTCGGGAAGATCCACGCTGATGTATTCCTCTTTAATGTTAGGACAGAGGTGACGAATGTGATCTCGCATTGCCATTTCCTGCTCTTGCATGGTGGCCAATGCTGGACCAAGCCTAAAATATTTGTTAATTTTCGTAAGACATCGAGATCAACGACTGGCATACCATGATGCTGTTTCTATTGAGTTATCCCTCGCGGCAGCAGTAAGTAGCAATTCATCATGAGAAAAGACTGGTAATTTCCGATAATCCTGGTAAGTCTCGACGCCAAATTTGCCGTAAGGCTCCCAATCCGCCGGAGCAAAATTTACGGCCTCATTGAAATTGAAGCCGTGATTGAATCCAGCATGATATGCTTGCGGAAACGTAATGACGAACTCGCCAGGCCGTTGGTCAATGGCATAACAGCTGACACCTTCTTCAATGAGGCGCTTGGGACTAAGCATAGTGACTAGCTGGAATAGAAGATCTGGCTGCTGCTCAAAGAGTTCTGGGACTGCTTTGCGTATAGCTTCCTCAAACTTGTCGGAGTCCGCGCCGGGAATACCATACCACGTCTTCGTAGCACCGAAATGCTGGTAGTTCGCAGAGTATGTGTAGTGGTCTTCGCTGTGCCAACAGAAAGTCGAAAAGATCATGCCGACGTAAAGCCAGGGAACCGTCATACCCGAAACATCTGTCTTGATATGACGGAATAACGATTTTTCATGCAAAGGCATTATATTTAAATTCCAAGGATTCGTTGAATAGGGATCAAGTGGATTACGTTCAATCGTAGGGAATCCAGAACCGTGAATCGTAGAATGAATATCGGCGCCATACTCAACCTCGACGGTATCATTCACGTCCTCGACCAACCTCCAAAACTCTGCCTCAACTTCGTCTTCAGTAACCTCGCGAGGTTTCTTCGTCGTTGGATCGACAGACATCCTTCCAGAGTAATAGTGTTCTTTGAAATTCTTCGCCTTCTCCTGGAACTGGCGAAGATTGTACACCTGGCCATCTTCGAAGCCGAACTCGCCTGTGCCGACGAGGCATTTGTCGCAATACCAGTCGTAGTCTGGGATACCCTTCAACTGAGGCTTAAGACATGACATATGATATCCCGCGTCGCAGCCGTCGCAAAGAAGCATATTCAGAGCGTCATCGCCCCGACCGCACACTTCGCAGTTCTGTTAGGTTTTAGTACTAATATTGACTCACACTGATAGCGTATAACATACCTCTCCCGGTTTTCGTGATTGAGCCTGCTGATTCATCCGCTTGACAGCACCGGTTTCTCTGTGGAGAACCATATTGGACCCGGCAACTGTCGGTGGCTGCTCGGCTTCCGCGCCTAGAAACAATGTTTACTAATTAATCAACATGCGACGAAGGAAAATAAACCTACTCTTTCTTAGTCGCTTGCTACTTCGCCGCTCGTCTGTAGTCTCATCGGCAGCACTCGAATCACGCGAAGGGGAATCCCTCATTACGACATCATCACTATCCTGTTCAGATTTGACCTGGGAGTAACTGTCTCTGTCCGGAGATGCTAGACGCTTGAGATCATTTATCTGAACTAACTGAGCTACGCTGTCGGTCCGAGGAGACGCCGAACCCATCCTCGAATGCGGCTCCGTACTAGAATTACTCGACACCGTTCGAGACCGCTTGACAGGCGTGAGGGGCCCACCCTGCTCGGCCGCAATTTGTTGCTGAACCAGTGGTTTAGCGTTGATGAGATACTTCTCGTATGGGAGGACGTATTTCTGATACGAGTTCTTAAGCGACGACGACAGCGAGGTCATAATCTTTCCGCTATATCCGAGCTCCCGACCAATTTCAGCCCACTGCTTCTTCTTGCAAACGACTTCGAAACCGCCGCGCATGTCAACAGATTTCTTGAGATGATAGAGATCCAGCGGACGACGGTCGACGCTAGGGAGTTTGTTGAGCGTCACGCCGCGTTGTTTGTGAAACTTGTGTAATTGGTCTAGGAAGTTGAGATTCGCTCGAGTGCCTCCTTCCATGGAATTGAGCTCCTGACGACGCGTTTTGAACCAAAATCGCTAAAAGAAGATGGATTAGTATGGTACCATGGGACACCAACTTCTTCCACTAAGATAAATCCGCCACAAGGTGAAGACATGCAAAACCGGGATATGAGTTGTTGCATCCTAATTATTTCGACTCACCTCTGTATCTAAAGCGAACTCGGGTCTCCAGCTATCCGGCGGCACAATCTTAATAATCCCGTACCCCTTCCCCTCATTGGCAATGCTGGCAATGTACTTGAACGGATCTTTAAACTCATCTTCGCTGGGATAATATGTCGGTGCCTCTTGCAATCCCAAGACCCGTTCTTTCTTTGGGGGAGGCTTATGAGCGATATTTTGCCGTCCTTCAACCGTGTCCAGCTCTAATGGTAGCGCGCGAGCCCGTTGGCGAGATGTAACGGACGGTATACCGTGGTTAGTTAACGGAATCGGCATCAACGCATGTCCATTCTGCGCTTTCGACCGCAGACGCGAAACCGCTGTCGTGACTGCAGAGGGGGCATATTCCGGTACCATTATTGCTTCAAATTCAAGAATTTGTTATCAATTGCAGCGGCAATTGGGCGCACTGGTGCTGATATAAAACTGTGAACAATATATCACTTTTTGTATTTCGGTGAGGTTGTCGGCAACGTTTCACGCACGCTCAGTAAATTTCAGGCCGGCAATAATAACGGGGTACAACTGACGACTCCGAACAAGGAGAGTCTCGGGATATGTGGTGATATATCGTGGTGGTCGTGACCGCGGAGGGATACGGGAATCGTGAGTGGATAGTGTGGGATTTGAGTTTGATGAATCTAGAGCCTCCCTGGTAAATTACCAATCTTAAACAGCCACCGTCCCGTGATGTTAAAGGCAGGATTGGTTTGTAGGGATTTGACGAGTATTTTGTATAGCACTGAAAATGCATGTAGTAACTGGTGCTCGTTCTACGGGTTGTATGCCATTTTGACGTTCCTGGATGCTGCTACAGCAGTGCAATGGATGAAATTACAATATATACTAGACTAAAAAGATCCGGTGATTGGGAACTGTTGGTCAGAACCTCATTCCCGCCTGCAGAACCGTCAAGATATATAGTGATATAAACGTGGACATGTAATGCGACAAAGCGCGCTATGGCATAAATGGATGAGCATCGCATAAACTGCCGCAAGTTCGGCTCCAAATAATCCTACGTTGGAGAGCATTTAAGTGGAGACTCTCATTTACGCGTGTTTGCCTTCAATCTCGATTCCTCTGGCAAAATCCACTCCAGCTACTGGCCTACAGCGAACCGGTCAATTACTCAACTAACGCTAGAACATACAATAATATCGGAAATTGCGAGAAACGCACCAATATCTCAGCTCAATATTCCACTGCGGGAAATGTGGGAAAGACCGCATAGTCCCGATTTAGTAGTGATATTAAATTATAACCCTAACCTTAAATCTGCGCCGCACGCTCATCACTGGAATCGAAGCTACGGTTCTAGAACTTACAATAACTAATGCAGAGAGAGGGTTTGACAGGGCATTATGCAATGAACATGGTCCACTTTGCTCGAAGTGATTCTATTTGATGCGTATCCAGATTATAGTAGAATGCCGCGACATGTCGCCTACTTTGCTATTAGCATTTGCATCATGCACTCCAGTAGTTGTTCATATTGTTCATACTTAGTATACTTCATGTGCGTTGCGCACTGGAGATTGATTCGATAGCGGTGCCTACTTTTATCTGTCCGACTGGATGCTAAAGTCATTGCATGATCTACCGGATTTCAGATGCCAGTTGCGCAGCTCTGCAATTGTAGACTGGATAGCGCACTGACTAAATAATTCGAGCAATGACTATGACACTATGTATAATCATAATTTCTGCCAATAACACGGAAACTGTAAGCTACTCTTCGGTATTTATGAACAGGTGGTTGTGGTGCTATATCGCTGGCAGTAAACAGTGCCGTGTCGCAGTTAGAGTTTACTGATCTGCCTGGGCTAGGGCGAGGTCGTCGAGGGGACAAATTAATTCAAAACAGCGTCGCTTCACACTACATCTTTGAAAGGTAAATCCCACCCCAACTTCCACATCGCGAACAACACCTTTTACAGTCTCCCGAGAATAAGCTACTTCTGCTGGAATTGACATAGAGGACATGGCCTCGGATGATGGGCAGCTTTGGGTAGATGCACCTTCGACGCCGGTACCGGATGTTGAGGATCAAGGTGATGCCTACAAACAATGGCAGACTGTACCGGCTGTCCAAACGACTCATAACGGGGGCGACATATCACAGCCATTGAGAGATATGACGATCCACGATGACAGCAATGATTTATCAATTTTCAATCACGCTAATGGTATCGCAGACAGTGCGCGAGATGAGACTGATATAGGCGTAAATGGTGGTATCGAGCACAACGACAATGAGGACGACGACGATGACGACGATTTTGGCGATTTTGGAGAAGCTCAGGCATCTCCTGTCTCTGAGACTCCACCAATTACACCGATTACACAACATCGTTCGCCCCGTCGGCTACAGTTGTTGAATATGGATGATTTCTCGTCGACGGACATGTTAGAAGCAGCGACATCTGTGATCGCGGATGACATATTCCCGACATCGCGAATGATTGCTGCGACTTCTGAGCCCTACGATCCACCGGCGATCCTCAAATCACCATTACAAGTTTCCAATCGGAGGTCGGTATATTTGTTTACCTGGTAAAAGTGCCGACAGACTGATGCGTTGATGTTAGTGCCTCGTTATGGTCGAACTTGAGGGAGGTGCCGAGTCCACAGCCTCCCGACTGGCGGACGAGCCGAATACGGCGGACATATCTTGTCAGCCTTGCAGTTCCTGTCGACCTTGACCAGGTAAGATCTAAGTTCCTCGAGAACCAGAAAGAAGATAAGCTCACAAGCACAATAGGTTCTTCCCGCCAAGAAAAGACAAGAGAAACTGGTACTCTCATCCAGAAGGTCAATGCAGACATCGAACGGACCCTTGTCTGCTAGGCAATCGATGCAATCGACGCGCTCAGCCCCTCTGCCGGACGAGGTAGGGTCAGATCCACCCACGCGTCCAGCATCCGTGCCCCCACCCGCGACCAGTTCCTTATCACGCTCAGGTACGCCTGGCCCCCCGCCTGACTTCGACGCAGACTATACGCGCCAAATATCCCGTGTCAGTGACGTCGCGCTTAAGAACATGACAGCAGAAGAATTATCCGCCCACATGCAGGAATTGGAACGAGTCAAGATCGAGGCTTCGACCGTGCTCGCATGTTGGATTGACAAGCGAAATTCAAGCGCGGAAGATAAGACAAAATATGAAGGCGTAATCGAAAGTTCCATTGAGTATGCCCAGAGATTACGCAGACATACTACGCGTGTCGCCGCGATTCCGCGACCGTTGTCGAGGAATAAATCCGTGACTCGATAGTGTTGAAGGTTATGAAGGGTAAATAAAGTTGACATCAAGTTTGGGGGGTATGTAGATACTTTAATTTGGAGTTGTGAATTCCTTGTACTATATTGTTACCGTCTATCGCTTAAATGGTAGGACGGATTGGGAGACATAGACTGGGATCCAGGAGTTTGCCTGTTGTCTGATTTTTTGATTGGTTGGAACTATTTGTGTAACCGCACCTGCATCATATAATGACAAAACTATAATATACAAATAACTATACATATGACACATGAAATGTATGCATTTTACCCCTTACCAAGTTCGCCAAGCATCAATGTCCGATCTGTAGATCCACTTAATATAACGTTGAGCTCCAGCGGCGAGAACCTTGCGTCATTGACGGAACCAGTATGTCCCGGTAACTTGTACAATATCTTCCCTGTCAAGGTATCCCAAATGACAACCGTTCGATCCGCAGAACCTGCGATAATCTGCGATCCATCCGGACTGAAACTTGCGCGAAGCAAGTTCTTTTCGACGTCGCTTGCCGGCGCGCCACCATACATTTTAATTAGCCGGGACTCTGGCGCAAATGGTCGGATATCCCAATTCCTCACGGTGTTGTCCATCGAGTGAGATACCAAATACTGCATATCCTCGCTCACATTCAAGGACGTGACGGCATCAGCGTGGCCAGGGAGCGTGTAAACTACGCCTCTCTGCCGTAAATCCCAGACTTTTATATCCTCGTCTATGCCCGCCGAAAATACCTGATTCCCGCCTTCACCAAACGCAACAGCCAGAACAGGGAAATCCGTCTCCATATACTCGACGGCATGTTTCGTCCGCGGGTCCCATAGGGCAATTGACCCATCGTCGGATCCGGAGAGGAGTAACTCCGGACCGCGACGCACGCGGTCAATGCTGTTCACAATATCCTCGTGCCCGACATGCTTGCGGATGCGCACACCGCTGTCGACGTCCCATACACCCAGCGTCGCGTCCGAGGAGGCGGAATACAGGCCGCGCGAGTCCCGGGAAAACGCGAGGTCGAGGACCGCACCCTTGTGGCCCTTTATTACGCCAAAGTTTTCGTTTGCACCGTATGTGTTCCAGAGCAGGATTGTCCGGTCTTGGGAGCCTGATGCTATTATTTCGCCTGTGTTATCGAATCGGCATGCATACACCTCGCCCTGTACCTATCAGATCGACGTTCTTTTTTGGCAAAATGCTAACCTGAATGACGTACCGTATGACCCGATAATTGTATAATCGGTGCTTGTAGATTAGAACTCCGTTGGACCTACAATATACTCGTTAGTACGTCTTCTCTGCATCTTGGAAATTTCGCAGAATAAAAGATTTCATACTGCTTGAATCAGCGGCCCCTGGGCAACAGAAGTGTTCACGACCGCAACGGACGTCGCCGCCGTCCCGCGCTGTCGCTTGGCCGGTGTGAGTTGCCCGACGTCGGAGACACCTTTCCGTTTGTCCGACATTCTGTGACGACCGAGGCGCGCGTGATATCGGGGGATTTGCGTGGTGGTGTGGGTGCCTGATTAAGAGGGGTGATTGGAGAGTAGTGTCGCTGGGTGCGAGTGGAAGTTTGTAGGTTTGTGAAAAAGGTTGCTTCCCGCGGCGCTTTGATGATGATGGTATCGACGTCAAGCGTGCCCACATTTACAACGCAAGGATATTAGTGTATAAATAGGCCATAATCGCATCGACTATTACCTGAGAGGATTACATTTGAATTTGTCCTGGAGGACTCATGACCAGAGTGATTTCTCGTATTACCATTCCAGGGGACAGCGAGAACGCCAATATAGCACCAATCAATTGTCCGACAGTCACAATATGGCACGGACACCACGGCAAGTAGGCGAAGAAGTGTGGAAGACCAGAGTCGAGAAAGTGGTATGCATTCCCATATATTCTCCGCTCAAATAAACAGCAAGACTAATTATATGGCGATAGAATGCGGAGTTGGTTACACTTACGTATGGGTCAGTGGTCGCGCAGCTTTGCAAGGACTTCGGCAATGATTATATACAAGTCAATGAGCAATTGGATAAGATGGGCTATAACATCGGCATACGATTGATTGAGGATTTCTTAGCGCGGGCAAATACGAGTCGCTGTCGGACGTTTAAAGATACAGCCGAGATTATTTCCAAAGTGCGTTCAAGTTTGGCTTGCTTGTGACAGTGGGAAAGCAAGTGTGCTAATTGTGTGGGTATAGGTTGGATTCAAGATATTTTTGAATATTACACCGACTGTGGGGAATTGGTCACAGGATAATAAACAGTTCAGTCTGATATTTGACGAGAATCCGTTAGCGGACTTTGTGGAGCTGCCAGATGACGGTAAGGCTGTCAATGAGCTGTGGTATTCTAATATACTGTGTGGTGTTTTAAGAGGTGCTTTGGAGATGGTATGCCATATATGATTAACGAGTACGGTGAGATAGATGCTAAAAGGCTAACGTGATAGGTTCAAACGCAAGTGGAGGCGCAGTTTATAAGCGATGTGTTACGTGGACATGAGACTACAGAAATGCGGGTTACGCTAATTCGTATATTGGAGGATGAAATGCCGGTGGGAGACGACTAGATTCATTGTTGGGTATGGGACTGCGAGAAGCAAGGTTATGCTTCAAGAGATCGTTATCTGTTGTACAATATATATATGTTCGGAATATATTCGATATGAGCCAGCTCACATCTGTCCCAAATACACACTTTTGCTGTTTGTTTATTCGCGTGTGTGGCTAATGTCAATTTTCTGCAAGTCTGATCCAAGTCTTGGACATTCTGCAATATATTTTCGTGCTGCTACTCCTCTTGCAACAACTTCTCCTTATTGACCTAATATATATTTCAAGGTGGGACAGATGGATAGCATTGATCTTAAGTAGCGAGCAATCCCGCGGTCGAAATACATACTTTAGATTTTCACATGATCAGTTACAGCGCTAAGCAAATATCAAGCCGCAGAATGTAAGGGCAAGCAGCATGACAGTTAGCGGGCTTTGGAAGGTTAGGGCATGATTGATTGCTCTAGGTACACTTCTTTATTCGACGAAACTCCCCCAGGACGACTTGCGAATGCCTGCTTATTGAATATTTGAATCGAAAGGATCTGACAGCGAAGCGGCATGCGACAATCTTGAATAACTAGACGTTTGTGGGGTTATCGCTGAGGAGTGTTCGAACCCACCTACTCTCGCCACCCGGACGCTATTTTCTGGTCGTCTGGCTAGCACTCCCCCTTAGTCCAGCCCAGTTTGCAGGTATTTCGCTTGTAGAATGACCCAACGAGGGCGGCGAGTGGTGCTGGTAGACTACATGCAGACCGGTTACAATAACATACATGCTGCCTGGAGACCGCGAAGGGTCACCCACTGAAAGCGGGTGGCTCACGTGCTGGAATGAAACCTTAGTCTGTTCGAGCCTGCCGCCACGTCCTATGCAAGGAATATTACAGTATATGTATTTTGCGTAATATATACAATTAAATATTTATTATGATACTACAGCAGGCCGATACACGCAGTGGATGACTGGGTGTATCACAATTGACTAACAACACGGAGTGCACATAGTAGTAAAAGGCAACGCGCCTGCGGGTAGCAAGTAAATCATAGCACCATACATCATGTACAAATAAGCGCGACTCACAAAGGTGGTTTGCAGTCATGAATTTAGGACCGTATTCAGTGTCCATGCCTCGATCGTCAGACGTCGGCTGGTCTATGTACGGATTTATGTACAGTTGTATGGAAAGTGCATGGAAAGGGATGACTCGGGCAGCAATTGCAAACCGCCGGCGCGGCGACTGTCTGATGTTAAGTGAGGGTCTGAAGTCGGTGGACTCTCGTAATGCATTGAACAAGAAGTACACGCTATTCATCCCCTTTCTGCATGATCCCGCAATGTAGTCAATGTCTGCCTACAATTGAGTCTGGAACGGTACTATCACACCAAAAACACATGGGATCGCGAGGAGACTTGGCTCAGTGTTCGCGCGAGCAGTTCAAGTTGCTCCGTTCACGAGAGTTTATCTCTCGTCGCATTTCTCAGCATGGCCTGAGATCTACGCTGTTCAGAATGCGGCGTGCGGCATACTTGCGCCATAAATTTCGCAATATCTGCGCGCTTAGCACAACGCCACGGCTCGCCAGTTGTGAAGCGCAACCCGCCCTCCGCACTCGCACCCGCACTCGCACTCGCACTCGCCCTCACCACTGCGCTCTCGCCCTGTCCAGTGCTCTCTACACTTCCCGCTCCCACTCCCTCCGCAGGCCGCGTCCAGTAGGAACTTTGCCATGAACCCGGACATGCCTCTGGCCGCGCCGCCGGGCACGAACACCGGCACTGCGCCCGGCACTGCGCCTCAGCTCCAGCAACAGCAACTACCGCATCAACAACTTCAGCAGTCCACTCACCAGCATCGATCGGAGCAGGACTTTCTCAATGCTTACATCTATGACTACCTCATGAAGCACAACCTACACCAGTCCGCACGCGTCTTCGGTCAGGAGGCCGATGTCAAGGTCCACACCGTCATGAAAGGCGCGACTGTCGGTCAACCGGCCGCCGCGCGATTCATGGGCCAGAACCAGCGCCGCGACATCGACTCGTCCGAAATTATGGGCGATGTCAAGTTTGACAAATCCCGCGCGAACGGTGACACTTCCAACCCAGATTCGAGCAATAACGGCCCAAGCAAGAACGGCGCGACCGACCACGACTCAAAGCCTCCCAATGCAAACAATACCTTGTCTACCGCGAATAACGGCAGCGGCCTCGATGATCCCGCATCCGGCACTAGTGGAAATGGC
Source organism: Lipomyces mesembrius (assembly GCA_038497805.1). Classification (NCBI taxonomy): domain Eukaryota; kingdom Fungi; phylum Ascomycota; class Lipomycetes; order Lipomycetales; family Lipomycetaceae; genus Lipomyces; species Lipomyces mesembrius. The sequence continues at coordinate 98,833 of MU972911.1, forward strand.
AATACACTGTCCAAATCCGTCGGAATCATCGACGCACCCGAAGGATTTTTGTTCGAGTGGTGGCTCATATTCTGGGATCTCTTGTTCGCGCGATCGAACAAGCCGGCGAGTATTCCGGCCCAACAATTCGTCCATGCTCAGGTACGAGATCCGCTGAATTATTTTAATATGCCAATCGATTTATTAACCACTTTCTACAGCGCCTGCGACAAGAGCAGGTGGCGCGAGCCGCACAGCTTCAGCAGCAACACGGCCCTGGCGGTGCTGCCATAGGTCCCCAAAGCCAGATCATGAATCCTACGGCCATGGCGGGCTATCCTCATAATGCTTCGGCAATAAATGCGCGATTGAACGGTATCGGCCATTTGCCAGAGGGCATGACTGATATCGAGAAGCAACGACAACAGCAGCTTGCCCGTCAAGCTGCTCTCACGCGTCGTGCTGCTGCGGGTGGACTGACTGCGTAAGTCCAAAATAGAGTATGTAAGGACCAGGTGCTAACACTCGATTAAGTGCTCAGATACAAACAATGAGGCAGCAGCAACAGATGTACGCCCAACAACAGCAACATATGCAGCAGGCGGCACAGCAGGCCGGACAACTTTCTCAACAGGGACCGCAGCCAGGTCAACCACAAGAGTTTGGCGCCGACGGCAGATCTGAACACTCTCCTACCCCTGCACAGTCTGGATCCCCGTCCAAGAGGCAGCGGCTCTCGCCAGATGGAGCTTATTCACAGGTTGCGTCCAATCGATTTGTGAATGCTGCTGGTCAACAAACAAACAATCAGGCGGCGCACCAGATGCTCCTCAACACAGGAATGAATCCAGGCCAGATGAATCAGCAATTTAGTGCCCCGATTCTGCAGTTGAAGCAGCAACAGGCCCAGCAGCAGCAGGCCCAGCATTTACAGCAGCAGGCTAATCAGCAGGGCCACTTGCAACAGCAGCCCGGACTGTCTCAGGCGGCTATGCAGGCTCAGCAGCTTCAGCAGTACTCGAGCAATCTCATGAACAATCATCGCGCGCTCTTGAACATGAGCAAGGGACAAGGAGCAGCTGGACCCGGCTTGCAACCTGGCACTTCCCACATTCCTGGTGGCTCGCCCATGATTACTCACTCGTCGTCTGAACAGGGACATCCTGCCATGTACGTTGCAGACGCTTACGGCCAAAATCCCGCCCCCGGTCAGTTGCGCATTCCCCCTGGCACACAGCAGTCAGTGGGTGGCAACACGAATGCCCTCCAAGACTATCAAATGCAGTTGATGTTGCTCGAGCAGCAGAATAAGCGACGGCTTATGGTTGCTCGACAGGAACAGCAGGATGCTGTCATTAAGCAACCCTCTACTTCTGGCACGCCAGGCGGTCAGCCAGGACAGCAACCCGGACAACCAGGACAGGGCCAACAACCAGGCGAGAATATTACGCCGTTCCCGGCTATGTCACCACAGCAAGGACGACTTGCGCCATCGCCACAGCCTAACATGGATATGGCCAAACGCGCAACACCCAAGATTACGAATCAACCCATGCCGGGATCGCCATTGCCAGATGGGCAGCAGCACCCTGCAGGTCAGGGTCAGCAAGCGAACTCGCGGAACGCGTCGCCGAATATGGCTGGTGGATTCTCTGCCATGGATCAGTTCAATGTTCTTGTCGGTGGTCCGGGCGGGAACAATCTTATTATGCGTGGCGTGCAGCCCTCGCACCCGCAGGGCTTCAATGCGGCTCACCTTCAACAACTTGCTGATCAAGGTGGTCCTCGCCAGCAGGGCATACCTGGTAGACAGCAAACCAACGCCAACTTGATATGGACACAGCAACAAACTAATGGCCAGCAAATGATGGCGGGTCAAAACCAGCCTGGTCTCCTGCAAGGTGGCCAGCAGGCAAACTCCCAGCAAGGACCGCAGCCGCAATCCCGACAACAGCAGCAACAACAGATGCCGCCGCCACAAGCTCCGTCTAGCGCTCCGCGCGCATCAGCTTCGCCGTCCATGGCTAGCACTCCTATCACGGCCCCTACTCCACCCGCGGCGAAGATACTACCCAAGGGTAAGAAGGAACCACGCGAACCAAAAAAGCGCACGAAAAAGCAGCAGGCCGCTGCCGCGGCCGCAGCAGCTGCAGCAGCTGCTGGCAATCAACCTGTCACTCCTTCGGCGACTCCCGGTCCTACATCCGAGCCGCCTACTCCGACCACGCCTATAACTCCACAACATCCTATGTCGTTTACTAACGGGAACGCTGGTGGTGCTGGCAACAATATGACCGGTGGTGCCAACCCATTACTTCTTAAGGCGACGACCTTCGCTGCCTCGCAGAATGCCTCGAGCAATGTTTCTGCTCCCTCGACATCGTCGACGCTGACCGCAAGCTCCGGACCCGCACCTCAGACTTCGGAAGCTCCGTCATCGTTTTTGGACGCGGACGCGCCGTCGCTGTTCCCTGAATTTGGCACAGGCGCTGATGGTGATATCGGCGACTTGGAGTTTGATATCAATACGTTTCTGAACACGGATGATGCTACGGCCGGAGGTCTAAATTTTGATCCTACCAGTGGGTTCACGTGGAACGAGAGCGTCGAGGCTACGGGCGATGTTTAGTTTATGGCTGATAGAGTCTGTGCGATACGGAATGGCGATGTTTACAAAGAGATTTTCTTATATCAAAAGCGATGTGTGAAAAAGTTTGTAGAGGCTGGGATTCTAATTTATGCATTCTTTGATTTCAACTTGTATACTTTTTTGTGACGTGTGTTTTGATTAGTGTTCATAATTTCGTGTAATACTTATTTTGTGTTTATACGTGTTATTCTTGTGTCAGTAGCACTTCTGCAGTATTTTTATTGTATAATAACTCCTGGGTGTTTTTGGTGTTGGGTTAATTCTTGTTTTTAATCTAATTGTTTTATTTTTTGTATGTTTTTTGTCTATGTTTAGTATTATTTAAGTGCGCCCTTTTGTGATATTAATAAGTTTGTTTTCTTGTTTACTAGTGAATTCGAGAAGTTTTGTCTTTATGCCATTTTTGTGCCTTTACCGTGTATTTTTTAATTTGTGCGATTATGTGAGGTAGTAGTATAGTGGTATATAGTATGCGATGATAATGAAGACGATATGGTTTCAAAGAATGCATGTGTGTAAACCAGAAACAACGAGCCTAAACAATACTCAATCGAATCAACTTTACGTTTAGGTTGTCATCTCATCAGGCGCTTTCAACGTTATGCACAACATTGCATCGTCAAGTCCCCTAACCGCGCACTTTGTCACGCGTAGTGGTTTAGGGGTACTTAATCGTACTGGTACATATATAGTTGGTACATTATTTCCAGCAATTCGTTGGTACCAATCAAACTATTTCAGCGACCGATGTAGTTTAGTTCTCTCTTCCGTTTGTGTAAGTTGATATTGCAAACAGCGGTAGAAGATGTCGATGCTTTACGACGCCGACGATCCCGAGACTGAGCGTATGCGTCAGTTGATTGCGGCAGATTATACAGATTCCGGTTCACAAGGTGACGATAATGTTGGTTCTGATTTCGAGAATATTGACGATGGAGAAGGAGGTTCTAATAATGATGGAATGACTGAACGGAGTGGGAACTTGTTTGAAAATGGGAATGAAGTGAGAGACGATGATGTTAATGCTGGTGAGAGTGGAATTGACGACACTGTACTTGATCCGTCCCTACGTGACGATGCCGTGTTTCATGACCATTTGCGTATGGCTGCAGGATTTAAATCTGCATCTGGGCAATCTAAAAGCAAGAAAAGGAAGAAACGAGGCGGGTTTGGCGGTGGCAGTCGTGAACAGGAGCCTTCTGATGAAGTTAAGATTCTACTCGGCCAAGCGAACCAGGCGTACGCGACCGACGATCTAGACGAGGCGGAGCGGATATTGGGAGAAGTCATTCGGATTGACAATCATGTCTACGCGGCGTGGAAGACGTTGGGCGAGATTCATAAGCAGCGTGGGAATATCCCGAAGTGCTTGCTCGCGTGGATCTCGGCCGGACATCTGCGGTTGAAAGACAGTGAGTTGTGGTCGATTTGTGGGAAATTATCGTTTCAGATCGGACAGATTGATCAGGCGCTGTATTGTTACAACCGTGCTATTCTTGCAAATGGGCAGGACGTTGAAGCGATTTTTGAACGAGGGCTGGTGTTTAAAGAGATGGGTAACCTTGGAAAGGTATTTTTTTGTTTTTGGAATCCTCGGTAGTTATGGGATTGTTGATGACCGTAATAGGCTCTCGAGGGGTTCAAGAAGCTGCACGATTTGCTCCCAGACGACCTTACCGTGATCAAAGAGCTCGCATCAGTACACGTACTACAACGGAACATCCCGTCCGCGGCAAAATTATACGAAGATATCCTGCAGGCATCCCAGTCTCCACAAGCATCTCTCCCATCGTCATCTCGCCGCTCATTAAGTCCATCATTTGGCTGGTCGGAACTCAACATCCTTGCGGAACTCTACGGCGCACAGAAAGAATGGCTCAAAGCAATTAAATTCATTAAATCGACCGCCAGATGGCTTCTCCAGCGCACGGCCGAACGTTTCTGGAGTGACGTACCGGACGACAATGACGACGAATACGACCCTGCCCGAGCAGTACTTAACCGCCATTTTCCGTTGTCGAAACGTGGGAACGTCGCTGCCATGAGTGGATACACCTTACCGCTCGATCTGCGCGCAAAAATGTCCATTTACAGATTGAAATTGGGACACATAGATTCCGCGCTTATGCACGCCGGGTTCTTACTTGCCGAAGCCGAGAAACACAGTGACGGGTCAACAGATGAAGAAGCTCGGCGTTATGCAGATTTGTATCTAGACGTCGCTGAGTGTTTGGTCGACGCGGAGCAATACGAGCAGGCACTCGCGCTGTACGCGCCTTTGGCTGAGATTGAGGAATACGCGACCCCCCAGCTCGTCATGGCTATGGGCCGGTGTCTTCACGGGCTCGCGGACTTTGAGCAGGCGGAAGCGGCTTATCAGACTGTGATCGCAGGTGACCACAGCAATTTAGACGCCAGGATCGCGTTGGCTGAGGTGTACGAAGCAACAGGTAAGCGGCGTGAAGCGCTGGAACTCGTGAACGATGTCATGAAGCTGCGGAGAGAGCAGGAGCGCGAACGGAATGCCGTGTCTGCTGCCTCGAGGGGAGTTTCAGTTGAGCCGCAAGCGGAGCGAGAGCCAAATTTGGCCGGCGGCGAGTCTGTGCCCTCATTCATTCCGAATACTGACGGGCGGAGTGCGGTTAAGGGACCACGGCCAGGGTCGCGATCACGACCATCGGCGACGAGTACTGGTAAAGTTCGGTCATCGAGGAGCGAGCGTATGCAGGCTGAAGAACAGGCTGCGCAAGTCGTGCAAGCAAAGCTCAAACGCCTCAGACAATACCAGGATGGTCTCAAGACCGGCAATCCTGTGGCAGTGTCTGAGTGGTTACAAACAGCGTCGGAATTGGTGGATATGTTCACGAATACGAAGGCATTCTATCCTTCGGATAAGCAGCGCGTTTTCCGCGGGTTCTTTGCGACCGCTCGTCGGCGTGCTGGCCGGCAGACGTTGCATGATAAATTACAAGGCATGGCCACGCGTTTGCAAGAGTCACTCCAGCAACCAGCGATTCACGAAGAAGAGCCAGAACAAGATGCTACAGCTTTTCGCGGATTGTCATTCGACGGCTGGTTTTCGATATTTATGCAGTATGCGCTGACTTTGACCTGGCACGAGGAAATAGAAGATGCGTATTCGGTTTTGAAGAGTGCGAAGGACGCGAACGTGTTTCATCAAGACAAGGAGCGAGTGCGCATTATGACCTTGGTAAACTTGGCTTGCGCTCTACATGTCAGGGATTACAAGACCGCAATGGATACTGTGCGCACGTTCCTCGCTCAACAGGAAACACAATTTAATCCTTCCATGTACCGACTGCTACTGTGCTGTTTACCTGCCGGCACTTCCGCCTCAGAGATTTTCAATTTACCTGGAACTCAGAAGTATCTCCTCCGTCACGTGAAGGGCATGGACTCCCTTGTTCAAGGTCACGCCATAGTTGGATCCATCAAGGTGAAGGATAACTCGTCAGAAACGTCTGCTGCGCGATTCGAAAAGGAAAATCCTGTGTTGTTGACCTTATACGGACAAATTCTAGCCGCGTCACGAAGCCACGTTCCTAGTTTGAGCTACTACATGCGAGCGTTCGCTGTCGCACCGCAGGATCCAATGATTCTATTCTCCATCGCAATGGCTCATCTCCATCGCGCTATGCAGCGACAGACGAATAATCGACATCTGCAGATCGTTCAGGGATTAAGTTACTTGATCGATTACTATCGCGCCCGTGTAGGATCTTCAAAGGGGAAGGTGACCGGATGGGCGGAGTTGCAGGAGACGAATTATAATATGGGCAGGGCGTTTCACATGCTGGGCCTCCCAACTCTCGCAGCAAAGTATTATGAGAGTGCGTTGGCGGTCGAATTACCATCAGCAGAAGAAGACGATAATGTCAGGACGTATAATCTGCGGATGGTTATTGCCTATAATTTACAGTTGGTGTACGTTATGAGCGGAAATTTTAGGCTTGCGAGGATGATTGTTGATGAGTATTTGGTGATTTGATTTTAAGGATTGGCGTTTTAGATTATTGTATAGTCTCGTTAGTGTAAATTAGGGTGTACAGTAGATAATGATCCAAAATAATGTATATTTGTTCGATCCACTAAAGGTAGACATCTTCCGGCCGTACTCTAAAGTTCTCGCCATCCTGCCGTATACTTTCCCGATTCTTATCCCTCTTGAGCGGTTTTCTCATATCTAAACCCTGATTAGAGTCTTACACGAAAGAGAGTATCGAACAAAGAACTTACCAAACGCGTCCTCGTTGTCGACCCCATCATCGCTGCCGTAATATCCGACTACGCGCCGATACACGCTATACCCAAATTTCCTGTACATCCCAATAGCCAGCGCATTGCTTGCGCGGACAAACAAATCAATGAAATATGCATCATACGGATCCTCACTGCGGCGCTCCAAGTTCTCGACCAACGTCCGCGCGAGTCCGATGCGACGGTAATCAGCCGCGACACTTAGGCACGTAACATGGCCATGCCATTCCTTGCCTCTACCTTCAGCTTTGCCCATCACTGCAACCAAAGAGTTAGAATAATAGCTGCTTCAGGCAGGAAAGTAATTGGGTATTAACTCACTGTACCCAGTTATTTCGCCCTGCGGATTCTCGGTACTAAAAAATAGTGAAGGCCATTGTGCCAGATATGACAGATAAAACGAGATGTTGTAGTTCTCTGTGAGAACGTCAAGGTTGACTGCGTTCACTCGGAATAAATCTGTAGCGTGGAATGGCTTTAGAGACGTCATTGGCAGGTTGGATGTCAAAGAAATACAGTGATGAGATGGTATACTATATCATTGCGGCTCGGCGTAAAAGCCACGGCGAGCGGTAATAACGGTTTCAACTAAGTCAAATGTTGGGCGCTTCAAAAAATTAAAGTTCTAGCATAACTGTAGGAGTCATCCACACCTAAATTTTGCATACAGATTTCGTTCCCTCAAAGTAAAATATCTGGTATCCCAATATTGTGTGCTCTACTCCCAGGAACTTATTAATTGAGGAATTGGTTAAGACTACAGCATGGCTACTGACAAGAAAGATTTCAAGTCCCTTTGGGGCGGTCGATTTACAGGTAAATTCGGGTGATAAAGCAAATCGAATTACCTCTAATTCTCCCGTAGGTGGAATGGACCCGTTGATGGCTTTATATAACGCCTCGTTTCCTTACGACAAGAAGATGTATGCTGCGGATCTCGGGGGTACGAAAGTGTACACTGCCGGTCTGCACAAGCTCGGCCTCCTGAATGACTTCGAGCTTTCTGAGATTCACCGAGGTCTCGGTCTTATTTTGAAAGAATGGGAAAGCAATTCCTTTGAAGAGAAGCAAGATGACGAGGATATTCACACGGCGAATGAACGCCGACTTGGTGAGATCATTGGTCGCGAGATTGCGGGGAAGGTGCACACTGGCCGCAGCCGCAACGACCAGGTTGCTACAGACATGCGAATATACGTGCGTGAGCAGCTCATAGAAATCAAGAAAATTTTAAAGGAGCTCTTGAGCGTGTTTGTGTCCCGTGCTGAGGTCGAGATCGACGTTTTGATGCCAGGATACACTCACCTTCAGCGTGCACAACCAATTCGATGGTCTCACTGGCTTCTTTCATATGCCACGTATCTGGTTTCGGATCTTCAGCGACTTGAGCAATTGATTGACCGTGTCAACCTCTCGCCACTTGGCTGCGGTGCTCTTGCAGGACACCCTTATGGAATTGACAGAGAATACTTGGCATCTGAATTGGGCTTCAACGGCCTCGTGACTAACTCGTTGACAGCGGTCTCAGATCGCGACTTTGTCGTTGAGACCTTGTTCTGGGGCTCACTCTTCATGAATCATCTATCCCGTTTCTCCGAAGACTTGATCATTTACTCTACCGCGGAATTCGGATTCATAGACCTAGCCGACGCTTACTCGACCGGCAGCAGTCTCATGCCCCAGAAGAAGAATCCGGACAGTTTGGAACTGCTTCGAGGTAAATCCGGCCGCGTGTTCGGTGGCCTCGCGGGCTTCATGATGACACTCAAGTCGCTACCGTCGACATACGATAAAGATCTCCAGGAAGACAAGGAGCCGCTTTTCGATGCCTTGACCACAGTGTCCCATTCGATCTTGATCGCGACAGGCGTGTTGTCGACGTTGAGGGTTAATGCGGAGAAGATGCTTGCCGCGCTCACGCCTGATATGCTTGCTACCGACCTCGCGGACTATCTCGTGCGCAAGGGCGTTCCGTTCAGAGAAACGCATCACATTTCCGGCGCGGTAGTACGGTTGGCGGAGGTTATGGCCGTCGGTGGCATCGATAAGCTCAGTCTAGAAGAGCTGCAGAGTGTGGATGCGCGGTTCGGTGAGGATGTTAGAGGGGAAGTGTTTGATTATGAGAAGAGCGTCGAGAGACGTAATGCTATCGGCGGTACTGCCAAGAGTGCAGTTCTTGATCAAGTCAGCCGCATTAGAAAGCTGTTGTAGATTAGATAGCAAAAGTAGATGGAGTAGAAGATTGACGGACGTATGTCGCTGGAACGTAATTACATAGATGTGCAATAGCGAATTATTGCGTTTCCAAAGATACGTAATAAAAATGGTGCCCGGAATACATTAATCTATTGTGTATTACTAAGCCAATGATATGAATACTCCAATGCAAACGTAATTAACAACGAGAGACCAGATGAGTGACATTATAACCAAAACCCATATTATGCAACGGTAGCGAAGTATATCTCAATATGAAACGATTACGAAATTTCTGTATATAAAACCTTTCTGACCCAATGAAACACCCTAACTAATCCTCCTTTTGTCTATGATGCAGTACAATCACTGACGGTTGCTCGTCGAGCTATACCTAACGCTAGGCGTTTGTCCGCCGTACGAAGATTGCCTCTGCGGAAGCATCAGCTGTTGCAGTTGGTACAGTGTCATACTGGACTGCGGTCTACCTAAAGCAGTCGCTGGAAATCCAGAATTACTGCCGGCGTAATAAGAGTTCACGCGATTCCCAGACATCATCGTGCCAGGTCTCTCGGTATGAGCGTTCATGCCACTGTACACGCTCACGGGCGCGGGAGGGTATCCCGAGTACGTCGACCGCATGTCGTCCAGCTCGTACTCTTCTGGCAATTTGTCTGTATACATGACTGATGCGGCTGTACCTTTCTCGTTGGCACCATGAACATTTGGACGAATTCCACCGGGAAGACTATTGGCGGCCGCATATGCCTCCCATGTCTGCATTGGAATACTGCGTTCGTCAAAGCCCTCGTCGTCCACTGCCACGATCTGTTTGCTGCCACGCTCGCCGACTACGATTCGAGTATTACCCCAAGAGAAATTATCTTGGTTCCAGAAAGAAAACACAGGGAGAACGAAGTAATAAATCGGAGAAGCAAGTAAATAGATTATCATCCAACCAACCTATATCTCGTTAGTGACGTTGAATAAGCAGAATATCTTTGAAACCTACGTGCTGCCACTGTCGTCTGAGAAGAAACACAAGAGCCTGTAGACCATAGACACATGCAAGCATGATGATCGAGATCAATGGGAACGGGCCGGTGCCAGTGATAATCAAGTAGAGCAAGTAACCAAGATACACCACGACTGAAGGTAACATCAATGTTCCAAACAGATCAATGACGACCACAAAACGCATGCTGAAAATACAGAACCCGCACATGTCAGGAAGGAACAAAAGTTCCGCCAGATTGTGGATGGCTGAGTTAATCCAACGACGACGCTGGGAAAGGAGGATCGACCATGTGTCTGGAGCAGCAGTCTGTGCAAAGGCATCTGGCGTGAAGACGTAGCGCATCCGAGGAAAGTGCTTCGTCATGAGTGTTGTCAAGTATCGATCTTCACCTAGTGCAAGTAAATTCTTTTTATGAAGCGTATCGACTTGCCCGTCAGAATATTCCTCAATAACTTGGGTGGAGATTATTAATGGACGTCCTCTATCAGCAGTACGAAGTCTATACATGCAGAAACATCCTGGAAGACAGGTCACACTGCCGAATAAACTCTCGAAGGACTTCGCCAAATGATGGGAGATATAGTACTCGTAGACTTGAATCATTGTCCACCAACTTCCCTCTTCATTCTGCAGACTAGTCTCACCAGCAATGCCAGCAATACGACTATCCTGAGCACAACATGCGACTAAACGGTTCAACGAATCTTCTGACACCGAAGTATCAGCATCAACCATCAGCAGGTACTCGTACAATTCAGGGTCGACACCAATGACATTATTGATCTGATGGAAAATTTCGAGCTGCAGCGGTGACATTGGGGACTTGAATTGCACACGGTTCAAGAAATCGAGCAGCACGATCTGAGAATCACGCTTTCCTCTGTTACCGGGCTTGGATTTCTCAGTCGGCTTTCCAATCTTGACGACCACGATGTACGGTACCACGTTTCCCTCGTACTCGTACAGACCAGAGTAGACCTTGCCATAGTTGAGTTGAAGAGACCCTTCGCCGACCGATTTGAACTGAAGAGGTGGTGGATCAAGTCGAGGATCGGCACCAAGAATGTCAAGGACAATATTGGGCGTTGGCGTGTCATTTCCGGAACCGATAATCATGCCATCACAAATAATAAAGAGAAGCTTCCGCTTATTGTCGTAGTTCAGCGCCGTAAGGGAGTCTATAGCCTTTCGTAGCTGTTCTTCGCCCTCAGTATATGCCGGAATCTGACAGATAACGAACTTGTCCTGGATTTCCGGGTTTCTCTTCGAGCCGAACTGGAGCGATGCCACAAATTTAACAACAGTGACAAGTCCGAGAACAATGGCAATAGCGAGAAGAATGTAATTCGCCACCTGACATCTCGCGCTGTTGCGGAAATCGACCATACCGGCGTAAAATGCATTCTGCAGACAATTCATATTATTTTGACGCGTGGTGTCGGACAGAGCCGTGGAGCTGTAAAATTTCTGCGTGATATCTTGGCCCGGATAGTCTTCAAACAGCGACTTAACTGTCGGGTCGAGAAAATCGTATGGAGCGTAGGCTTCACTCACTGACTGCGGGTATAGATTGATGGTGTAGAAATAGTTTGTGAGATCATAAATTCTATTATCAATAATCGCCCAATTATTGAACCCACTCGAACCATACGATTGAATTTCGCTCGTCGAGACAACTAGTTCACCTTTATAGTACTGGCTAATCTTTGGCAAGAAGACGTCGCTGTACCATGTGATGTTATGAAGCGCCGTGGTTGTGGATTGTTGTTTGTCGGGGCCGCACGTATGTAGTGCATTAGAGTACAAGATGGTAGTGTTGTCCGAGAGCCAAATAGTAGAGTCTGTAACGAGTCCTGGACAGGCTTCCGTCAATGGAGGCGGGAAGTAGTTGCTGAGGTCCAGGCCAGCAAATACGTTCATGTTGGCTTCGGTAGTCTTGATGCCATTATCGGAATGTTGAAGCTTCCAAAATGAGCCTGGATGCGTAAGAGGCGTTCCAACAAACAATTTAAAATATTCCACTTACTAATATCGTAAACCTTGCCATGGATGCTGACATAAAAGTTATTGGACTGCGTATGCTGAGCAACCTCTTGAGTATCCCACACCTTATCAAAATTAGGACAGAGAATTTTGCCGAGAAAAACTTTGAAAGGTTAGCATATTCAAGTTATATCGTCATAGAGAGACAGAGATACGTACTCATATAGAAGATAAGTGCACAATTCATGAGAAGAATAAATATGCAAATAGCTAGTTTCTCACGCCACGCCATTCGAACGTCAGGTCTTTTCATGCGACCCACCCACTTCAGCACAAACCCGGGAATCCAGAAAGTCAGCGCCCAGACAATGCCGACCCAGACTTTCCGTAATGTAGAGGTTTCGCGGACTTCGACATGTCTTCCATGAGCTTCGGGATCGTTCGCTGCGAATTTAGATCCGAACATCGTCAGATCTTGTTCGTTTTCCAAAAGGTTGGAATTGCTCTTTAACAGATTCTCTCTCGACGCAGGTGTATTCATGCCCGATCGATCGAATGTGCTGAGCATGGGCCCTGCATACTCACTATAAGGCGGTTGCTGCTGGATTAGTAACAATCCATCTAGCTCGCCCTCCAGGGATCTCCAAACATCCTCTCGCAACCAGATCCGCTGACGACCGTGGAAAAACCCATCCGCACCCCATCCACGCTGGGTCTGAGCCCACGAGTCCAGGGCAAAGGGATACGTGACATCGATGTTGCTGCTTCGCAGAAGCGCAGAATAGCGATCCACAAACTCGTCGACTCCAAAGTCCGCAGTAAAATCAACCGCCCTATACTTCTGGATCCAGTTCGGGAGAAACCAAGCTCGAATCTGAGATGAAATCGTCGCATTAGACCAGCCAGACTGTCCTTGGAAACCTGGTCCCGGTGATGTAGGTTGGGATACTGAGCCTTGGTCGCATGTCGGAATGTTGACAATGTGCCAGACGCGTGATGACCGCAGAACTGCCGAAACTTCGAAGGACGATGTTGAGGATGGATGTGCCAAAATTGACGCCTCATCCACGAAGGCGGTAACCTCGACTGATGAAGACGACATATTAACCAGTGGAGACGCCGGTTCTTGCTGCTGAAGGGCCTGCGAAATCCAAAGCGGAGTCTGTGGGATGCCAAGACCATCGTTTATCATCTCCGAAGAAATCGAGGAGACCGTATTGTCAGTCGCAAAAACTGGCTTCAGTACTAGTGATTTGAAAGCCGGCGGGGTATCGACAATGGAAACCACCGCGCAAACCTCATCCGAATCCAGTCCTCCCCTGATTACGTCGATCGTAGACAGATAGTTGTTCAAGACGCCGACCACGACGAGAGTCAATGATTTGAAGGCCGATGTCATAATTTCAACTCGGTGTGTCGGGGAATCAAGTACGGCATCGGAGTCAAACTTTGCGGGATCCAACCCTAGTAGTGTTGCACCTTCAAGTATGTCGTCTGGGTCATCGCTTCTCAAAAGAAGAATACCTGATAAGACGGAGAAGATGGACCTTAGGACAGAAGTTCCGGCTAGACCACATTCCAAAAGTGACTGACGCCATTCGCTTGCCTTCTCAGTCACTTCGGGCGTAATTGTAGACGCGGATGGAAAGAATGTATATCGGGATAGTTCAGAATGCAGGGACAAGAACTTTCGCTCGGATTCTGTGGCTGAGGCAACCAAGTATTTGAACACTGGGGCAGCATACATGGCAGGTTTGACAGCAGATATGTCGGCCTTCTCGTCCGAGATCCGTATCCGCGATACCAGGACCTGGCCCGATAAACTAAGCGAAAGATCAACGCCGACCGCCGTATTCGTACGACCGCCAGTCAAGAATGGAGATAAAGCCGCAAGCGTGGAGAAGACATGCCCTGGAATGTTCGGGAAAGCAGGCAGAATCCGCTGAAGAGTTACCAGGGCTTCAGGAAACTTGGATGACTGATCAGAAGAGAGCAAGACGGTCTGATCCTCCGCGCGACGGCGAGCATGTTCCCAGATGGAAGTCAAAAACGATGAGTCGAGAATCTCGTCGTCATGGTTATCGGCAAAGGGTGATGCCGAGTCCAGAGACAGTCTGGCACAGTCGAACAGGATGAGCGTAGTAGAAGTTAGGCGAACTGATTGGTGCGAGTCGTATGCGCGTTTGAGTGCGCTGAGAATGGAGTTTGTACTGGGCTGGGCCAGTGAAGACGTCAATGGAAGGTCCATGATTGATGACACTAGGGCTGAAAATCAGTACGATATTGGACTTATCATCAGAATGCCAGACGAATTTCTTCGATAGGTGTAAAATTATGGCATGTCCGATCGAATCGAATCGTGAGATGGCGCGCGAACGGCAAGCCGTGAAAACGTACCGTAATAATATCGTACGCACAACCTTGCGAGTTATAATGCAAGTCGGATGCTGGTCTGGAAAATTGCAATTATGCACAATTCCTTGAGACGACCATCAGACAGGAGAGCGAGCAAAACAGTGAGCGAATGAATACACACTAAAGCCAGAAAATGTGCGAGATCTCGCCTGTGCCTGCAACCAACGATCACAACACCAGCCACAGTTGCTTATTTGTGGTGCCCTATTTTAGGAAACTGGGTTACCTCCTGCCGAAACTGGGTTGCCACAGTTCATGCACGCGGTACCAAAAATAAACCACGTGACAGGCACCGCCACACCCGGAGGCTGGAGTGGTTCTCAGTTGGGGGACAGTGGCTTTGCCAGGCACAGCCTCATCTGCCACTACAAAATAAACAGACACTTTTTCTGATCAGTATTCTCTAGCAATATCCAACTCGCTCTCAAACAAACAGAAAAGGTCACGGCAAGTCGTTCGGCATGGTTAGTGCGGGGTTTGGGGTGCCGCACTTGATAAAATTTTGCGTTTAAACGCTTAGTGCGGCGCAGAACTCTCTGTTCGGGATGTGGCGGTGCGTGCAAAAGCTGCGGCAGGATATTATTATTATTGTTGTTTATCTTCTTATTACTTCTTTGCATTTGTCACGCCGCCATCACCACCTTTTCTCCATCTCGGCTGCTGTCAGAACCTCCAGTCGAGTTCGCTTTCCCTGCCGCGTCCTCATCAATAATGGCGCCTCTCGCTGACGTCTCGCAGCTCTCTGCAACCGCGCTGTCTGAACACGCCATCACCGCACATCTCGGCGCCCGCTTCCACCATGGCCTTCCGATCTCCTCCATATCTACCAATTCCCTGATTTCAATAAATACTTTTACCTCTCCCGAGCCTTTTGAAGTTACAGCGCTTGCTGCCAGAGCATATGATCGTCTTTTACGCCGCGCAGAGAATCAGCTCATCGTTTTCTTGTATGTTCTGTGCTTTTCACATCTTCTTTGCTGCCATCGACTAATGAGTCTTTAGAGGAGAGTCGGGCTCAGGCAAGTCAGAATTGCGAAATCATCTTTGTTCGCGGCTGCACTCCATCTCTCCTGAACCTATCGGCAAGCGTATTTCCTGTGCGCTCTTTCTTTTCTCCGCTCTTTCCACGACCAAGACTCCAACGACTCCAGTAGCCTCGAAGGCCGGTCTCCTTCTCGAGTATCAGTATGGGTCCGAAGCGCAAACTATTGGCGCTAAACTCATCTCATACCGTCTTGATCGTGAGCGGGTGGCTCGTATTCCTACTGGCGAGAGAAACTTCCACATTTTCTACTATCTTCTTGCCGGCACCACGACCCCCGAGCGCGACCATCTTGCACTTGATCCCAGTATGCGCTATCGCTATCTCGGCCATCCAACGCAATTGAAGATTGGAATCAATGACAATGAGGGATTTTCGCATTTCAAGTCGGCTCTCCGTCTCCTCGACTTCACCCGAACCGAAATTGCCGAACTTTGTCAAGTGCTTGCTGCAATTATACATATCGGCCAGCTGGAATTTGCTCCTCCTGGAGCAGACAGCGATAATGATGGAAATCATGCAACCGTTAAGTCGAGATATCAGCTTGAAGTTATTGCTGCGTTCTTGGGAGTTCGTCCTGACGACCTAGAGGCCTCCCTGGTCTACAAGACTCAGTCGTTTAGACGAGAGCGCGTCACTCTCGTATTAGATTGTACAGGCGCACGCTTGCACGCAGATGATTTGGCTAGAACTATCTATTCGGTTCTGCAGTCTTGGGTTATCGAGTCCATTAACGAGAAGCTTTCGCAGCACGAGTCGCTAATTTCTAACACAATCTCAATTGTTGATTTTCCCGGATTCATTCCGCAAGCATTCGGATCAACATCCACTAATGGTCCTGAGGTTTTGAATCAGCTTCTTTACAATTCGGCGAACGAGGTCCTCTACAATTACATGCTCTTCGCATTCTTTGATCGACTGGCCCAGAAGTTCGAGTCTGAGGAATTGCAGCTTCCAGCCGTGGAGTATTTTGACAATACAGATACAGTCAAGCTCTTGACCAGACAGAATGGCATTCTTCCCCTGCTCGACGACCAGACTCGTCGAGGAAAATTGACCGCTTCCGTGATGGAGGTAATGAAAAAGCGATTTGACAAGAATCCAGCTATCGGACTATCCCCGGTGTCCGGAACATTTTCTATCCGCCATTATGATGGTGAGGTTGATTATTCGATTGACCGACTGTTGGACGCCAACACCGATGATATCTCGGGCGATCTCATGAGCCTGTTCTCCAGCACTTCTTCTGATTTCATCAAGCGGCTATTCGCGACTAATGCTGTCACACATATCAAGCACCCTCGCGAGCACTCTGCTGTCTTGCAGGGCCAGTTATCTTCAAAGCCTCTTCGTCAACCGTCCACCGTGCGAAAGTCGAAGCCGGCACTGAATGCAGAAAAAGAGCCAAAATCTTATAGTGCTACTGGCCAATTTAATATGGCACTTGAGACTCTTCGCAAATCCTTCGCAGACACAAATCCGTATTTCATTCACTGTATCAGGCCTAATGATCGTCGTATCGCGGGGCAGCTTGATGTGAAATGCGTTAGACAGCAGGTTCATGCACTTGGTATTGCAGATATTGCTAAACGAGTGCAAGCTACCGATGTGTCACTTTTCTTGCCTTTTGCCGAAATTCTCGGAGCTGCCGGATTTGATGAATCAACTATGCTTGCCTCGTCAGACTCGCAGAAAGCTGAACAGGTTCTGATTGAGCATTCGTGGACGGAGAGAGATGCAAGGATCGGTACGACAGGGGTGTTCTTATCCGAGGCGGCATGGAGAGAATTGGTCGATCCAAATAACAACTATCTTTTTCAGAATGCAGTGGACGGTACGAATTCGCCGATGCAGAAGGACAATCCGTTTACTGACTCCAAGTCTCGTCTGTTGGTGTCGTCCGCAGGGCAAGGAATGGGGTCTTATATCTACGCAGATGATCCAGATAAGGCGCGCTCCACCGATGCGTTGACGATGATGACGGGTCCTGGACATGGAGATATGTTCCAGCATTTTGATTCTCCGCAAGAAATGATTGAAAAGGGTATTCATGGTCGGGAGGAGGAAATCAATGATATTCAGTCGACTCCTGCAAGGAAGCGATGGATGTTCCTTGTGTGGTTTCTTACCTTCTGGTGCCCAGATTCATTTATCAAGAAGCTTGGTAACATGCCTAGAAAAGATGTGCGCATTGCGTGGCGCGAGAAGTTGGCGATTAATTTGTTGATTTGGTTGTCTTGCGGGATCACAGTGTTCTTCATTGGTAAGCGCTACTGATCCACAACCATATGAGCTGCTACTAACTATAGCCGCAGTTGGCTTTCCAATTCTCATTTGCCCAACTCAGCATGTGTATTCTTCGGCGGAATTGTCTAGTTATAACTATCAAACTAATCCCAAGAATACTTATGTGGCCATCCGCGGAGAGGTCTTCGATCTTACGAATGTCGCCCCTGGTCATTATCCGTCCATTGTTGCTAAATCAGCTGTATTAGGCTATGGCGGGTCGGATGCGACAAATCTTTTCCCCATCCAAGTATCAGCACTCTGCCAAGGCGTTGACGGTTTTGTGGATCCATCTGTTACACTTGACTATAATGGCGTGAACACAACGGATTCCAATTCGATCTACCATGACTTCCGCTATTTTACAAATGATTCTCGTCCGGATTGGTATACTGAGCAGATGATTATGCTTCGAGCCAACTTCAAGAAAGGCGATGTTGGAATAACGTCCCAGTATATGAAGACTCTCGTTCAAAAGGGTAAAGTTCTTGCGAGTATACACGGCAATGTGTTCGATCTCACGAGCTATGTTGCTGGGGGACGCCAAATACTGGTGCCCCCTGGCGTGACGCGAAATGACAGCGTGAACAAAAATTTTATGTCGGATACCTTAATCTCGCTGTTCCAGAGTCAAGCGGGTAATGATATTTCGACATACTGGGACACTCTCAATCTCGATCCCGTTAGCAAGAGTCGAATGTGGGTGTGCTTGCAAAATCTGTTCTACGCTGGACAGGTTGACACTAGAAATTCGCCGAAATGTCAGTTTGCACAATACTTCTTGCTCGCCGTGACAGTGTTCTTGGCTTCGGTTATTGGATTCAAGTTTTTTGCTGCTTTGCAGTTTTCTGTGAAGCGCGCTCCAGAGAATCTCGACAAATTTGTTATTTGCCAGATTCCGGCGTACACCGAAGACGAAGAATCTTTGCGTCGGGCAATTGACTCCTTGGCGCGGATGAAGTATGACGACAAGCGCAAGCTGTTGTTCATTATTTGCGACGGCATGATTGTTGGCGCTGGCAACGACCGGCCTACACCGCGTATCGTCCTCGACATTCTAGGTGTGTCCCCAGACATTGACCCTGAACCATTGAGTTTTGAGAGTTTAGGCGAAGGTCTGAAACAGCATAACATGGGCAAGATCTACTCCGGCCTATACGAGGTGCAGGGCCACGTTGTTCCGTTCGTGGTAGTTGTCAAAATTGGAAAGCCGTCGGAGATCAGTCGACCTGGAAACCGCGGAAAGCGGGATTCACAGATGCTGTTGATGCGGTTCTTGAACCGTGTGCACTTTAACGCGCCAATGAATCCTTTGGAATTGGAACTGTATCATCACATCAGGAATGTCATTGGTGTCAGCCCAACGTTCTATGAATTTATTTTGCAAGTTGATGCTGGTATGTCATTCATGAATCTACTTCCTCGGTCCCACTAGACTAACTGGCGCAGATACTGAGGTTGCACCTGATTCTGCTACCCGAATGGTTTCTGCTTTCCTGCATGATACGAAGATCATCGCGCTTTGTGGTGAAACGGCACTTTCTAACGCGAGGCGATCGATTATTACTATGATTCAAGTATACGAGTATTACATATCACATAGTCTCTCAAAGGCTTTTGAGAGTCTGTTCGGTAGTGTTACTTGCTTGCCCGGATGTTTCAGCATGTATCGGGTCCGCACCGCCAATTCGGGCAACCCGCTCTTCGTCAGCAACTCTGTTGTGCAAGGGTATTCTGAAATCCGGGTTGATACGCTGCATGTAAAGAACCTGCTGCACCTTGGCGAGGATCGATACTTGACGACACTCCTCCTCCGACATCATCCAACGTACAAGACAAAGTTTATCCGAGACGCACACTGCTTAACAGTAGCGCCCGATAGCTGGAAAGTTTTCTTGTCGCAGCGTCGTCGCTGGATCAACTCCACAGTGCATAATCTCATTGAATTAGTTCCAATGTCCCAGCTTTGCGGTTTTTGCTGTTTCAGCATGCGTTTTGTCGTCTTTATCGACCTCATGAGTACTATTGTGCAGCCAGTCATGGTCGGTTATTTGGTCTACCTGTTCTACCGCATTGGAGTCGATCCATCGGCAATCCCGGTTACCTCGATCGTCATCTTGGTTGCGATTTATGGGCTACAGGCTATTATTTTCATACTTCGACGAAAATGGGAGATGATAGGCTGGATGATTTTTTACATCCTTGCGATCCCTATCTTCAGTTTTGGTGTTCCGATTTACGCATTCTGGCACATGGATGACTTCTCTTGGGGTAACACTCGTGTCGTATACGGTGAGAAGGGTCGCAAGGTTCTTGTTTCAGACGAAGGCAAATTCGATCCCGCATCGATTCCAAGAAAGAAATGGGAGGATTTCCAGGCCGAGCTATGGGAGCAATACGAGTCGCAAACAGCTTCGGCATATGATGCTAAGAGCGAGGTCACGCCATTCAGATCGAGATCGTACTATCCACCACAGGAATATGCGACTCTTGACCCCTCGGTACGGTCGCAATCGATTTGGCCGCAGCAGAGGCCAATATCGGAGGAGTATTTGGGATATTCCGCACCTAGGACGCCAATGGCGATGCCACATCAATCTGTCATCTTCTCGCAGCCAAGCATCGTTACTCCAGGCGGTGACGTGGAGATGGGCACGATAGATCTTCCAGGGGATGATATGCTCTTGGCGGAAATCAGAGAAATCATCCGGACCTCGGACTTGATGACAATAACGAAGAAGAGTATTCGTCTAGAACTCGAGAGACGGTTTGGTGGAATTTCGTTAGATTCGAAGAGAGTGTACATTAACTCTGCCACCGAGGCGATATTAGCGGGTGAATTATGAGAGAGCGTTGTGGAATATAGTGACGCATAGTGATAAATGGCGTTTAAGTTGATTGGGCATAGTTGATAGATTTAGCTTGCCTCTATGGTGATGGGTCGTTTTTGCATGAATAATTGGATACGAAAGAATTTGGATACGACTACGATTTGCTTAATGATTCAATTACAATAATGACTTTTTTAATTAATCTGCATTGCATAATAGTATATAACGAATTATGACCTCCGTCGGATCATCGGTCACCTAACTTCAACCACGTCTAGCGTATTACACGCTTGACACTTTGACTTAGGGATGGGCAAGAAGTGTCCTACTGCAAATTGTGGTGTTCTAAAATTTTGCGCAAAATGCCATTGGAGGCAGGGTCAAATATTGCTACGAAAGCCGAGAACCTGACGATGTACTACTTAAGTCTCGGCGGTAACGGATGAGCCTGCAACACATTGGAACACCCAATCTACAACTTCTTATGTACATATTGTATGATGAGTAGTAACTTGATGATCCTCATCGATATCGGCGTCTATAATGCTGTCCTGCCGATTGATAGCCAACTCGTCAAGACCTTGCAAAGCTCTCAAGTCTCTCTCTCATTGGCGCTGCAAACGAATTCATCCGACGCGAGTCACGGCAGGCGGTTCTGAGTTAGAATTCTAGATATAGCTTTTAACAACAGCACAAGGAATCAAATTCAATTTTCCTTAGCGAGAATTGAATCTTCTTCAGGAATTGGATCTTCTTCTGTAAATAGATATCTATTCCTACTTCCTGCGTCCATCCTTCGCCACATATAAACTTTTCTTCATACAACTCTTAAATTCTTGAGAGTCAATGATACTTCGGACCAACGTAAGTTTTTTCATTGGCATGGAGTACATGACACCTGTGCCCCACTGCCAGTTGTCTGGTAGTCTAGTCTGCGGCTTACGTCCCACTTTGTATCATAACCTTTCTTTATGCTAACATTAGCAAGCAATACTTACTCCTCACTTTTGATCTAGTTGTCTTAACGCCCGTTCCAGGTTATTTGAAATCACCACGGATTGGGAGACCTTTATATCGCATATTAAGGAAAATGGTGCCTACATTATTGCTCCGGGAGCTAATTTGGGGAACTGGCCGGCAGCTACTCCAACGATCACAGATATCCGAAATACCACATCTCCGCATCATAGCCGAAATGTATATTGTCTTTTTTTATTAACAACCAATAAATAGCTTACACAGTGGATCATATCTGCTAAAGTCATCCTTGTAGACCAAAATCGCGAGTTACAACAAGCTCACTAGTCATTCGACACAACAGCACAGTCACGTCTCCGGCTGCTTCAGAATCACCAGGAATACCACCGACAAGCACATCCGGTCCCCAAAAGAAAAAGCGAACAATTATTAGTTTCGAATGGAACTTCGTCTGGGCATACATCATCCTACTCGGCCTCATTGGTTCTCAAAACATGAACATCATGCGTCAGAAACACGTGTACAACGAAACGGAAAGGCTATTTTCTAAGAAAATCGATGCTTTAGAGTCTGTTATCGAGCGGATTAAGAATGGAGAGGACGTTGATATTGCGGAGGAATTGGGAACGGGTACGCCGTCGGCTGAGAAGGAGTGGAAAGAGCTGTTGGCGTCGTTCGAGGAGCAGGAGGCTGTTTGGCGGAAAAAGGCGATCAGGGAGGTTAAAAAAGCTGGAAGTGAAGTTGAAGGAGCCGAGGAGAAAGTTATGGAGGATATCAAGACGGCTGTAGATGCATCTGAAAAGAGGGTAGGCAGGAAGACGAACGCGAAGAATCCGGAGAAGACTATTCCGAAAGATGTGTTTTTGTAATCCTTGTAATCTATACTTGTATATATTTGGGGTTCGAGGTTTCTACGACGATTTTGTAATATACCTGTGGAATCAATTCCTCAGCACTATATGGTCCACAGTGATCATTCATGACGTGAATGTTACCCGGTTTCTATTAAACTATGGCGCAATTGGTAAGCGGAAGTGATTATTCTAACCTTCAAGCTTGACCAAATCTCGTCCGTTAGTGTTCTTTTGATAATCACTTCTAACGATACCAATGGCTTCTGTTCTATCTCGTACCCTCCGCGTTGCGTCGTTGGCTGGCGCTCGTGCCGGAACCCGTGTCGCGGCTCCCAGTGCTCCAATTTTCCGCCCGGCGGTCTCTTTGAAGTTCGCTGCTCGCGCGTTCACCGTTTCGAGAACTATTTTCGATGAGCAGGTTCGTAATAACTTCCCAATAAGAGGCGTATTGCTACGAATACCATTGTCCTCCATCAATTGAGTGGGAATTGAGCCGCTGACTAGAACCAGCCTCGTCTCAGACTCGGTTCCCCGGCGCCTAACTTCAAAGCCGAGAGCACCCACGGCCCGATCGACTTCCACGAATTTATCGGCGACTCTTGGACTATCTTGTTCTCTCATCCTGCCGACTTCACTCCTGTGTGCACCACTGAGCTCGGTGCATTCGCCCAGCTCGAGGAGGAATTCAAGAAGCGCAACACGAAGCTGATCGGTCTGTCCGCCAACGGTCTCGACAGCCATGAGAAATGGATCGAGGATATCGAGGAGGTTGCGACTAATGGCGGCAAAG
Source organism: Lipomyces mesembrius (assembly GCA_038497805.1). Classification (NCBI taxonomy): domain Eukaryota; kingdom Fungi; phylum Ascomycota; class Lipomycetes; order Lipomycetales; family Lipomycetaceae; genus Lipomyces; species Lipomyces mesembrius. The sequence goes on from MU972911.1 coordinate 122,133, forward strand.
TCGGATTCCCCATCCTCGCTGACCCGGAGCGCAAGATCGCATTTTTGTACGATATGGTAGATCACCAGGACTTGACCAACATTGACACCAAGGGCGTCGCATTCACGATCCGCGCTGTATTCATCATTGACCCGAATAAGAAGATTCGATTGACAATGCTGTATCCTGCTAGCACTGGCAGAAACACTGCTGAGGTTTTGCGAGTTTTGGATTCTCTCCAGACTGGCGACAAAGCGGGTGTCACTACTCCCATCAAGTAAGTTTCTGATTGTTATGTGTGAGGCCATAGACGCGGGCTAACGGGGCTGCAGCTGGGTTCCTGGCCAGGACGTCATTGTTCCTCCGTCCGTCTCGGATAAGGCTGCCGCTGCTAAGTTCGGCGAATTCAAGGCCGTCAAGCCGTAAGCTTTTTCCCATTCCCGGGTAAATGGATGTATCAAGATACTGACAGCTATGCAATAGATATCTCCGATACACCAAGTATCCTACCGAGCTTCTCAACGAGTAAATCCCATTTACGCGAGTGAACGAAATCGAATATCGTTCCAGGTGGACACACTTTATTTTCGCACAAAAGTTTCGTAGCGGGGTGATTGACATAATAGTTGTTATATATACTGCAATATGAAATGTAGTACATAGTTAATACATCTTGATATGGTTTTATTTCAAGTTCATTACTTTTGAGATGGATAGTTCAAATAGATGTCGTGACTATCTGTTTGAGCCGGCAAAATATGAATTGCAAACAGACACAAAGCGCTGCTTGCAAGACATTTGGTTTACTAACCCTTGAATGCCGGCGTATCAACGACAAGAGCTTTTGGATCAACCCCGTCAGCATTCTCAATCACGTTCGCGTCGTGCAAAATGGCAAACGTCTTATCTATAATGACGCTCCTATCGACCACCGAAACGTCGTCCGCGAAATTTACCGTTTTCATCCACTCTCGAGCATCCTCGGCCGTGTAGTCGAGATTCGTAGAGATGTAATCGACTGCTTTTTCTGGGTATGTCCGGAAATATTGGATACCCTTGTTCACTGCCGAGAAGAATTTGCCGATTGTTCTGGTTTCGGGTTCAGTATTGAGGAGACTATCAGCCGCCGTAATTGTCCAGGAGGGCCATCTGATACTATTAACATCACATCAAACACAACCCCGGCAAACGACAAATGTCTTACGGCGTGTAGATAGATCCAATATATTTTATTTCATGGTTGTCGTAATATTTCTTGGACGTAAAATATTCCCACATGAACGCGTCTGCCTCGCTATCTCTAACAGCGGCTCGCAAATTCTTGAAGGTCCCCACGATATTGAAGGAGACTGGAGGATTTCCGGGCCAGCCCTGTTGTCGCGCCAAAACGAATGCCATTACGTAAGAACCGCTATTCACGTCAGTTCATTCGTAACACATCAAGCACAATAAAGTGACAATGGTGTACCTTCCAAGACGACTTACACCAAAACGCTTTCCCTGGAGTTCAGCGATTGATTGTATGTCTTCTCTATTATCTCCCGTGCTGATAGCCCAACCTTGGCGAGAATTAGAAAATCCTCCATATAATGAAATTGATTAGATGGACTTGCGTAATGGCGATTGGACATATGTGCCAACGATTTTGTACTCCGCGCGACGATTTCCTAGACCAGCTACCCAACCCTCTGTCAAGCCGACGGCAACATCTGCAAATAGTTAGTTCAGTTCAACGTCATTTTATCTTCCTCTATAGTCACAAGCAAAATATTACCAATATCATTTTCCTTTAATGCCTTTATCATATCACCCGTACCCGTCAGAAAAGGCTTCAACTCAGGTGATAGACCAACATCTTTGTAGTACCCCTCAGATTGCGCAAAAAACAGCGGCGTCGAGAAATGTTCGGGCACGTAACCAACCTTGAGACCGCCTGCAGCTGTTGACAGTTGCTTCGCTAAAACCGAGCGAGCGGCCATGGTTACTGTGGTGCCAAGGTGGATTCTGGGGTACCTGTTCGTCCTTGGTCTTATGGCGATGGCAATATTCTGGGTCGGGAAGTCAGGCTGATGGGAGACAAGACCCATACAATATTCGACATTTGCAGCCCACTTACAAATGTACAAGTACTAAGCTACCAGAATAACATATTACGGTAATTTCAGAGACTTGTAAATTACCACTGAAACTAAATTACTTGAAATTACCTTACAGACACTTGAGTGCTCATATCTAATGCCCCGTTTGCAATTTTGCCTTGTACATAATGCTGGGTTTCGAGAAATACGGCACGTGACATCAGACTTCCCAAACCCAACTGGACAACCGTTTTGCTTATCTGCAAACTTTGATTTCCACGCGTCACGAGCGCCCCTGTTGCCGGGTGACTAATAAATAGCTTTACGTTAGCAGGTTTTTACAGTAATCCTGCCAAGTACAACTTTTTGGCATGTGAAGGCTAACGGACTGTGCTAGGGCCAATTCAAAGATCGAAGGGACTGCTAAGAGATCAGAGCCATGCCAAGGTCATACCGTGAAACAATTAAATGTTAACTTGCTGGTCCGCGACTGGTGCATCGATTATTGTACGATTTGTGATCGCTGACCGGTGAGGCTAAGCATTTCAAGGCATGATGATCTCACAGCTACAACTCTGAAAGTGGGGAACCAGTCAACTACACACCTTTTCAAAAGCTAAAATTGGAGGGTAATCTGAGGATTACCCTCGTTGTCAGTCTCTCAGACGTGACAAGCATACGCGACATATTGTTGATACATAAGTTACCAAGATTGAGACAAGAATTGTAGCTGGAAATGCAACTTTACTATATAGACAATAACTAAACAAATGACAAATATTAAGTACTAACTATACTCCATTACCATAAAAAACGCGCACAAAAGCTAGAAAATGTACCTGAACAATGACGCAAAACTCCAAGTCCCGATCTTAGTATTGTATCCCCGCCAGGGCACCAGACCACAAGATGAATCAAATGACGATTTTAATATCATGATGGAAAAGATTTTTGTTTCGACGAAGAGAAATCATGCCGTATAGCGTATGCGTGTGGGCACATTGCTCATTGTGTATTTAGTCCTCGCTGCCACTCTTGTGCCGGCTGTACATTGGTTGCTGGAAGACCGGTCGGATAAATGGATCCTGAGATGGTATGGGAGCCAAAGACTGACGTTTCTCGCGTGTAGCACTACTACTGGAAGCACGGCGATTCTTATCCGAGTACTTTGAAGAGGACGATGATCTGCGAGGTATGTTGGAAGAGAAGCAGTTTCCCATTCTGAAGAAGAATAGAGTGCTATATTATTGAGTGTAGGAGGTGATTGTCGATAGAGAGCAGTATTGGGTGGTCAGGGGAATGGCTCAAGTTTATATATTTAGTAGCACTTTGTTCGGCTGGCCGAATGGCTTTAACATGGTCAAGTGATCGGTGGAGAGCGCCGTGAGTAGCACGCGCAGTTACAGTACGCTAAACCTTAGATACCCTTGGTCACTTGTCAATGCCATTGCGCTAAGCCGTATGGGTGCTAGCGCGTAGGGTTTTCCTTGTCCTTGGCGATGAGGCGATTCAGATGCGCGTGCACAGCCCCTGTCGTCCAAATCTTTCCCCGGAGTATCCAAGTGTCCTCAATGGAGACTGTCCTTCTTTAACGACCGAATGGCTCGCTGACAGTGCAGACTACAGTATGAGTCATCACTCGATCATAATCTTTTGCCTGGAGTGCGTCACTGCGGAGAGCGTGCAACATCACGTCATAGGTTATTAATGCTGCCAGTTCACATGCGCGATTTGCCCTCTTTGCGTGTGTGTGTAAAGCAAGCCTTTAACTGCCCGGACTGTAGCTAATGGAATCCTGCCCGACTGGCCAGGTCTTTTTGAACAATGCCCAATTCTCGCACGCACCGCATTTTCGTTTCTGTGGCCCCGCTACCGATTTCCGAATATGATCGCCTGAGACTGAATATTTAGCCATCAAGCGCAGGTATCTAAATTTAGAACCCAAGTCTTCGACACGCATTGAGCTGCCACATAAACAATTACTCGCGTTTGAAAGTAACTGCGATCTGCCACAAGTATACCTGTTGTCTCAGAATGGTTCTAGAAAACAATTAAGCCAAAAAATTGTAAATATATCGACCAACACAATCCCTAACTCCGCGTCGTTTTAGTTCATTAAATCTTCAATCTGGCCGCCAGTGATCTTTCTAACTTCTAATCAAGTTGGATACACTCGGGGACAGACTCTACGAGTTGTCGCTCTACAAGCCGCCAGGGAGGCGGGCATAAACTCCTTAGCGGGAACTCGTGAGAAAGACTGGTCACGATGGGCTTTTATGAGCCGCCTGGTGGATAGTCGTGTTGCTAGCCGAAACAGTGAGTTGTTCGAGTTCCTCTCACTGGACAGATGAAGACGCTGACTGCGCGTCAAAGTCTGATGTATGTGTTGAATGCGGGTCAACCCTATAACAGTACCATCCTGCAGCTCGATATGACTCTGGCAAACGGGTGGGAGTGAAAGGTTAATCCCACGCTTCCCCCTTTTTTCGGTTCTCTCCTGTTTATACATTCGCTTTTGCATTCCTTTTGGCCGGTTTTGGCATTCGCCCATCTTCTGCAACCTCATCGTTCTGCTTGGTGGGTCAGCGCACTCCTACTGTAATCGCTTGGTGTTCCTTCTCTGGCGCACGTTGGCCTGGTCCCTGGGTGTCCATATCGGGGTACGCGGCCCTGATAGCTGCTCCCCTTGTCGCCTTGCGGCCTGCCTGGGCACTAGTGTGGCCGGTGACTGCTGCCCTCCCTTTCTGTCCGTGCGGAACTCGAATTAGATGGTGAGATCTGGTCAGTAAGCATTGCTAGCTAGTGGCCCTTGTTGTTGTAGTAGACGCGCAGGCCTGCTTGCGGGCTGGGGGGGGACCTTCAAGTTCACGTTCGGGTGTGCGTGTTTCATTGGGCGCAGGCGCCTCTTTCTTTTTTCTTCGTCCGTTTCTTTCCAACATTTTCTTCATAGCTACATCATTTTGCCTATAAGGCAAGATACATGGGAGCAGTCATGTGACGTGTAACCCTAACCCTAGATTAGCCCGTAATGCTTGTTCTGGGCAGAAACTCACATGGCTACGGGTCATTAGTATAGTGGTAGTATGCCTGCTTCGGGTGTTACGAAGCTCTGCTGACTTGTGTTTGCAAACTGCAGGAGACCCCGGATCGAGCCCGGGATGACCCCATTTTTTTTGTATAATGGTACCTCAGTCTTAGAATCTCAAACCTTTACTTTAAATTGTATTTTCTGAATTAGATTTATGCTTTCTGAATTAAATTTATGCCGTCTAAAATTTCGCTGGGTTTAGTTTTTTTAGGGTGGCAATTTATGTGATGACGCCAGCGGTGCTGATCCGAGCGACTGCAACCCGAGGCAAGCATCCTGCGGCTCGTCATCGTCACCATGTTTACTATCGTGATAACTGCCGAATTTGTCCCAACAAAATATCTCGCTTGTGCGTTAATTACGCTTACGAACTGTACAGCACTCTGATTTTGCATAAAATGACCAGCCCGATTTCCATGACTCCTGTGCGGATCTTATCGTCATCGCTGTTGCATTCGCCGACGCATATTTCGGCCTCGGTTCTAAATTATGCGTTGTCGATCGTTCCCGGTCGGTCATCGCCACAGAAGAACTTAGCTCTCGAATCAACGGAGTTCCTGGATTTCCAAGCGAAGTCTGACGAGAAACTGAACGAGTCCCCTGAAATTGTGAGATATGAGGCAGCTGCAGGCGAATCTACAACCAGTATTCAGAAAAAATTGGCTAAACATGGTTAGTTAATTGATTTTGGATCACAATAAAATCAAGGACTCGACTAACGAATACACCAGGACACCACCTTATGACTTTATCAATTAACGAAATGGAGGACCAGTCAATACAGCAAGAATGGTCTGCGACTAACGAAGGATCAGCCCTCACTGATCCTAGGAATGATATAAGTCGGCAGCTCTATGTGCATGCGTTGACGTACTTGCTCCGAGCACTGCCCGCCAACTTGACTCTTTCAGAAATCATGGACATTGGCAAGTTTGTCCCGGATTCTGTTATTGCTACCGAATACCAGCGGCGATCTACACCAGATGTTAATACGATGTCGGCGAACGGTGAGCTGCCCAAGTCGCAGCAGGACAATTCTAAGTTGGAAGAGGCCATTATATACTTGATACGAGGGCTAGCTGTGACAATGAAAGTCTCGACGCCGTATGTTATTGAGTTGCTTCGGAAACTGGCTGAGAAGGAACGAGAGTACAAGGTCTCGGAGCGAACCTTGGCACTATCGTGTGCAGTTGTCGACAGACTATCGCGTAGTTCCGTTGGCAATGCCCTATTGGTCACGGGGGTAAATGTGCTTGGTGCAGTTGGCAAGGGAATTGGTGAGGGATTGGTTATATTGACGGATGCAAATCGTGCGAATATCAAAGATTGTGAGGGAAACTGCTAAACTCCCAGAGAAATCTAAGCAGTAGAAGAAATAGACAGGAAGTCTGATTTCGTACAGTAGTTGATTGTTATTTATACTCGTGGGTCTGACTGCGACTTTATTGTTTTGGCTTACGTGCTTGGTGTTGGATAGAGTACTGTTTGTAAGTAACTGGTTTTGGCGTATGTTTGGTGCCCATCTACTCTTGAATGAAATAATTGGCTTACTTCCATAATGTTCCCATTACAAGTAGTAGTGCAAACACTGTTCTTCATATTAGTCTCAGATATTATACAACTTGAAATGAAATTCTTTTATGTATCCAACCCCAAACACGATTCTCAAATTTATTTATTCGCCAAGTTTCTTTACGACTGTTTCGCAATTACGCGCACCAAAGCAAGCATTGGAAACAGGACTAATTTGACGCGAGCCTTCTTTCGGTCTGCTTGTTGATCTGCTGCTTGACTTCCCGGACCTCCAGTTGAGTCGCGTTATGCTTAATTGTGACCTGATTAAATGGATTTTCCTCTGACTTGTCAAATTCCTTCTTAATCAATTCCTTCATCTGATTAAGCCTTAAGCCCTTATGCTCCTCCTTGATGGTCGGCAGTCTGCGTTCTTCGTATGCTGCAAAGGCAGCCTTATATCTTCTCTCTGGATGCCGTTCGATGCCTCCATTTGGACCAGCCTTAGATCCACTGGCCCCGCTAATCGACAGAGCGTCAAGTGCGTCATCAATATTCGAAGCAGAAAGAGTAATCGAATCCTTACTTGACAAAAAGTCGTCAATCTTGCCTGCCCTCTTACTCGCAACTTTCTCTTGTCCACGCGATGCACCAGCCTTAGGCTTACTCGGTAATGACGCCACCTCTTCTTTCAACAATTCCTCACGCTCCTGCTTCTTCCGCAGGGCTTCGGCTTTCTTGGCGTCCTCTGCCTCCTTCTTCGCGTTCGATTTGGTCCCCTTGCCCCATTCCCGGTCTTCAGTATCTGCCACCTTGCGGTCAACGGCAGCTTGCTTCTGGGCCGCAGCTTCAGCCTTGCGAGCATTTCCGGCAGCCTAATATTCGTTGTGTTAGCATTTATTGTTGCGCAACCGTAGCTGCGGTCATCGTTACCTTTTTGGAATTTTCCGTGTTCTTCTTTGCTCCCATATTTTGCTATAATCAACGAAATGTCAAAAAAAAATGATCCGAGTATTATTAAGATTGCCAAAGCTCGCCGTCCAACCGAGTTATGGATTGATATTAAAGATAGGAAAGCCGGGGGACAGTAAGGTAGATCACGCGGGCAAATCTTGCTGGATTGGAATTGCTCTTCCCGATGACGTCCAGATGAGCTCCCAACGGAAATCCACAAGAGATGCACCTTGAACACGGATGCGTCAGGTAGTTTTCGACGCGCCCCTGACCCGGACATTTGTCACCAGTTTAGAAGCAACTGGGTTATTACTGATATAGTTGGCCGTGCATTGTGGATGTAAGATAACTTGGTCGAAGCACACAGTCATAGACTTTCATCAGGAGACTTTTGTAAACAATATGACGGCTATGGAAGCGGATGGTCCTGTCAAAAAGTACGTATGGTTTTATTTGCAATAGAGTGAGATGGAAGTACTGATCCGCGCAGTGTTACAAGTCGCAGGGCGGCATTGAAGCGGATATTGGCGCGTACCGGACCGTTTACTGACGAGGCGTATGTTCCTGGTCCAGAGGTCTATGATTTCCTTTCCATGATGAAGATTCTGTAAGTTGGGTTTTGTGGCGTTTATATCACGGCGACGCGATGATTTGCCATGAAGATGCTAACCGCGGTTAATGCAGGGTCATGTAAGTCCGTATAACATTCCGAATCGGTCTTGAAGTGACATCGTGCCTGGTGCTAAGTTAATGCGGTATAGTGGCGCGGGCGGTCTTGGCTGTGAGATTCTAAAAAATCTAGCACTTTCTGGGTTTACAGACATACACGTCATTGACATGGACACAATCGACATATCCAACCTGAATCGTCAGTTCCTGTTTCGGCAATCCGACGTCGGTAAATCCAAGGCCATCGTGGCAGCGGAGTTTATCATGAAGCGTGTCAAGGGCGTCACCATTACTCCTTACTTTGGAAAAATTCAGGATAAGGATGAGGGTTATTATTCGCAGTTTGGTATCGTCATATGTGGACTGGATAGTGTTGAGGCGCGACGATGGATTAATGCTACGCTTGTCAATATGGTCGACATGAATAATCCTGAGAGTTTAAAGCCACTTATTGACGGTGGCACTGAGGGTATGTGCCAGTGTGGATTTTTGGACATCATTATTGACTTGTGCAGGATTTAAGGGCCAGTCGCGTGTCATATTACCCACCATCACGTCTTGCTACGAGTGCTCTCTCGAGATGCTTGGAAAGCAGCAAACTTTCCCGATGTGTACTATTGCCAACACTCCCAGGTTACCGGAGCACTGTGTCGAATGGGCCAGCGTTTTGGAATGGCCTAGAGTTTTTAAAGGTATACACATTTACTGCCAAATGTGTTCCACACTCAACTAATGGTGGCGCAGATAAAAAATTAGATAACGACAATCCAGAGCATGTTCAATGGCTATATGAAACCGCGTTGCGTCGTGCTCGAGAATTTAAAATTAGTGGAGTAACATATTCACTAACCCAGGGCGTCGCGAAGAACATTATTCCCGCTATCGCATCCACTAATGCCATCATCGCTGGTATGTACCTGACTCGTAATTACAAGTTCAATATCTAACAAATAGCTAGCATCGTGCTGCAACGAAGCGTTGAAGATCGCTACCACTTGCAGCCCGTACATGAACAACTATATGATGTACAGCGGCAATGACTCAATTTACACCTACACTTTTGAGTATGAAAAGAAAGACGACTGTCCTGTGTGTGGAAATCTTGCTAGTGACTTCGACGCGAACCCAGAGTGGACTCTTGAGGAGTTTATGGAACAACTCCCTGATTCGCAACAAGTGTATGTAGTTTTACTAGATTTCCAATCTACAGATATTAACGCGGACCTCAGACGAATCAAAAATCCATCCCTGAGAACAGCAGAGCGCAACTTGTACCTGCAATCACCGCCTCAGTTGGAAGAAGCCACACGGCCAAATCTTTTCAAGAAACTCAAGGAATTGGTTTCAAATGGTCAAGAAGTTTCAATCACGGACCCAGGGCTTCCGTTCAGTGTCAAGCTAAGGCTCCTTTATTAGATTATTTGTATAGTATTAGGATTACAACCTCGCGCAATGTTAGAACACACCGTATGCTGACTACATCCACAAAAGAAAATACACCAAAAATAAAGCAATTGAAAATCTATTCACCTAGCCTACACATCTATTTGCCCAATAGACGGAACCTTGTCCATCGCCGTTTTGATGATCTCTTTTCCGTCAATAATACCGGTGGTCAGAATCAAAATATTCCGCCGTTCAGTCTCCTGCTTAGCAATGAATCGCAATGCGGCGATTTCGGTGAACGTGACACCGCCCAAGAAAAATACTACGACGGTCTTCTTCTCCTTCTTTGCGCTTAGCATAGCTCTTGCTCGAAGTGCGCGCTCTTCGCCTTTCTGAAGTTCATCGAAGTGCTCGCCGTTAATGTTCCGCAATATGTCATCTGCGCCGCGCCATCCCGAGCCTAGACTTGATATTCTGGTGCCAAGTGCGCGTTTTTGGATAACCATCTGCACTAGTCGGATACTCAGCGGTGCATAGCCGGAGTAGACGTATGCGATATCATCAGGTGCTTGCTCGTTCACGTCATCCACGATTAACCGCAGAGTCTTACGTAAATTCGAGAACTGGAATTGGGAGCCTCCTTTTCCTCGCGCATAGATCAGGTCCAGCTTTTGCAAAACGCTCAGCGTGAGGATGTGTTCATATCCGTACTCATTTAATATCAGTCTCTTGAATTGGGCAAGGTCTTTCTCCTTCATGCCGCCGCTTGAGAGACATTCAACGGCGAGTAACCGCAAAACAGCATCAATTGCAACGCCACGGGCAATTAGCTCTTCGATTGTCTGATTCAACGTGCTAGTATCCAACCCTGAAGCCACAAGATTCTGCTGTACCTCCAGCGCTCGGTTGAAGAACTCAGTTTGTGTTCTGTTCATGATTTCTTCTGCAAGATTGGTGTGTAGACGAAGACTCTGGTGCTCGGCTTGTAAACCTCCTAGTTTACCTACAAACTCCTTGATCTGAGATACCGTCTTTGCTTGATGCCGTTCCTCATAGTCTTCATTCAGCTTTCGAGCAGATTTATTCAGAGTTGTGCCTACGACTGCAAAGTTCAAATCCCTCAGATTCGCGAATAGCCCGTCGTTAGAATCCAAGACGATTTTACGAGTTTTCCTGTCTGTTATGGGCGCGGTGCTGATAACGGAGCTACTGCTTGATGCATTCGGCGGTAACTTGGGATTCGAGGCGGTAAATATCGCACTTGGAATTTCCGCCTGAGAGTTGGTGATTCCAAAAACTTCGTCTATCAATCCTTCGTACGTCAATTGCGTCATCAACGGTGTCACCATATCTGTGCTTCGTTCGATAATAACAAGCTGTTCGAAAGCCGTGGTGTCACCTTTTGCCCATTCTGCCTGTTCTGAACTTGCCTGCGACTCTTGGCGCATGCGTAGTAATAGGTCGCATAATTTCTTAGCGTTATTGCCTTTACCTATTATACGTGGATATACACCATATTGTTTCTGAAGCGCATTCAACGAGAGTGCCGCGAAACTTACTGTTGTAGGCAGCCCGTACTGTTCGTTATTAGCAACTAACAGATATAATGGTCAACAAGACATACCAGATACATATCTTTAAATCCAGAATTTGGTAGTTCAATACTGAATACATCTTCTTCCAGCGGTATGAAGCCAAGGTTCCACTCTGATATTGTAACATCGCCGAGTACGCCCTCCTCTTCAAAGATTTTTTCCACTGATAGCATTCGCCGGGGGTAAAGAAACACATTGAAGTCGTAGTCAACGTCATAAGTTTGGATTATTCGCTTGACTTGATCTGTATGTCGTTATGTTAGTACCTATACCACAACTACGCCAAGGACCACATACCGCAGACTATCCGCGCATTCTTAATATCACCTCGTATTAGATACACAATATTCCTCTGCACAGTGTCCTTTTGTGGACCATCATCAAGCCAAAATATATTATCAACGCCGTGTTCCTAACATTGTTAAAATTTCAATTTCAGAGTAGGCAGGGAATTACGACGCACCTGCAACACCGAGAATCGGGCAATATGACTCAATGGCGCGGACAGCGTTCTGTCTAAAATCAAAGATTTCTTTCCCCGAACCTGAGTAACACACGGTTAAATATAGGATTTCGCAAGACGGGATGTTGACTACTCACGGACTCTAGCAATTGCAGAAATGATGCAAGTGCATCCACCTTTAGCGCCTTTGGGTTGATCGTTGTCAATATCGTCGTCATTATTCATCAACTATGCTAAAATCAATGTATGACCGAGTAATTGACCAGACTTTGGAGTGACAACATCAGGCTGACAATTGGCGAATCTGTCTGTCACGCTGATATCGCGACGTTTGTATGGCAATCAGCGAGGTACAAACCCCATCAGGTTGCAATACTCTGACACCGAATCCGGCCTTTCGAAATTGCGGATATTCGATTCGAGTCACGCAACTTCACGCACATCATTTCTCCAACAAATGGTACTTAGAATAATACATCTAACGTGGTACTTAATACACATGGACTCCAATTGTTCCCGAATTATGTTGTTGATGCGTTTGCCTGAGTAGAGAGGGAGCCATCGTTTGCCTGCATGCAATCACACACTAAGCTACACATACGAATGCTGGATTCAGAGAAGATGCAGGCAGAATATTATACAGTTTGAGGCATTGCTCATAACGGGCATTAGTTCCATGTTGTAGGTGACATTGTTGTTACTTATGTTTGTGTTCATCTAAAACTACTAATATACGTAAAGTTACGTAAGAGTGCTGGGAGAACCACGACAACTTCTTGATCACCGGGCCGGGTAACATGAATGTGGCGGACTATCCCGCAGTACGTGCATTATTGCCAGCGGCCTCAACGACACCTCCAGTTTCAAAGATTCAGTCTTCTACTTTGTACGCATTAGGTATCGGGACAATCTGAGCACAGTCATGATACTTCGATCAAATGTCCTCTGCGGCTTTGTTTTGATGCTCCTGGCGTCCAGTAGTGGCGCCGTGGAGGTCGACCACGGTGACCTCACCCCTTCCGCGTACCTCGCGAAAGCAGACGCGCTCCTTACGCAGGGCAATTTCCAGGACGCATTGCAATTCTACGATGCCGCAGTGAAATCTGATCCTCAGAACTATTTATCCGTGTTCAAGCGTGGTGCGACTTACTTATCGATTGGAAGATTAAACTCCGCAATTGCGGATTTTGATCAGGTGTTGGAGATGAAGCCTGATTTTGACTCTGCGCTCGTGCAGCGGGGAAAGTTGAGGTTGAAGATGGGTAATTGGGATGGTGCACGGAAAGATTTTAAGACCGCGGCTGGCAATCAGAAGGAGAATATCGAGTCAGTGTTTGCGGCTGAGAACGAAGTCAGAGCTGCACTTAAGGCAAAGGGGGCTGGAAAGCTGGACGAGTGCATTGCGCACTCGAGTAACGCTATTTCGTCCGCATCTGCTGTGACATCGCTTCGATCTCTCAGAACTGAGTGCAGACTTGCAAAGGGACTTATTCGCGAGGCGGTTGCGGACTTGAGCCACCTTGCCAATGCGAATCCGCTGTCGCCGGAACCCCATGTTCGCATTGCGCGACTTCAGTATTTATACTTGAACGACAGAGATCGTGCAATTCAGCAATTAGCAAAATGCTTGCGTTACGATCCTGATGCGAAAGCTTGTAAGACTGCATTCAGAGAGTACAAGCGATTAGACAAGGAGATAGTGAAGGCGAACGAATTGAGAGCGAAACACATGTGGGTTGCGCTCGAGAAGACGATTGTTTCTGGAGGTGCAGATAGAGAAGCTCTGTTGAAGAAGGTTGAGGAGATGGTTGCGAATGTCGAGAAGGAAGAGAAAATCCCACCGACAACCACCAAAGATCTGGAGGTCGAGCTTCTCGAGGCTACTTGCGAGGCTTATCTTGACCTCAAGAGATGGGTACCAGGAATCACATACTGCGCTCGAACGCTCAACTATCGCCCGGAGTCTATTGTTGCTCTACTTTTTACTGCCAAAGTTCACATGAACAATGATGAGTTTGACAAGGCTATTGAAGTGCTAAATAAAGCGAAGGAGGCATCGGGTGGTCAGAACCAGCGGGTTAATAGTATGCTTAACGAGGCACATGTGCTTCTGAAGCGGGCCAATTCGAAGGATTATTACAAAGTTCTTGGAGTTGGCCGTGATGCGACCGATAAGGATATCAAGAAGGCCTACCGTACGAAGACTAAGGAATTCCATCCCGACAAGTATAGAGGCGATCTCAAAGTTGACCAGGTTGAAAAGAAAATGGCTGAAATAAATGAGGCGTATGAGGTGCTCTCTAATCCTGAACTCCGTGAGAGATTTGACAGTGGCGATGATCCTAACGATCGCTCTCAGCCCGGTGGCGGCGCGGGGGGATTTAATCCTTTCTTCCAACCCGGATTCGGGGGATTCGGCGGTGGCCAACAGCAGTTTTTCCAGCAGGGTGGACGAACGTTTTATAGGCAGAGCAGTGGTCCTCGCCAGAATGCTGGTGGACATAATTTCAAGTTTCAGTTTTAAGGACAGATCGCATTGATTGTTTTTGGCGTTTATGGAATGAAAAGATCGTATTTGTCTTATAGGTAGATTAGAATCGCTCGGATGATAAATATTAATGACTTTTAACAGTATAATGCAAAACTGGCGCTTATTCAATTTACGTCTAACGTCCTCTGACAACTTTTCTCATAAAATTTTTGAACATCCCTGCCTGCACTATAACCAAAACAAATCAATTATAGCTGCAAAAAATTCCATAGTGCATTAGTATTAACATAGTCATGATGAATGATAGAAACCAGATAGTAGGACTCGTGAATCGTGCTGATGAGGCTTGACGTCTTAGATGCGTGAGGATACAGACGCTGCCATTCCTTCCAGACGGCGAAGGCTTCTTCACTCCACGCTTTGAAGGACTGTTCCTCGATTATAGTTGGCTGGACAACTTCTCTGTTGGGGAAGACACCCCAGGTAACAGCATTGACATCATTAGCGTTCATATTGGAAAAGAAGTCGCCCCTACAATTTCCGGCATAGTATGACACCGAGTCACCGATCTGAAGCCTCTCCTTGAGTGTGAACCATCTGTTCTCGGGCACGAAAAACTCGATCAATGCCTTTTGAAAAACATATCCATTGCGTGGGCCCCAGCCGAAGATCTTATCGTCGCTTCGCACGCCATTGACCGCTGGTTGCGAGGCAACGGTCCAGAGACCAAGTTTATTTAATCTAATCAGGTCGGCTTCAATTAGTTTTGTTTCGGGGCTCAAACCCTCCTCTTCTGACCATGGTAGGACTGGTAGTGTACCCTTTAGGTATTGAACAAATAACTCCGAAATATCCGCTGTAGTTTCCGGGCTTCCCCATAATTCTAGAGCTCTCTTCGCCGGGACATGGAGAGTGATGCCATATCCATCAATCTCACCGTAGGCTAAACCTGCATTAGTTGCATCATCAAATAAATATGTACCAAAGTCGTACCTGGTGATCTAGGATCACCCCATCTTCCGTTTGGGAAATCGTCCCAAGAAGCCTCGGATGTCATGGAAACCTCAGACGCTGGAACAGCAACAGCGACTTTCTCGGTAATTTTAATGTCCTTCACACCGTCTGAAAGTACTGATTCGATAGAAACGGGCTTCTGTATCTTTTTTTCGGTGCCCTGAGAGACCACCTTGAGCCTTAGAGGTGTTTTAACGACGTTGCTCTTGTCTAGTATCAACGCAACAGAGCGCTCAAGATTGAGAGTGTAGAAATGGAAACCTCGAACGCGATGGTGAGTCTCATTGTAGATCCGGTCAATCATTTCCACTAGTATTTCAACCCCAACTTGTTTGACCTGCTCGTCATCCGTGCTGGGAACAGAATCTATCTTTTCAAGGACACTGTCGGGAAGGTGTGCATGACTTAGTTTGGCGGTACGAATGAAAGATTGGAAAGTATTAATAGGTAGCAGTCCAGGAATAATCGGAATCGTCTCGAAAATTCCGGACTCATGCTCCCGTAGCATTTTCTCAAATGCAAGAAATTTGTCGGTGTCGAAGAATAGCTGTGTCATGATGAAGTCCGCGCCAGCAGCAGTTTTCTCGATGAGGTATGGCAGATCTATCTTAGGATCTTTAGCCTCGGGATTTGAGCCGTCGGCGTAGCCTTCTGGGTATGCGGCGACTCCGATACAGAAGTAGTCGCCGTATTCTTCACGAATGTACCGGACCAAGTCAACTGCGTACATAAACTCCTGTGATTCTGGCGGTGTCCAGTATTCTACACCTCTGGGAGGATCACCTCTCAGCGCGAGAATGTTACGGATTCCGTGTTGCTTGGCTTTCGAGAGTGCTTCGTCGATAATACTCTTTTCCATGTTTGTGCAAGTCAAGTGGAGACAAGTAGTAAGGCCCAGTTCGGACGTGCATAATGTAGCAAGATCCAATGACTTTGATACGGTTGATCCACCAGCTCCCCAAGTGATATTGACAAAGAGTGGGTTCAATTGAGCCATACGGCGTAGACGAGCAACGAGATTCTGAACGCCCTGCAAGATACGCATGAGTTAGCGATTGCAAATAAGTCCAGACTGACACCAAATTATCTGAAAATATTATTTCAAGAACCATACCGAGTCTGTCTTTGGCGGAAAAAATTCAAAGGAGAAGAAGGGCTCCTCGGGCTTGAGGCCCGCAATTCTTTCGATTATCGTAGTCATTTGTCAACTTCTCCGCACGAGGAGAAACTGCAGAGTACCAAATTCTGCTTACGAAGTTCAGTCAATTTGCATATGATCAGAAAAAAATATCGTCGTGTGTCCGCTGTCGCCGTCAGCGTTGCCAGATCTATGATTTTGCCTAATGTTGTCCAAGAAAAAAACGAATCGAGGGATTAAACCCTTGGGAGTAGCAAAGCAGTAATTTACACCCTTTAGCCTCCCATTAACTACGATTTAGAGACACGGAGAGCGCAAGGATAGTGAAATTCACCTGATCTACTATTACTATTATACTTGCTTTATTAATGGAATACAAAATTCTCTACTACATACAAAATCCCGCATCATAGTATGTCCATCAACCTCTCCTTGATGAGACTTTGTCTACAATCATTTTCCTCAGAACAGGAACTATCACAGATCAGCAAATGTCTTCAAAGAATATAAGATAAATAACACCAAAGCACAAGTAAGACTCAGAACTTTCTTTGCCCTAATTCGTCTTCACGCCTACCCGCTGACAGACTGTTACGCCCGAGAGCATGACAGTTGCGCCACCAACAACCGGCTTCAATGAACATAATAGAACAATAAAGCCCATGAACTTGGTGGAGGCCGTTAGATCAGGTTACCAGAGTTTGTCCTCCTCGTCGCACAACTGCGTCAATCAATCCAAGGCCGTTCCATATGCGAAGGAACAGCTAGAACTTTGTAAGAAATCTCAAAATACCATTAAAATCTAGTCTCGCTAGCGAGCCATCGCGTGAGCAACATCGGTCTATATAAACGGTATTGCCAATTGTAGTATGTATCGATATCCTAAGGTCATCACACCGTCATGGGTCAGCCAGCTGCACACTTGCGAACAAGAATGGCGGCGCCTAAAATGCGATGGTTTTAAGGACGGATTTTTCTGGACCGCATCCAGTAACGTAGCCATCAGGATTATGAAGAATCATAAAAAATAATAGCTGTTTAATTGCAAATGCGCAGAAATTGCGCTGGTCTGCGGTCATCGGTTGTAAGGGAAAAAAAAAATTCCTCACACCACTTGAAGGCGTGGCTGTTAGAGCTAGTGCCAACGACGTCACTCTGTATCGCTCGACTGACGGACTCAAAATTTTCGACCCCTAACATAGAATACAGTCGCGTAACTCCTGCACCCTTGTTATTATAATTCCGAAATTGTTATAATTGGTGTTTTATGGTTATGTAAATGCTTGACACGGAACTTTGCTATTGCTCAATTATTAAGACTGTTATTCTTCCCGCGGCCAGTGAACCGGGAGAGTTCGAACGACGAATTACTAGCGATAACAGAATAGTTTGAACATATGGATCCAACAAATATTTGGTTAAGAAGAACAAAGTTAGTATTCCATTGCTTGATATATGTAGTGCCGATATTTCTAACTTAACAGTCATTAGCGGTATTATTTGATTCCTGAGTACCGTTTTGACATACAACAATTGTTGACTCAACCGCAGAGGCGCCATCTTTATTGTCAGGGCCAACTGTACCGTCGCCGGTGTCAATAACGTCTCCTTTGACGTTTGGTCTGTCACCATCTCTATCGCAAGCATCCATGTTGCCGCGTGGTAATGGCAGCCCCATGTCGCCTACCCCTCTTGCTAGCGATCTGTCCAGATCAGGACTTTCAATATCGTCGCTAAGTCTTCCTAGCGTCTTTGGAGGATTTGACGACAAGGTATTTTCCTATGATTGCGCAAATCTTCCGCCTATTGATCAAACTGCTTATCTTCATGGTAGCACAACGACGATACTCTGTTTCCTGGTCTTGACCAGTCGACAATCGACAGTGAACCGAATGGGGATTCGATTTCATATAATATTTCGGCACCCGACCATCCCTTAAAGTACAATTGGACACTATGGTTTTTGCATCGGGGTCCGGGTGTGAAGATATCTGACTACGAAAAGGCCACAAAGGAGATATCGTCGTTTTCAACTGTAATATCTCTTACCGTTTTAAGACGCACGACACGGTTGCTGACGATCTGTTAGGCTGAAGACTTTTGGCGGCTGTACTCCTATCTTGCGAGACCGTCAGCATTGCCATATACGTCTGAGTACCATTTATTCAAGACTGGAGTTCGTCCAATATGGGAGGACCCTACCAACATCAATGGCGGCAAGTGGATTCTCAAGTTGAAGAAGGGAACCGGATCTGTTCCATGGGAGTCCTTGTTACTCGCCATTATTGGTGGAGAATTTGGTAACTCCTTGGGCGATGAGGTAGTTGGTGCTGTTATTAGTATCCGTCGCGAGGCAGATATTATTTCCGTGTGGAACAAGCAGGGAAGCAATGGGGCTATCAATTTAAAAATAAGGTTCGTATTTCTTCAAGCTAATGGTGTATCAGGTCACATTAGTCTAACCTGTGCGACAGGGACCTCATACGAAACGTGTTGGGCCTCTCGAATATTGCAATTGAGTATAAGGTGCACGCTGACAGTATGAAGGAAGGTGCTGAGAAGATGTTAGCAGCCAAGACTACTGCTGCATCGGGCGAGAAGCCACACCGCGGACGTGGTGCCCACCATAATACTGGAGCACGACACCACAATCCGGGCAGCATAAGCACCAGCACCACTAGTTACAGCACAGGACGTGGTCGAGGTTCTCAGGGCAATAGAGAAAGCAATATGCACTCCTATTTTGTAGGACATGGCGGTGGCGGCGAGAGTAATGTGGAGGGCGGTGGAGGTGGCATAGATCGCAAAAGCGGCAGGGAGAGTCAAGAGGATGTCTGAGGAGACAGAAATTCTTGATATTTTGTATATACTTTTTAGGGCCGCTGCCTCCTTCTCGCTTAATGCTCAAATACAAGTTTGAAAAAATGTTCGGAATGACGTCGCGATCACCAATGAAAACAGTGTTGGTTTCTATACGAAATTATGCATGCACCTTAATATGTTTGTCGCTTAATAGAACGTCGCGAGACTAGCGTGACTAGACGCGTCGTCCCGTCGGCGATTACAAGTTCCCGCATTAGAGCATTTAAACATCGGTAGTCTACCACACTGCTTATATGCCGTAGACGCCGATATGTTTGCGCAGATGTGTCGGAGGATCTACCGTTTTGTTAAAACTGTGGTCGAACACATTAAAAGTGCGGGTTTGATTAAGTTTCTCTTATACTTCAACTGCAGGACTCAGAC
Organism: Lipomyces mesembrius; assembly: GCA_038497805.1. Taxonomy (NCBI): domain Eukaryota; kingdom Fungi; phylum Ascomycota; class Lipomycetes; order Lipomycetales; family Lipomycetaceae; genus Lipomyces; species Lipomyces mesembrius. The sequence continues at coordinate 141,746 of MU972911.1, forward strand.
GGCACATTCTCGGCTTGGCATTGCCAACATATTGAAGTCTGATTACACTGCGATATACCGGCCATCCCCTTCAGGCAGACCTGTGCCCCTTAGTCCACTGCCATTTCGCGAGTCTGGAAGTTCTATCGCGCTCTCGACAATCCACCCCCTCTTCTTAAGCCAGCTCGCTTCGGTGTAATATATTCATCAGCAGCTCGAAGCAGCATCTGCCGCCTGTGCTGCTATTCTACTATGCAGCAGCAGCAACAGTATTACTATTATCAGCAGCAGGCGCAAGCTCCGCAGGCTCCTCAGTATCTGCAGTATCAACCGCACCTTTACGCGCAGCAGCAACAACAACAACAGCAGCAGCAACAGCAACAGTATCCTCAAGTTTTTTCATCCATCCATCAAAGCCAACCGCCATCCACCTTTTCATACGCAAATCAGCAATTGGCGCAATATCCTTTCGTCCAGCAGCATCAACAGCCACAGACTAACAACATGTTCCTCTTTGATCGTAGCAAGAACTCGCAGCAACAGCAGCAGCAAGGATTACAGCAGCAAGGATTACAGCAGCAAGGATTTCAGCAGTATCAGCAACAGCAGCAATTAGCGCAGCTTCAGCAACAACTGCCTCCCCAGAGAAATCCATTGGCCCCGCCATCCGCCAACGAGGCTCCTGGGTATTCGCAGTTCCCACCGCCACCGCGTAGTGGAAGTAACACACCTCAACCATCGACAACCTATCTTCCTGCAACTATTGGCAGTGCTGGTAGCGGGATGGGAAGCGCAGGAAGCGTGAATTCAAATGGTAGCAATGGAAGCGATTATGTCATGTTCGAGCGAAACCCGGATCAATTTTCGAAGCTCACGCTGCAAAGAGCCGCTGCCGCGAAACTAAAACTAGAAAACTTTTATCAGTTAAATGTATCACATGCCGTTGAACGGAATCAAAGGTTAGTGCTTCATAATCATTGGCTGAGGACCAGAGTTGAGACAATTTATAGGCGAGTTGAGCTGGAGAACAAACTGGCCACAGAGCGAGGATCCGAGGAACGTAAGAATCGACAACTACAGAATCTTGGAAGAAAAGAATCTACTTTTTTGCGACTACGCAGGACTCGATTGGTACTCGATGATTTCCATACCGTGAAGGTGATTGGTAAGGGTGCGTTCGGTGAAGTGCGACTAGTACAAAAGAAGGACACCGGAAAAATTTACGCTATGAAGACTCTCTTAAAGTCGGAAATGTTTAAGAAAGATCAGTTAGCCCATGTTAAAGCCGAGAGAGATGTCTTGGCGGGATCTGATTCTCCTTGGGTTGTTTCTCTTTACTATTCATTCCAAGATGTTCATTATCTGTACCTCATCATGGAATTCTTACCAGGCGGAGATCTGATGACGATGTTGATTAAGTATGATGTGTTCTCCGAAGACATTACGAGATTCTACATGGCAGAATGCGTTCTGGCCATCGAGGCTATTCATAAATTAGGCTTCATTCATCGTGATATCAAGCCCGACAACATTCTCATTGATAAGGACGGTCATATTAAGCTGTCAGATTTCGGTCTGTCTACTGGACTCCATCAGACTCACGATAGCAACTACTACCGTAATCTACTTGAGAAGAGTCCTTCGACTGAACCCCCGCGGAATTCCATGATTCACCTTACGATTTCGAATCGACAGACATGGCGGAAGTCGCGACGATTACTGGCTTATTCCACTGTGGGAACGCCCGACTATATTGCGCCTGAGATTTTCATTCATCAGGGATACGGTCAGGAGTGTGATTGGTGGAGTTTGGGTGCGATTATGTTCGAGTGCCTCGTTGGATGGCCGCCATTTTGTTCTGAGACTCCCACTGAGACTTACAGAAAGATTTTGGCTTGGCCGGAGACGTTGTATTTTCCTGACGAAGTTCATCTATCGCATGAAGCTGAGGATCTTATTCGTCGACTATTGACTTCTGCTGAGCAGCGACTCGGCCGAGGTGGCGCTGATGAGATCAAAGCTCATCCTTTCTTCGATGGCGTCGATTGGGATAGCATCCGAGAATTCAATGCGCCGTTTATTCCAAAGCTGAGTTCGATTACTGATACAAGCTATTTCCCTACCGAAGATTTGGAGAGTGTTCCCGATGCACCTGCCATTACCGCTGCGAATGCGGCCGCTACTCAGGCGCAGCAGAATGGTGACGATCTCGCAAAAGAGAATCTCCCATTTATTGGTTACACATATTCACGATGTATGTATAAATATATACGGAACTTATTCATTAATTGGGTTTGTGCTAACAATTTATCTATTTTTTATTTTAGTCGATTACCTTACGGTTAGTTGTGCCATGTCTTCCATTAATTATGACAGTGCTAACTTGCAGTCTAGAGGAAGAACGCTTTGTAAATAATGCATGGTGCCAGAAATAGAATTTTTTTGTTATGATTTATTGGGACCGTTTAGCGAGATTGTTGTTCTGTTATCAATGCTCTTAATATGTTTGGGATGACTATGTTTCCAGAGAGTTGAACTTCACCACCTTATTAGGGATCTGCTTCGACCTGTTATTTGCTCGAAGTTTGGTAAATGTCATCATATTTAGCTGCAGCTTGTGCTTGAATGATCCTTTGTTTTGTAAATGCCACCTAACCGTGTAAATAATGTTGAGAGTTGACTGCTTCAGGAGAAGAACCAAACAATGGCATATGTAGTGCATATTACCCTAACCCCCACCACTCTCTAATGAACGTTGTGTAGAGTGCTTAAAGCTATCTCGCAGAAGACGCGTTGAATCAAAACAAACAAATCGGACGCGCTCACAATCACGGTCGCGCATAATCTGTATGCGAGCATGGATTGACCTCGAAGGCAGCTTACTTGTACAACGCCTTCAACCTTTGATCTACATAGTTTACCACTCTTTTCACAGAGTATTTAGTCATTCGTTCTTTGTTGACATCATCCGAGATTTTGAGTAACACATTGTGAAGAAATTTAGATTCTGGCCAAGGGTTGGATCTCTTGCGCTAGTGCTTCGGCAGAAATCAGATTACTATTGCGGCCCAGATAAGTACGGAAATTAGAGTCTATAAGGGGTTTGACAGTCAGTTTTGGCCAAATATTCGGCAACAGAAACTTATGAAATGGATGCGCCGACCGAAGGACCAGGTGTCGACGAAGTATCACTATCACTACAGGCCCAAATTCCAAGCGGCCATCAGCGCTGGCACAGTGGTCCTCCATCACTCACTATTCGCACTCCGGTGACTCGCTTTCGTAATCCAGCGGCTTCCGCGCGTTCTCCTCTGTCATCAAGCTCCAGTTCGTCATCATCAAGTTCTTCGCCATCACGCAGGCGAGATCGGATCCTCTCGAGCCGCGGCGCGCTGTCACCAGATAGATTTATACCGTCGTCATCTTCGGTACCTTTGTATCATGTCGAGACTCCACCGTCGTCTGTGTCGCCACCGGTTGTTCGCGGTCGAAGACACACGACGGCGGGCGTAAGGTCTCCGCCTCAGCCAGACCCCGGTATTGCTATCGCTTCTGCCCTCGGAATTTCAAGCGGATTAATCACGAGACCAGGAAGAGTTCTCAACTTTCAGAAACGACTACGAATTATCGGAGACGCTCATGGTGCCAGCGATGATGAGCGTGTCAATGAAGAGGCGATGATGATGGTTCTAGCTGGAGCGTCGGCGAAGGGTGCCAATCATGATGGAGATGGCCGGGCTCGCAAGTCGCAAAAAATAATGAAGAGGGTTCTAAGTTATGCACCATTTAGGTATTTATACTAAGTTGAGGTTGGTTATATAAACTGACTAATTTTGAGGGTTCTGGATGCCCCTGGACTGAGGGATGATTTTTATACGAACTTGTTGGCGTGGTCCAGTGTGACGAATGATCTTGCTGTCGGCCTCGGGCCCGAAGTATATATATGGCAAGAAAGTACCGGCGCAGTATTATTACCCGAATGGAGCACGTCACCGGTCGCATGCGTATCTTTCGCACCTGACGGTCGAACGCTGGTTATTGGACGCATGGATGGAGCAATCACCTGTTGGACGGTCTCCTCATCCACATCTCGGGCGGAATTCTATCATACGGTCGGTCTGTGTTGTGTAGGATGGCGGCCACTTCCGACCGTAGACGGGCAAGAGCAAATGTATTCGGAATTTTACGTTGGTGATGAAGTAGGCGAGATATTGCGATTCAAACTGATATCGGAGAATGCAATGCCGCGAACAGAACTGTCACCACTCGAACTACTCGGTCGGACCAAAGGCCATAATCAGCAGATTTGTGGTTTGTTCATTGTGTTGAAGATGTCGATAGTTGACGCTGAACCAAATTTAGGAATTACTTTTAATCCGTCAGGGACGCAAATGGCAGTTGGGGCAAACGACAATACTTGCACAGTCTGGGACATTACGCCGGATGGTCCTACTGCTGCTCCTAGGTATCGATGGGATCATCGCGCAGCAGTGAAAGCTCTAGCCTATTGTCCCTGGTCGCCGTCACTACTAGCCACTGGTAACTTTTATTCCAGACCTGTTTGGTTCAGGACTAACAAACACGCCCAATATAGGTGGCGGAAGCAATGACCGCACTATTAGATTCTGGCACACAAACTCAGGCTCGCTTGTCAATTCATTCAACACCAACGCGCAAGTCACGTCACTTATCTGGTCTCGCAGCACGAAAGAAATTGTGGCGACATTCGGGTACGCTAATCCAGAGCATCCTATCCGAATGGCTATATATTCTTACCCAGAATGTCGCCCTATAATCCAAATTCCCTGGCAGGAGGACATTCGGTGCTTATACGCCGTGCAGTCACCAGGCGGCGGTAGAGTCTGCGCGGCAGCCAGTGATGAAACCGTTCGGTTCTATGATTTTTGGGATGAAAAAGGGCAAATCCGAGTTTCACACTGGGATAACGGTATTTTCGGAAGCGATATTCTTGAACTATGTGAGGGGATTGAGAAAAATCCGCTGGATGTTATAAGATAATGAGTAAGGGAGTTTCGGAGTCAGGTGTCTAGAGTTCGCTGATATCCGCATTTCGAAATAAGTTTCGGTTTTGGGAATATACGACGGCCGTCTGCTACCTGTGTGGGCGCGCGCTTTGATGGTATGTACTGTGACGTTGCCAAAGACTGATATATATGGACGTTACCTTTTCTTTTAAAAAAATTTTGCATTGCTGTTTCATTACCTGTGACGATCCGGAGAGTCAGACGGAGTTTTTGCTGCTATTTGCTGGTTGTATTAATATTACTTGGCTGCCTCAACGTTTGCATTGTATTTGGGATATGAAGAGAGCCGAAAACCTGCACGTCTATTAACCGAGAATAAATTTCTATTTACAAATTGCATTCTATTAATTATCGTTTCCAAAGCTGAAACCACTGCCGTGACCGGCTACTGCCGCCCACACCACTCGTCGATGCATTACCAACATCATTGCCATGAGAATTACTAGTATCCGAATTATGTCCAAGTGCATCCATACTCCGCAGACTCCGTTCCTCTAATTCCTGGATTGCACGCTCTGCTTCTAAAGTATGTATCCGTCGCGGTCGTTCGAGTGCCCATTGGGTATCGGGTAAGTCAGGGTCGCCGTGCGTAGGGTCGATGACGCGCTCGAGTTTGATGCGTGCGCGCGGATGGAGATCCATTTCTTCCCGCTCGGTCAGGCGACCAAGGAGGTATTTCTTGACGCGTAGCTGGAATCGATATGGCTGCGTGAAGTCACTATATTAGCTTTTCATGCCGTGAGGTGTGGGTGATTCAATACTTACGCCCGAGAAAATGTTATCGTAGCCATTATTCCATCTGTAAAAAAACGTTCCGTACACAATGATCGCTAGTGCATGTGTTAACTCCACAATCCTAGCTCCACAATCCAAAATACCGCAAAATATAGTCGCATACTTACATCCGCACAAGACAAACGAAGCATACTGCAGACCATCTGTAAACGCCTTCCCAGTGCCGCGTACTTTCCGCAACACTTTTAATCTGCCGGGATACATCTCGCTTCGAGGGGCACTGCCAGGAAACGCTTGCATGCGCATCAAATTCACGAACTGCCTATAATTCTGGTTTTCACCCGCCTTGACGCGCCAGTCTTTGGAGATAGGCCTGTTATATTCGGATGGGTAGCCTTCTGGCGGGCGAAGGTCTTCGGGGTCGTAGGGATTGTAGGGTGCCCTGGGTGGACGCCAGCCCGGAGGATTAGGTCGGCGTTCGTAATCCTTTGATGGCATGGCTGTGGAGGATAGGTGGGCGTGGAGAGTTCGTGGTGAGATGTTGTCGTGATGAGGACGCTACCTGAAGAAAATCGGTGTCGGCGCACCCCTGAAAATGACTGCCGGACAATTAACTTGGAGATTCGGTAAACGCAGTAACTATTTTATTGTATCCTGCTACCCGCAGGAATTAATGCCAGTAAATAATCTACCAAAGATTATTATCATGTAATGTCTTGCGCCAGGTTAAATTCTGTAATGCTGTATTGGGTTGTTGGTTGCTTTGCTTTGCTTTCCTTTTGAGAATTGGAAAAGATGAGCTTGACCCCGTTGGAACACTTGCTTGAAGTTTCTTTATCGAATAGGTGTAATACATTACAAGCCATGGACTCAATCAAGGCAACATAGTCAACGCCACCCCGAATCTCAACTATTGGAGGTTCCGACAAGTGGGTCCCAACCTACAAGTTCATATGCATATGATAGCTTCAAAATTATTAGTCTAACACACCCCTGGATACTGACTCCCATAGCCTGCGCATGAATAATAGAGCTTAGTGGTAATATTAATTCGCATTTTAATATTTAAGATAGAACAATTATTACAGTACAACGCTAACGAGGAAATAAATTAGTTCGTGGGTAGAGCGTATACGTATAAGATAATAAATCGCACTAGGTTAACATGCAACACAATAACAAAATAAAAATAATTTATGTTGCTATCACGTTGGGGTTTGCTATCCGTGAATTAGAACCGAAGACAATTGGTCACCTCTCCGAAAGCCCGATGAATAGAGTTTCGGCATATCCTTCGGAAAAAGCGCATAGCTGGCTCGGCAATCGTGGCGGGGATTCTAAGTTCTCAAAAGACGTTGTGGAGGCAGGTTGCATAATTGTCTATAAACCGTTAAGAGAGAATCAGTTGCATGTAGAGAGTATTTGTCGCTAATATAGCACTTGAGAATGTCGCCTTCATCATCAAGGAACGCCGCCGCGCCGAGCAACGGCAGATGCTCGAGAGTTTTGCCCCCACGGGACCCGGACCACGACACCGACCGCGTTCGACTCGCATGTGTGGTCTTACATTTAACCGAGCCATTCGACGAAGACAGCGACTTGGAGATGGAAGACGATAGAGGCGGCGCCACAATCGAGCGGCGCTCGTGGAGACGCCGTTTGAAGCTAGTCTGCCATCGGTCCATGCCTGCAACCGATGTTAGTTCTCCGTTTACGTCTTCCAATGACAGACCTGCTCTGTTAACGCCGAACGCTATTATTCTATACATCTTTGCTGTCATCCTGCTCTCTCCAGAATTCCTCATACGGTTGTCCAAGTGAATACATGCGTTCCTTTACTTTCCTCAGTCGCACAAGTCTGCCATCTCCACCCTGTAGCTGTCGCCGCCTGCCCTGTCCGCCTCCATTTTCACCATGCCTGTCGCCGTACACGATCCAGTTACCGACGAAATTCCCGGCATAGAGGTTGAACTCGTCGCAGAGTCTGCAGCTGATCCCCAGCTTCTTCTCCATCGATACATGTCCCGAGAAAAGAACTTTCTCGTCAAAGTCCCTACACCCCAACGCGTCTACACAATGGCTAGCAAGGGCCCTCCTGCTGTTTCTGAGAAGTCGCCTCTCCCGGGATGCCTAATTGCTCAGAAAACAATGCACCAATTCTTATCGACTTTGCGCCTGACGACCCAACAGACCCGCGAAATTTTAGCACCCAGCGTAAGTACGTCATCACTATCGTTCTCATCACGCTCCTGCTCAATTCCACGTTTGCGTCCTCTGTCACATCCGGCGCCAGCAAAGCCATTCGCGCCCACTTCGGCAGCTCCACCATTGTCACCACTCTGCTAATCTCGCTTTTCATGGTCGGCTTCGTCATTGGTCCGCTCTTTTGGGCTCCAATGTCGGAGCACGTGGGCAGAAAGTACATCTTGCTCTCATCCTTTACTCTCTATTTCATCTTCAGCATTGCCTGTGCTCTCGCTCCTTCAATAGGCTCGCTGATTGCTTTCAGATTCTTGCAAGGTCTCTCCGCGACTTGTCCCATTGCTGTCTCTGGTGGTGTTTTCGCAGATATCTACTCAGATCCGATCAAGCGCGGACGAGCCGTTGCGCTCTTTTGTGGTTCCACGATCATGGGCTCGTTATCCGGCCCTTTTATTGCTGGATATATCTCCACTTCGTACCTCGGCTGGCGCTGGGTGTTCTGGCTTACTGCGATTTTCGCAGGAGTGACTCTGATGTGCACCTCTTTGGTGCTGCCAGAGACATTCCGACCTATACTTATGATGCGACGTGCGCAGAAGCTAAGAAAAGAAGGATATAACGTTGTGGCAGCCTACGAGCTAGAAGCCAAAGATCTGAAGGGTGTTGTTCTCCACGTCCTAATGAGACCACTTAGGATGCTGTTTAAGGAGATCATTGTCGCGGCTATCTGCCTGTATGTCGGATTTACGTATGGTCTACTGTATATGTTCTTCCAAGCGTATCCTGTCATCTTCCAACAGGAGCGAGGAATGTCTCCTGGAAAGGGTAGTTTAATGCTTCTTCCCAGTACGGTAGTTTTATTTGCGTGCTAGTTCGATTATGCTGACTCAAAGAAGTCGGTCTCGGTGCGGTACTCACAACCGTCGCGCACTACATGTACGACATTCGCATTCAGCGGCTCAAAGCAATACCAGGAAAAGTCGTCTCAATGGAGCTCGAGCGATTACCGGTGACTATCGTCACAGCCTGGTTTTTGCCGATCGGTCTGTTCTGGCTTGCTTGGACATCATATAATAGAATACCGTTCGCGATCACCATGATAGGAGGCGTCTTTTTCGGACTCGGTTTCACGTCCCTGTTCATCGGATTTTTAAACTATGCAACAGACTGCTACAAGATTTATGCTGCCAGTGCGCACGGTATTATGAGCGTGACGAGAAGTATAATCGCGGCTAGCCTTCCGTTGTTTGCACCCGCCAGTAAGTTTGTCATTTACCGTGTTTGAAGGATTTTATTTTTTTGTATCGTAAGAATTGCCAGCCAACGGTCGACATAGTGTATGACAGGTTAGGTGTCCATTGGGCTACCACACTGTGGGCCTTTATATCGCTGGCAATGGCGCCAATTCCGATACTATTCTTCAAATATGGCCATATATTACGGAAACGAAGTGCATTTACCTCCTCGCTTGCCACACAGAATCTATAATTTGTCGTATTACATATCGCATACTTAATGAAGAACGAATTACATATGCGGCCATCATCGTATGGTGTTGTCTGTGCTATTATAAGTTTTGCTGCTAAGCTAATAATTGTTATACCAGGCAATTCTATACGAGTTGACTCAGTTTTGTTGTGTTGGGTAGGTAGGTAATGTGTTCACGCGTTTTCTTATTTCAAAGCTCGTGTGATTTTGTTTGGTTTATTTTGCATCGAAGGTACCGTTATCGTTGAAGGCGGCAGTCATGCATTGGGGGTATCGAAAATAATATACACGTACACTATTGGATCTAGATAGTCATAAATAAGAAGAATACAACGTATAAGTTCTGTGGATTATAAATGTTATTAAATTGGCAATATCGATCTTATCGATGACGTCAATGGCTGGGAGGGATGCACCGAACCCTTACCCCATGTGCTGTCAATCGAGGTGCACGAAAACTCAGTTGCCCTTGATCGGATCAAATTGATACATGCAAACTGTGCGAGCCGTATATGATATACAAACATGTATGCAAACATATATTAGTGGTGCTGCTCTCGGCTAGTATGGCGTTTCTGGGACAAGTGTCAGCCGATCTGTGCCTCCAAGAATCCAAACAGATCCGCGGTTGGCACAGCAACCAAAGCGCCAGAACGCACCTGCTCTCCTCGTGCCGGTCCATCTCCGCCAGTTTGAATCCCACATAGCTTCCACGCCCCCGGCCCATTCTCGGCTGGGTCGGACTTCTCTGAGCGGCGACCACGTGAAGTCTCACATCAATCCTACAAAATATTAAACGTAGACGTGGACGCAGGATCGTCAATAACGGTATTTGTCGCCACGCGTAGCTGATGTGTGACCGATCACCTCCATGGTTCAGGTCCGGCCCGTGTAAGATCAGCGTAAACAATCCGTCCACAGCATTGATATAAGTTTACGGTCGCCCGTTACCAGCTGCCTTCCCCCCTTCCTTTCGTTCCTTGCAGTCTCTGTCAACCCAACTATATAATTAAACCAAATTTAATATTGGCATTTTGTATCATTAGTGCTACTGTTGTTCATATCCGTGCCGTCCCTGATTTTCGATTCAATCTGTGCAATGTCGTCCAGCAAATCCGGGGGTCACCAGAAAACCATGGAGCAGCAACCGCAGATTGCAGAGAAAATGCCAGAGAATCTGGCTGAGAAGATTCTTCGCTTCCACAGCATTACCTTCGCTTGCGCCAACAGCAAGTACATGGCCGAGTACCACACTTCGCGCATGGGATTTCGTCCTATTGCCCGCCGCGAGATGACCAAGAACGCGAACCGTGGTGTCCGTGCCGACGTTGTCAAGAACGGAAACTGTGTGCTTGCATTTATTGCGCCAATTGCACCGATTGATAACGAGGCGATTGTGATGTCGGAGGCGGATCGAGAGGAGGCTGAGAGAGTCGTGAACCATATCACTGTAAGTTTATAGAAGGTTACAAAATCAGATGCGGAAGCTGATGAGGTGACAGAGACACGGAGATTCGGTCATGGACGTCGCCTTTGTTTGCGACGACGTCACAGAAGTGTTTGCCTGGGCTGTTAATCACGGTGCACACTCCATATTGAAGCCAACCATATTCGAGGACAATTACGGCAGCGCGGTGATAGCAACAGTCACCGCTTTCGGCCACGTTACCCACACCTTTATAAAGAAGGACAAGTATCTTGGTGCGTATTTGCCTGGATATGTTCCCGTTGATTACAATGACCCGATCAACACGGTCTATGATTCCGTACCATTGATGGAAATTGATCACGTTGTCGGCAACCAGTATTCGGGTCAGATGGAAAATGTTTGCAACTTGTTAGTATTGCATCTCGCGATGTTGGTGACGTTAGTTAACCTTCTCATGCAGCTATCGAAAGGCATTTGGATTCCACCAGTTCGTGTCGGAGGACGATTACAATGTCCAGACGGAGTTTTCGGCACTCAAGTCGACGGTGATGGCAAATCCCAATAACTGTATCAAGATGCCAATCAACGAACCAGCCAAAGGAAAACGTTTGTCCCAGATTGAAGAGTACCTCCGATACAACAACGGACCGGGAGTGCAGCATATTGCGCTCCGCACTCCTGATATCATCAAGTGCGTTGAGGAAATGAAGAGGCGTGGCGTCGAGTTCATTGATGTCCCAAAGGAGTACTATACCGATCTCCGTGAGCGCCTGACAAGTCGCGATGCACCTAGGCTTAAGGAAGATCTAAGCAAGATTCAGGATTTGGGCATCCTTGTCGATTACGACAGGGATGGCTATCTCTTGCAGTTGTTTGTCAAGGTGTGAGCGTTTTCATTTGAGATGTAGATGACAGAGAGCTAACAGAGAAATAGGAGCACGTTTCCAATCGGCCGACGTCGTTCTATGAGATTATCCAGCGCGAAGGATCCGAGGGATTCGGCGGTGGAAATTTCAAGGCTTTGTTCGAAGCTGTTGAGCGTGAGCAGCTGAAACGCGGCAATTTGGCTTAGTCCTTGGTGGCCGTATATTGAAAGGTTTTTCGGTGTTTGTCAGTGCCTTTGATGTATAATACCAATTGTACTGTAAATAATTTTTTCCTTATTAATATTGAGTGAATTTCTACTGGCTACTTCTTGAATTCGTAGACAACTTTGACAGGACTAACGTCGAAAGTATCATGCGAGCTTCAGAGTAAGATCAGTGAGAAATTGACACAAATGTGGCAATCAGTCCTCGTTGTCGGCTTGCGGAAAGAGTCGGGATTGGGTATCGCGATATCGAAAATGGCGTCATGGGACTGCGCACCGCCCGGACAGGCCACAGCCACGCCCCGCTGCATGGCACCAGCCACTGGACTCAGGTAAATTGGATCTTCACCGACAGTAATTGTATCTGTTCTATATTTCCGGCTTATTACTTAGCGGATACTTTGCGAAATAGCGTATATCCATCTACTACTGCTACCAATTATACACTGGTCGTTCTCTGCATCAGCGTGTCGTTCAGATCACCGTCGTGATCATCACCAAGTCGTATCTATAATTGAGCTCTCGTCTATCCTCGACCGTGATAGGTAGCAACAGAGGACAGATTCCGCCAATCGACGGTCAGACCATAACCGACATTACACTACCCAGCCTTCTACGAAATCGTTGGCAAACTTCACCACTCCCTCGCCTTGTAAATCTCCAACCATGGAGAAACAATCACAGCCGCCCGTCGCGCCGTCGGCAGGTGCAAACTTGATTCCACCGCGTTCGCCATCATCGCCGAACATGACTCGAGGCCGTGCACGGTCGTCTTCGATCGCGGACTTACTCGCGACTCCTCCGCCTGTCAAGCCAGATGCTGCGGGTAAACCTCCAGCACCCGAGGACTGGCAGACAGGGAAACTCGAGAGTCTCACGCAGAACGATAAACTTGTCTCGATCACGGGAGATATCGCCGTCGAAGCCGCCTATGGGAAACTTATTCAGCACAATTTTACCTCGTTGCCTGTTTTGATCACGCCTGGAACCGACGTCACTCAGGCTGAGAGTTTTGATTATTCGGATATTGCGGCGTTGCTGCTTTTGATCGTGGGCCATTTGAAACCGCAGGGAGGAAGCGTTGACCCGGACGTGTTGGAGAAAATGGTTCGTAAAGCGCGTGCGGGATTCGATGTGCCCGTGTCGTTCGTGATGGGGTTGAGTCCCAAGGATCCGTTCCTCACATTGCAGGAGTCCGAAACTGTGTTGACAGCAGTGGAGTATTTTGGTCGCGGTGTTCACAGATTATTAATCACTGACGATGCTGAACGAGAGGTTAAAGGCCTGTTGAGTCAGCGACGACTTGTTACGTACTTGTGGGATAACGCACGACGATTTCCCAGCTTGGAGCCGCTATTCCAGATGTCGTTGCAGGAGCTGGGAATTGGCTCGAGTTCTGTGATTTCAATTGCGGGGGATAAACTCGTTATTGAGGCGCTGGAGACAATGCATCATGAGTCCGTTTCGTCGTTGGCGGTTGTCGATGCCGACGGCAATTTACTAGGAAATATCTCCATTGTCGATGTAAAGCACCTTACAAAGTAGGTCCCTTCCATTTTCATGACATGTTTTATTTATGCGGATATTGACGTCGATAGATCGACTTCAGCTCATCTGCTTCACTCTACATGCTTGCAGTTTTTAACTGTCATTTTGACTGACCGCGGGCTGGAGAATGGAAAGGACTCGTATCCTGCTTTTCATGTCACCCCGATTTCAACTCTAGCTCATACCATTGCCAAGCTTGTCGCTACGAAGTCACACAGGGATGTACACTTAGAGAAAATCTACATAGATATACTAATGGAGTTTAGAATGTGGATTGTCCAGCCACCAAATCACCAACCATTTTCACCACCATCAACCCCGTCATCCGGCACGCAGACCCCAGCGCCAGCGTCACTGCCCACCTCTCCGCCCTCACAGCAGCCTCCCTCGTCTCCATCTCTCGTGCCCGTCTCCCCACCAACCCAATTTTCCGCCTCGCGCGGCCTGGGCGGAAAATTGATCGGAGTGATCTCATTGACCGACGTTCTATCCCTCCTAGCGAAATCCGCCGGTAAAGGTGATGTCGACCCGTCTGAAGCCCGCCGACAACGCAGACGAAGCTCCTCGAGCAGCACTCGCTCTTTTTCGCTCGATAGCACCACTGTCGCCGCTGCGGCGCGTCGAAGCGTGTCTATTGAACGGCCGCCTTATGTCGGTCGAGGATCCATTGACCGGGGCTCGAGAAGGTAACGCAAATGATCGACGAAACGTTTTGAGTTGCATATTTCGTGATAGGAGGCTTTTTGTTATACATATGAAGATTCGAAATTATTGCGTGGGATACAGAGACTACTGTAGGAACGGGTTATTGCGCTCTTTTGAAGTTGCCTGCCGCTTTCCGAATCACTGGTGGTGCTTTTTCTTGGAAATTTGCGCGTGTCTCGTCGTCACTTTGGGCACGTCATTTGAAGTAGTGTATTTTATGTTCGTTTATCTCCTGTCCTGTTTATCGTGATTTCGAAGTTGACTTAGCGTGGATATGATGTAATATAAGAGAATGTGTGCTAAGAAGTCAGTAAATCGATGCGTTTTTAGTCGTTGATACTATTGTAGTATAACACAACTATCTTAGGGCATTGTGTTCTGGACTGATTCAACCGAAGGTCTGTATAAATACCATCAACGGCCGAAGGTTAGTAACCGTCTTAATATACACGTCTATATTATATACAATCATTTCAAAATTTTTTGAGACAGAATTGGAACACCGACAGTAGAAATCGATCCAAGACCTTATATTGTCAAGATATCATTCGCGCAGACCCTCGATGTATTATATGAGGACAATCATCCAAAAAGGCTACTTCAGTGCCGTCTCGTCTCTTTACGCCAATTATCGAATTCGCGCGTTTTGTCCTTGCCAGTTTTGCGAGGCACCTCCCCAATCGCCGCTCCATTTTCGTATATTCCTGTTGCCTTTACTCGAGGTTCCTTTCGTATCACCGTTCGCTGAATCCTCATCATTTCCACTTTCGTAAATATCAAACGACTTGTGTCTGGTCGTACTTTGGGTTCCAGTACTCGTCTAGATTGACCTGTTGAAACGGAAACGGGGGGATCTCGAGCTCCCTGTTGGAGGGATTTGCACAGTCGACCGCTTCTGCGATTACGACGACTGGCTTTCTTCGTTTAATAGCTGTAGCTGGTGCGATTGGCTTGTCTCGTGAGGCGCTGTCAAGAGCCGCTTCGTCTTCCTGTTCCACTGTATTCACCGCGACTTGTACCTCGTCTTTCAGATCCTCCTCAGCTTTGTCTTCAACCATGACTGACTGAAGACGACTATCTCCTTTCTTTGACTGGGGCGTGGCTACTTTGACAACCTGTGATAATGTCGAAAGAGCACTTTGAATCTGTGACCCAATCTTGTTCATAATACTGAGTCGTGGAGTTATACTGCTTTCTCTCACTTCATCCACAACTTCGCTATCCATAGTTTTATCTTTCTCGTTTACGGCATCCAATTCCCTCTGCTTTGTCGTCGACTCGTCAGCAACGACAACCAATTTTTCAGCACGGGCAAGTAGTTCAGACCTAGCATTCTCTAGCGCTTCCTGCTCTAGTCGCTTTCGCTCAGCCTTCGCCCTCCGACGCCGTGCGTTTCTGCTTTTCGTGGATCCTGATCCTTGGAACGGTGGTGATTGCAATACAGCGGCGTCCTCGGTTGTGGCCGTCGCACTACTGCGTGAATATGTTAGAGATTAAACACGTGCATCTAAGATGTAAGAATTACGGACAGAGGTAATGTGGTGTTGCTATCTGACTCAACTTTCAGCCGTTTTGCGCCACTCTCGCCAGAAGCAGTGGTAGGCAATTCATCCCCGTGGTCGCCTTCGTCTCGAGTCCGTTTCTGTCCAGCAGTGACAATCGCTTTATTGCCGTTCATCAGTCTCAATACATGTCCGACCTGGCCGGAATACGTCAACTTCTCTGGAGTAGATACTGTCGGACAAGCAAATATATTCTCCTCCTCAAGTTTTCGAATACTGCGGTAAGTGGTCGTTAGCCTTTCGAATATGTGTGTGCGAGGACAATACGTACACGATGTGATCTTCGTCGCGCAGTGAATCCGCGACTAAGTGCCACAAACAAAAATTCCAACCGTCTGCCGTCTCGCAAGCATACTCCAGGGGCCGGAACAAATCCTCCGCATACTGATGATCGTCCGGATATTGTTGTCGCTCCTTGTAGCTCTCGAGTTCGTGAATGTCATGGAAACAACTGGGAAAGATTTCGTGGATGGTGTAGACTAAATCGAGGATTGTTGGTGACGAGGAAAGGAATGTTGGTGGGAGGGGGTAGATTATGCGGAGAGGGTCTAGTGAGGTAGGTGAGACTATCGTTAGCTTCAGTCTCATTGTGGGCGTGTACAATTGGTGTTCACTCGTTTTCTGCCTGTGAGGTGTGTAGGAATTCCCTAAAGTTCGTGAGAAAACGTTTGGTGGAGCGTTTCTTGCCCCTGAATCTCTCACGATAACTTACAACCAAAAACTTGACGAAATTGACGAAACGAGTCGTACTAATCATACACACTATCTCGCTACCAAAATCGGGTTGGTTCCGATCTTTCACAATGCGGTCTCTCAAAGAAGAAACAATGTATTTTATCCGTCGGCAATTCCTACAACAAGTCCCTGCCAAATCATTCCAGTTCGTCCTGCCATCCGTAGCATCCATAGCTAACACGGAGCGCGAAAAATACGAAATCGTATGTGATCTGGAAGTCCAGCATGAGCTTTACGTTGAGGTATTTTCATAAATTTATAATTGTTGAGAGTTAAGTACTGAGATCAGTAGCTATGCGAATCGGATAATCAGTTCAAACGACCTCCGATCGACTACATCGGAGCCGTTGTCAAGAAATTAGTCCTCCTGCTAGAACACCTCCAAGTACGTCCAATCTTCATCCGAATTTTATCAAGCATTAGTCTCAATAGTATTAGTACAGGTCGATATAGGCGACGACATAATAAGCTACATGCTCTTCGCCATGGCTAATACCAAAAGCCATGGTTATTTCAAAGCACCGACTACTCCGCAATTCGGCGCGGTAACATACTTATTGGGCGAAGAAATCAATTGGGATGACGAATATATAACGATCCAAGAGAATAGGAACGTGATTTCTGGGTTCGGCACTACAGGTTATAGGACCTGGGAAGCCGCGCTCGCTTTGGGCGAGTATATTCTCTCTCAAAGACAAACCGAGCACTCAGAGGTCGACATTGTTGGAAAGCGGATTTTAGAAGTTGGTGCCGGGACGGGGTTTGTGAGTTTGCTCTGTGGCAAGCTAGGCGCTGCTAAAGTCTTTGGGACGGACGGATTCGAAGATATTGTGTTGAGATTACGTCGGAATATTGAGGACAACAAGCTCGGCAATGTCGTCGAAACTCGCGTATACAAGTGGGGAAGTAGCAGTGCTGACGATGCTGGGCATGTACTTGAGCGCGAAAGTCGGGAGGCCGATTACAAGTTTACCGACCCTGTTGATCTCATTTTAGGTGCCGATATTGTAAGTTCAATTCTGTGCTATTGTAATTTAGAAACTAAAAAAAATAGACTTTTGACGCCGAATTATGCGAGCTTTTAATCAAATCTCTAGATATTCTCATGACAGAAAACCCCTACGCTCAAGTCATCATCAGCGTGACCATCCGGAGCGACGAGACCATCACCGCATTCGAAAAATTTCTGGACAAGAATAAGATCGGATACACCTGGATCCCAGCGTTGCGCGAGCAGAAATATTTTTTCTACAACGAAAATCTGAGTATTCGGATATACTCTCTGCATCGAACACTTATGTCGGACTAGGTCTCTGGATCCCCACCTTCGAGTCAATCTCCGTCTCCTGGGCGTGCACAGCGCGTTTAATCGCGTCCCGAACTTCAGGTCTACTCCGTAACTTCAGGTCAACCAGATACTGCTGCAACTTCTGCTTGAAATATGTTTCGCCAACCTGATTTGCCAATTTCGTCTGCGGTGGTAATAAAAACGGCTGCGTCTGTGTTATGAATGTGGACGTGACTTCAGTGTTGATCGCGTCGGTTACCTTTGCGAGTTTTGAAATCATAGCTTTCATTACGTCTTGTTGCTCGCGGACGAGCTTGGTAGATGGCTGAATTGACGCTGGGAATAAGACCGGACCCAATTGCGCGGCGGCAATAGATAGCGTGATTAAGAGCGATCGGGAAAGGACAATTAGTTCACGGATGGTGAATGGGTACGGTGAATACGTTGCCACAAATTCTTGTATGTCAGTGCGCGTGATGAGATGCAATTCAATCAGAAACTCCGCAAAGTACGCGTAAAATCTCCACTGCAGATCGCCAATTAGCTAACACCAAAATAGACATGGTAAGGTACTCACATAACTCCCAAACGCACTTTGCCGAAACAGCGATAGCACAACCATCACCACAAAACTAACGACATACTGCGGAAAGGAAGATTGTATCCCACTTATTGCGTACTCCAACTCTGACTTCCCCTCCGGCCACGACAACGCCGGCATACCGAACCTGTCGTACGCGAATCTTCGTAAAGGCGAAGATAACGTCTCGGAGGCGAGCTTCAGTGCGATGAAGACATCCTCGTTACCAGTGCCCTTATCTGGGTGCGAAAGAACGCTGAGGGTCCTGAACCTTCGGCGAACACTCTTCTCATCGACATCGATCGGGAGGTTCAATAACGAGTAGAAGTTCCCCTGCGCCACAAGGCCCGTGACGGTCGTGTACGTCGTGTAGATGAGATACCCGACAATGACGACCATGTACGAAATCCGCTGATCCCGTCTGTAGGTCGGAGTGTCGCGACGTGGGGCGGTGTTTGCGGCTGGGTAGAAGACTTGGTAGTATCCCTGTTGTAACGCGGCGGAGACTGCGCCGGGAACTACTAGCCAGGCGACATAGCTTCCAAGTTGGTTTAGTGACATATTTTTGTATATATGAGATTGAATCGGAGTGTAGATAGAGACTCCTCGATTGAGTGCGGTCTTCCGAAAATGCCCTAACCCGCGAACCCCTCAGAAACTCGTAACGAGACAAAGCACAACCAACCAGCATATAGTTAGTTATCTTTAGAGTAATTTTATGTACAGTTACAATAGGAATAAAGACCTAGGAAAATTTTAAAATCTTTTCCGAATTAGTGTATTATATTGTGTTCTAAGCCAGTTCTCAGAATATATGCAGCCTTATTTTCGATGGCAACTATAATAAGTGACGCAGTCCGGGCACTCTCCAAATATCCTGCAACTTGTTTAATTGTCAATATGGGTATGTAGGACGTAGTAGCGAGATGATATCCAGGGCCTTTGAAGTGCAGTTGCATGTTCCGGATACGTCCTTCTCCTGCTGCAGTTCGGCTCAACATGGCAAAGGACCGGTGCTGTAATCAACTGGAAGCCTTGATCAGTTAGAAGCGTGATGCGCATAACCCGATGGCACTTGTTGGACATTTTTAGTGTCAACACTACGCGTTGGTCGGCCCAACTGGTGTTACGAGGTACCCACACTGGCCAAACCTCGTAGCAAATGCTACCTTCCACTCGTCTCCCTAGCTCTCTGGATTAGAGTGTATCTCACCCGTAATTCTAGCCGCCGAGAAATATTGCTCCTTGGGTGCGATCCGGGATGACAGAGATGACGGTCACCTGGCTCTGCAGCGTTGTATACTTCTTTGGCACGCAGAACAAAAGCGCACTGGCTGGTGATGTTGATGGAGGAGGCGAATGAATCCGATTAGCTTAATGAATTCTTTAGCCAAAATGATATCGAGTTACAGATTTGTCATAGGTCACTAATTTGCTTTCAGATCCCGCAGCCCTCGAAACGCAGACGAAATTGAGTCTCAATTAACTCTAAATAATTGAATATTGATATCACAACCTATATACACAATCCCATATTATTCTCTCACCCTCAATCAAACAAATTCAAATCGACTCATGTAAATCAATAAAATCCATTCCAAACGCGGAAAACAATGATATATAATAAATCGCAGACAAGTTCGCAGAATGTAATATATGAATAAATTTAAGACCCAGTTCTCAATATGACACCCGAAAAGCAACCACCAACGCACAAACGAGATGTATCCACATACGCGATGTATAGATATATAATATTTTAAATTACACCTTTTTTTCGGATCCAGCCGAAAGTTGGTTGTCCTCTTGGTTCTGATTTGACGGTGGAAACTTGGCCTCACGCACGACCTCGAAAACCTTAAGCATTTTCCTTCTCGCTCCGAGGGCCGATACGCCGCGATCAACCAGCTGTTCCTCCGACAACTGGACGAGATCTTCCCATATTAGGTCTTTAAGGTTGTCGGTATACTTGTGCAACCGCAGACTGCGGAGCCAAGAAGGAATGTCGTGCAGAAGCGAGTCGTCAGGAAGTTGAGAGGGCAAGTCTTTCGATCGAGAGCTTGAGTCCGCGCGGGAGGTTGCCATGGAGGGTTCCTTGGATGTCGACTTAGATGACGAAGAGCTACTTGTCGTGCTTATTGTTGATGGCGATGGTGGTGGCGACGACCGACCCCGCTGAGAAAATCCTGATTGCTGTGTGGACTGGCTATGTGCTGTCTGCACATGCGAAGCGACGGCGGCAGTCAGTGGTGACGAAGACATGTTGTACCAGTCCGAGAACGGGGAGGAGCCGACTCCGAAACCAAGACCTAGGTTCGAGAACTGGAACGAAGGGGATTGTGACTTGCAAGGGGTATGCTGCTGGAAAGACGCCGGGCTGGAGAATAGCGACGGCGCGGCTTGTGTGGTCGAGTCGAACCGAGCAGGCTGCTGAGATTGCCAGCGCCGCCCTCTCGAACCAGATGCAAACGGAGATGATGAAGTTGCAGGCGAAGGACTCGTGAACGGAGGCTGCGTGACCGACGACGGCTTGTAGTTCGGGGTGATTTGCGATGGCACCGGGACAACTTGACCAGCTTCATTATACATCAGCGCGTTCAATGGCGACGAAGAGACCGGTGTTAATGCAGCAGGGGATCCAGACGACGCATTAGCCTGCTCCAACAGGTTCCTTCGTCTGAATTTTCGTACGTCAGAGTCGAGCAGGATGCGATTGTTGACAGTCGACAGAGCCGCGAGCTTCATAGCCGTCGTATTAGCAATAATCTCCGCGTTGGCAAGCGTGGTCTGCGCATCGACAGACACACTGGCCGGTGTAGAAATCAAGCCGGACGTAAATTTCGAAACTGGAGTGTTCATCATGCTGGCCAAATTTCCAGCGACAGGAGGCGACGCAGTGGATGCCGCAAATTGGAATTTTGTCGACGAGCTCGACGACGAGTCGAGATCAACGGATGCTGGATGGCCGGCGGACTTTTCGGACCCGATAGGTGAGATCGCACGGGCATCCCCGGCGGATATATGCTCGTCGAGGACGGCCTCTTGACCCTCTTCATATCGCGAGAGACCGGTCACGCTCGCGCGCTTGGTCTCCTGCGCCGGCTGTTGCTGTGACCGCTTGAGGCCGACCGCCACCCGGGACTCGGAGTCGAGCACGCGCGCCATGGCTGGATCGAGACGCGTCATTTCCATTTGCCGCAGAACCGAGATGAAGAACCGGATCTGTACCTGGGTAGTGTGCTGCAGCAGAGCGTAGAGCGCGGCAGTACGCTCTGGCTCGGAGAGCACACACGAGAACCATGTCTCGATGGCATTTAACTCCGATTTGAATGTTGCGCAAGGGTCGCTGGTAGAGGACGCCGAAGACGCCGTCGACGCTGACGAGGACGTGGACGACGCGGAGGAGGAAGTGAGAGCCTCGAGGGTACCTTCGTAGTTCTCGAGCTCAGAGAGCCACTGCTCTGCCAGTAAGGTCATGTGCTCGGGATTCTCGTCGTCGGCGTCATCGCCCGCGCTTACGTAGCATCCATCGCGGACCGTACCGGCGATACTGCGGGCATTCAAATCGACGCGCGGGTGTCTTCTGACGGGGATGGAGTTGGCGGAAGAAGAAAGGGGGGACGACTGGTTGAAGGTGATCTCGGAGGTCGGACGCGCACGTGAAGCGAGGGGCGAGGACGAGGAGGAAAAGTCCGCGGACGCGCGAGCGGCTGCGAACGAGAGCGGATGCGGTTGGTGATCGAGCGAGGTCATCGTGAACAGCAGATCTGTGATGATGAAGAGTCAGCGAGGTCGTAAACAAAGACCATCATGAGTCGCAGGAAGTTAGAACAGGAAGACAAGGGGATCTTCTTGTGGCCGAGCGAAGTGGGAATAATCATGTGCGGGGAACACCCTAGCACTGCCACGCCCACTACCGAGTCAGCCACACGAGCGCCACAAGCGCCAGATGTCCTCGACTTTTATTCAGTGCGAAGAACAGCCATAACTGAGCTCGAACTGTGGTGTAGGCAGCCGCACCAAGCAGGAGAGGCATCGACAATATGAGCAATAGTGAGTACGAGCGACGCGACGCGACGTGGCGTTGGTGGCCAGCAGAGTGCAGCCATCAGGAGCCAAGTTCGAACGCAGTGGCTGTCGCAGACCACAAACAAAAAGCCAGCCAAGCACATGCCATTCCACCCACAAACGGCCCACGCACATGGCAGTAACCGAAGAAATAAGGAGAAAAAAATCATACCAGAAAAAAATAACAAGTACCTTGTGTAGTCGGCGCCGAGATATCAGACAGCGAGGACAAGGAGAAGTTCACCAAGAAAGTTAAGGGCCAGTGAGGGCCGAGTGCAGGTGCGTCGGGTAGCGCAGAGATCGTGCGGGCGTGGGGAAGCGAGTTAGGCGTGCCCGGCGCAGGACTGCATGTTAAGATGACGACTGATGTGCAGATAGTCGAGAGTGTGTAGCAGTAGCGAGTGGAATTCGAGCTGGACGATGGTGAAGGGGAGGGAAAATGAGTAACAAGCGAGGCTGGGCGGGCGTCAAGTTTTGTAGAGAGGCTGATGGGAGTAAACAACCAAGCCCGGCTGACGCCTTCACTAGTGTCAACCCCCGGACACCAACTAAATTTGTCGTGCGCTTCGCCCAGTTCTTTCCGATCCCGTTACTTACTCACTGATTCTCTCTACTTACTCTGATATTATGCTATACTATACTCTATATACTAATGAGTGCGCTTTGTATACATTGCAGATATAGCCCTAACCCAGCCATTGTTCATTTAGCCGTCGGATAGATGCTTCGGCCGTACTAACCACGGGCTGCAGTGCAAGCAAAGATGCAGTCACTCACAGCTAATTACGTAAGAGACTATAAGTTTATATGTGTCTTTAAATATACTGATTATGATAATTGGTAAAAGCAGACTGATCTAATTGGCAAATTTGATGAGTACATTGTCGTCCATCCAAACTTGCTAGGTAGTAATAGTATTGCCATTGGCAAACCAGACAATCAACTCTCTCGTACTCGTCATCCCGTCGTTTAATAAATTATACGGTTTTTATATGCAATAGTATCTTGACTGCCCAGCTTCGCGTCGGCCATGGTCCCCGTCATTCTCGCCGTAACCAAAGCTAGATCGCCAATGTGCGCAGCCGGCCGCCCTCGATATTCGTCTTCCACCAGCGCCAGTGGGAGCGTTAAAAATCCCGCCATCCCGCTGCCCATTTCACTCAATATTTCCATATTATCTCGGTTATAGTATATATACAGTCCTATTCCGATAATAAAATTTATCGTCATCCGACACATGCGCGTGCATAGACCAACTACAGTGGTCCGGTGGGAGAGTCCAGGGCAAGGGTCGGATTCCTGTTGCTCGGTGCATCGCAGGACACAATCGCGTCCCTTTCCGCGCACCGCTCCGGCTACGGCCCGACCCCTGGATAAACTTACGGACCTTCCTTCACCGGCCTGTCTCCGTCTTACTCTGCTTCTCGTGTGATACAGTCAGCACACTCTACTACAGTTGGCACTCGGTATGCAAAAAAAATCGCACCAGAGATCCTTTTCTGATTGGCAGCAATGATAGTGAATCCCCCGGTTCCACTTCCGCGCTTGTCCACCAGCACACACACTTCAATGTACACTCCTCCATCCGGCCATCCAGCTAACCCTCCTCGTCAGTGTCACGGCCTCCATAGAGTTGCTATGATCAGTCCATACTGCACACTGTTAGGCCGCGCCACAAAAGTCTCAACCCGTCCACCTCCACTCCTGCACCAAAAACTTGTGCTGCAATTAATTGCCAAAATTCCCACAGTATGAACTCAATGTCAAAACAGAACAGTGCAGTATATATGATGTCGCCGAAATGACACGGGAAATCCACAGATTCTGATTCTCCGACAGTTCCACCGAATCAATGCCGCACACCCCAGCACAGCCAGCCACATTGCACCCAGGAGCCGCAATCATTCGTAATATATTATAGAAGCAGAACCCTTGAGGCGCTACTCCATATCTTTGCGATCAATGTCGACTAGACACAAGACAGACGACCGGATGAAACAGTTCAAGTGTGTGAGCTCTCCAGATGAAAGAATACGATCAGGCGCTGACCGGTAAACTGTTCTACCCCGCTCGCAGTCAGTTTTCCATAGTCCACATGTTAATCATCTCCGCATCTTCCCTCCGCGGAGAGGTACCCGAACTGCAGGTAGGTACCCTTCGACTAGACTGCTACCCACGCATGGACCACGGGTCGGTCCGCCACAGACAGTATTCGACTAATACCGGTACAAACTGAAGCATGACCGATATCGCTCTTCGTTCTGAGTGCGATTTCAAACTCTGCGATTGGTGTCGCTTTTCTCAATATAACTCGGGTGTCAAATATGTGGAGACCAAGCGCTGGTGCCTTGAATTACTCGAAGCGCTATACAATAAGAGCCGTGACATCCTGACTGTGAGTTCACACATTTTTACCGGAATTTGACAATTAAAAGTAATCAGTAGTTCAGGCTGAGATTTGCCTATTGATCTTGACCAGCCTCAATAAAGTCGTTTATACACTTCGTATTCGAGTCGATAAAACCGTCACTGTCTGCAATGGCACGAGAATTGCCAGTGAACCTTGCATGCGTGTGAGAAAAAGCAAGGCAATATGCCAGTATTAGTTGTGGATATTACTACACGCAAGCTGTAAACCCAAACCTCACACTCCCTTTGTCCACACCCGGCGGAGAGACCCAATGTGGCCCGACCGGCAGCTAAAATGTCATCGGATCCCTGCACAACGCTAATATGGGTAAAGGTTAAGGCTGGCAGTCCCGCCTGCATTTTCTGGAAGCGAGGTTTTTTTACAACTTGTCCACTGCGGCTGTGTAAGGGGTGTGTACCATCAATTCAGATGCAGATATGGTAGTGAACAATACCTTTGTATCATATGCTGACAAATGCTTGTATTAGAGAGCTAGCAGACTCAACATTTTGATATTTCAGAACAAAACGCCGGTATCCGTACCACATGAAGATGGCAAGGAGACAAGCCTCAACGCACGCTACACTCCCGACGAGCTTGCAGCGCGCTTGCATGTATGTAAATAAAAGAATCTTAGCCTGGTACAGGCTCAGGATTGGTAGCTGGCACCACAAAGACTCCTTTGTCTTGTTGAGAAGGCGTCGCTGGAATCGGTAGTGGGACTAAGTGGCAACGGTTCTCGCCGTCTTGGATCTATAATTTGCGACGCCCATTGCCGTCGATCATGAGGGAAGAGCCGCTAGGGGTGGATACGATTTGTGAGTAATCGTTATTCGTATTCATAAAGTCACATACGATTAGTATATGAGTCGTTAAATTTTTACGATTAACTATACGAGCGTTCAGGTTGGCTACTCGCAAAAAATCGTATAGTCATGCACGTGACTTTTCATTATCTGCTCTTAAATGCACACGTAGAGGACAAACAAATAAATCGAAATAAATAGCACAAAATTACCATTCAGCACCTCTTGAATAGTGATCTCCAAGCAAAGTAAGCTTTTCATGGTTCCTGACTCCATGGAGTGCTGTCTTAACTCAAGCAATTCTCTTCCGTCACTAAATAATCTTTCAACACCCACTTCAGAGGCTTGAATTGCGAGGCAATCCCTGGCGGCGGCTGCCATTCTCGGGTATTCATCTTTGTGGGCCCTCCACCACCTTAGCAGCCATCCCTCCTCAGTAGCAGCGACAGCTACTGTCTCTTCCTCAAAGCATCTGTCTATATCTGATCGCTGAGCCTTTCGGGGGGCTAGCTTTGAGAGCATGCGAGACTCTAAATTGGGCTTCCCATCGATAAGTATTGACACACTATTATCGAAACCATAGGTGGATATTCTTTATGCAACTTGGCTTTCATGGCCTTCACGATCAAATTCGCCTCCTCCTCGTAAATCTATGCTATGATGTCATAATAAATCGACAAGTTCTCCTCCTGTATCGCTGGTTCCACCACTTTCTAGTTCACGTGTGCTGCTCTTACAGTTTGCGACCTAATTTCTAGAACCTCTAGATTCCTGCATTACAGAGTTGCCGGAAAGGTTAAAGCCAGAGTCGGAAGTGGTTACTGAATCATAATTGGTTCGTTACCAGAACATGCAGTAGGTCCATCAGTAACACATCTCTGCTGCCGATGTATGCGTCGATCTCGTAATAGAAAGCGCCAGTTCTCTGAAAGATATAAATACTATAAAGTTTATTGTGATGGGACTAATTTTCAAAGCTGAGACTGCAAGCTGAAGACCCGCTCCACACCATCACGTTATTGAAAAAACATCCAGTCCATGACCTATAAGCGTCAAAAAATATCTGAATAAGTCTTATTATGTACAATGCTTATGTACAATGCCGTTTCTACGCGACCTTACTATTACTGACGACGCCAACCATAGGAAATAAATCCAAGACCCTTTTCCTATTATTAACATATCAATCAATGAGATAAAACCTTGCAAAACGCACCCTTTTAAATAGCGGCATCTTCTGCGGCTTGTTATATCGTTTTTTTTTCTTTGTCATTAGAGCGATAGAACTAGTATTGGCCGGTCTTTCATGACTAAACGGGCACTTAGACCCACGATTACAACGTCTCGTTTTTGCGATGACTCTTCGGTCTATCAGCAACAGGTTGAATCATTTCGTACTCCTTCTGTAATGCCTGTTGCATCCGTAACTCCTCCGCTCGCTCTTGCTTAATCCGCTGTCTCTCATTATCTTTGACCACACCCTGGTACATCGACTTAACTCCGGTTAGCGACAACGGTAACAACTGTGACGTAGATAATAAATACCTGTTGCTCGGCTACTTGAATGAAATGAACGCCGTAGATGATACCCACCGCCGACAACGACGTCAACGCTAGGGTGACTTTAGAAGCTCTTGACATCCTTCGGTCGGAATATTAATACTTCTCCTTCTAAGGAATCCCCGAATAGGTTGTTAACGTTGGCCGACCTCGACCAGTGCACTATTCCTGACGGCGCGAGTTAGTCGATGCATGCTGGATCACCAACTTGTCACGCCTGGCACGTGGCCAATTTGTGAGTTTTGAACTAGAATTCTTATGATCACAACCAAACGTGACCAGTTGTGACATACGGCCCATGTGTCACGCCAACGGCCTTTATCATTCATTTGCTTGGGAACAGTTCGACGCCGACAACCATCTTTCCATTACATCTGCTTCAGTTGCATAGCATACTCTACTCATAGTTCACAATGGTACGTATTGAATAGCTGGGTATTAGGGATTAATTTTGTTTGGAGAAGAGTGTTGTGAAATTGGGGTCCTAGCTAACGGGTTCTTATCGTTTAGTCCGCTCAGAGTTCTACTGGAATCCAGACTCTTCTTGAGGTAGGTTCGTTGTTGAATGAGAGATAAAGTCGCAGTTCTCGTGGAGTTGGAAGAATGAGGAGCGAATTATAGGAGATGGAAATTGACTAAATTATAATAGGCTGAGAAGGAAGCGCAAGCTATTGTCGCGAAGGCCCGAGCCTGTACGTGACAACTTTTTTAAATTAGATAACACCCCTGTCAGTAACTGTGATGACCAACAATTTTATAGACCGAACTCAAAAGCTAAAGGATGCCCGTACCGAGGCAATCAAGGAGATTGAGGCCTATAAGAGTGCAAAAGAGGCTGAGTTCAAGAAGTTCGAGAGCGAGGTACGTCACATTTCTGCGCCTGGGTATAGGACGCACACTGACTGGTCTGATGTAGCACTCGAGCTCAAACAGCAAGGCTGAGGAGGAAGCCAACGCCAGTGTCCAGTCCGAGTTAATTGCCATCAAGGAAGCGGCCGCGAAGGCCAAGGATAAGGTCGTTGCGCAGTTGATAGAAGCCATTGCAACCCCGAAGCCCACTCTTCACGTTAACTCTCAATGAGCACATCACTTCCAGATTCATTTATAATTTTTTTGCATCTAGGGAATAATATGGTTTGGAAGAGACGGTGTCAGATGAAAATCGAGTTGGTTGGTGTCGCCTGTTTACTATTACGGACAAAGTCATTTTTTGTAAATCGAATAAATTGGTTCTTCTTGCTTACTCTTAGTTTTCTTGTTTAAATTCATTACTTTTTATCATTTATCAGGACACGATGACTCCGAAGAATTTAATAGAGTCGTATATGACATTGAGTGCAGAATTCGCAACCGGTATTAATTAAAGTTAGACAGGTTGCGCGCTAGTTTACCCTTGCTTCAGTCGCTCAGATGAAAGTGTTTATATGGGGCGATCAACTTTTCTGGTGCGCTGTACATTCAAATTGTAGTTAATTGGCCAATTATACTCAGTAAAACTAAAGTGCCACTGAGATTCTTCTTGCAAGCTTGTTTATTAATTTAGTGGATACGGTGCGAAAGAACTAAGGATTGATTTCCCCTTCATCGATGTTTGAGAGTTAACGACTCCAGATCCGCGTTATATCCAAGTTCGACGCGACTACTAACTGAAGATCTCTGAATACTCTGAACCGCCATGATTTTGCTAGAACACCTGCGAGACCTAGCAACAACAATTGGGGACTTCGCAAATTCCTGGTACGTCGTCTGCGCCACCTTCGTGATAGCGACAGTCTTGACAACCGTATTCGTTTGGCAGCCTTCACTCCCACCAGGGCCGTACAATTTTGTATTTAACTACAAATTTCCAGCTGAATGTCAGCCGAATTGGTCGCAGCGTCATTCGCCAGCCGATGTGCCGTCAAAGCTGTCAGTCTATAATCCAAGTCGGCCAGATCTTATTCATTGTCACTGTCCAGCGACTGGCCAGTATTTAGGTCGGGTGCCGGTGTCGACGAGAGAGGATATTGATATTGCAGTGGAGAAGTGTCAAAAAGCGCAGGATGTGTGGAAAAAAACTTCGTTTCAGGAGAGGAAGGTTGTGTTGAGAGTGTTTCTGCAGTTTTTGAAGAAGAATCAGGACGAAATTGTTAGAATCGCGTGCAGGGATAGCGGAAAGACTATGGTCGACGCAGCGCTTGGAGAGGTATTTCAGTTTACAGTAGCCTGCTGAAGGAGAATTTGGAACTAATTATTGCAGGTCATGGTGACTCTGGAGAAGTTAGCGTGGACATTGAAATCTGGTGAGCGCGCACTGCGACCCTCTTCTCGACCTGGACCGGCGAATTTGTTGATCAGGTACAAAACCGCAGAAGTTGCGTACGAACCTCTTGGTGTCGTGCTTGCTCTTGTTTCATGGAACTACCCGGTATGAATTATCGTGTCAAGCAGACAGGGTCTACGACTAATTATGGACTCAGTTGCATAATATCTTAAATCCCATTATTTCGTCTATATTCTCCGGCAACGGTATAATAGTCAAGTGTTCGGAGTCAGTTGTATGGTCCTCACGATATTTTGTCGAAATGGTTCAGACGTGTCTTTCTGTTTGCGGCCACTCGCAAGATCTTGTCCAACTTGTGTGTCCTTGGCCGAGCGATACCGATTACCTCACGTCACATCCCGACATTTCTCACGCCACCTTCATTGGCTCCAAGCCAGTCGCGCACAAGGTCCTGGCCGCAGCAGCTTCATCGTTAACACCAGTGACAGTTGAACTTGGCGGAAAGGATGCAGTTATTGTTCTCGATGAGCATCTCGCGTCGTGGTCCCGGTGTGACGCGCTCGCCTCGGTCCTTATGCGCGGGTCGTTCCAATCTGCAGGTCAGAACTGTATAGGCATTGAGCGGATTATTTGTGAACCAAAAGCATATGACGCACTGGTTAAAGTTCTAACAAAGCGAGTGCCACAGCTTTGTCTAGGGTCATCGCTGGACGACGACGCGAACGTTGACATGGGCGCCATGATCAACGATTCTCGATTTGATGTTTTAGAAGGACTGATTGCTGATGCAGTCAAGAACGGCGCGAAGTTGAGTTGTGGGGGAAAGAGATTAGAACATCCTGAACATCCTCTGGGGTCATACTTTCAGCCAACTCTGTTAATCGATGTTACTCCTGAGATGGAGATTGCTAGGAATGAAACATTTGCACCTGTCATGGTTTTGATGAAAGCGAAAAATACCGGTGACGCGATCCGTATCGCAAATTCAGCGAAGTTCGGTCTGGGAGGGGCGGTATTCGGCAAACGGGGAAGTGCTGCGACTGAAAAAGTTGTGCGGGAGATGAAGACTGGGAATATCGCCGTAAATGACTTTGCTACATTCTACGTGTGCCAGCTACCGTTCGGAGGAGTTAATGACTCTGGATATGGTAAGTTTGGTGGGGAGGAAGGCTTGCGGGCGCTCTGCCTTGCCAAGAGTATATGCAGAGACCGGTTCCCGGGAATCAGCACGAGTATTCCGCCGGTGGTGGACTACCCTATGAAAAACGTGAAGAAGGCGTGGAAGTTTGTGCGGGCGATGAACGCGGCCGCGTACGCGGGAAGCGCGAAAGAGTTTGCATTAAGTCTAGTGCAGCTGTTGGCTAATGTGAAGTGATTTATGTATAAATCTTGTAACGACAGATAATTGCATATGGGAAATGACAGGCAGGACATAATGAGTAATTTTACGATATAATCTCTATAAAGCGACTTGCAACAGACCGTCGGTATTGTGATGATAGGGAAAAAGGGTAACGATCTCGGCAATGTGACAGATAGCAACCCGTCATTACATGCCGCGGCGCTGCAGCTTTCCGGGGGGTCGTGCCGCACCGCCGCACTTGTATCAACCCAGTTCCTTTTTAGGCCAACGGTATCATTACCACACCCGGGCTTAATTTTCTCATGTTCTGGCTCTTGGCTCAGCTGGGCACACCATGTTAGGCCTGTTTATTAAAGTAGAATAGGAAATAGTAATCAAGTTAGATAGTGACAGCAAGCTGTTCCAAATTCGTCATTCGGGCTACTCGTTTATTAAAAGTGGCCAATCGGATACCTTAATGGTAATGCGGGTCCGAAAGGATGCTGCGGCGGGTCAGAGTGCGCCGCAGGACCCAAATAGGATGTCGCCTCCATACAATTTGTGCACAGCACATCCTCCGTCACTTCCCCATCGTTTTCAAACAGCTCTTGCTGCACGCACGACCGCAACAATGAACTGTCCGACTCGCGACCCAGAGCCCACAGGTAACGGGCAGTTCAACCAGAGCCCGAGGCTTTACGACAGCGAACTCACCACAAATCGCTCGTCCAACATGTACGCCGATAGAGCGTCGCGCAAAAACCCGGACCTCGTCCTTCTCTCTGCTGATGACGGACCGACTGCGGGCTCATCGGCCCTATCGCCTCCGTTAGACGACATTCCGCCGCATGGTACAGGCGACGACTCCCGTCGCTCTGCCGTCAGCAGGTCACACAAAGCCCGGTCATCCGTACGCGATATGTACATTCCGGACGTCGTGCCGGAATACGAAATGAGTTCAATCGACAGTTTCCGTCCTGTCAAAGGTGCACATGTTCTCGACGGTGTCAGCAGCTACACCCCCAGTTCAGGCCGCAGTTCTCATCGCTTAGGAAATGCTCCCGTATATTCTTCTTCCGGGGGAAGGCGGTTCCCTGATCCGACCACCTCATATGGCAGCGTGTACTATAAAGCCAAGGCTATGTTTATGAAATATCTTGGCTTTATTGGTCCCGGTGCGTCTATTAACGAAGTATCAGCGTTCCTGGCCATTGCTAATTCGTGGTAGGTTTTATGATCTCTGTTGCCTATATTGATCCTGGTAACTACTCTACAGATGTTGCTGCAGGCGCAATGTTCCGGTACGACCTCTTGTTCGTCGTCATGCTCTCCAACGTCTTTGCCATCTTCCTCCAGGCTCTCTGTGCTAAACTTGGCAGCGTCACCGGTCTTGATCTTGCGCAGAATTGCCGTGCCCATTTTCCTCGCTGGCTTTGTATCATTCTCTATATTTTGGCTGAAACGGCGATTATTGCTACCGACTTGGCTGAGGTCATTGGCACTGCTATTTCGCTTAACATCCTGTTCAAGATTCCTCTTGTCGCTGGTGTTGCAATCACCATTATCGACGTCCTCATTGTGCTAGTAGCCTACAGACCCAATGGGTCCCTCAAAGGTGTCCGCTGGTTTGAGTATGCCGTCGCATTCTTGGTTCTTGCCGTCGTTATTTGTTTTTGTGTCGAGCTTGGCAACATCAAAGGAACTTCTGCTGCTGAAGTGTTCAAAGGTTTTTTGCCGTCGAAGACTGTCGTTTCTAACCAGGGTTTGTACTACTCTTGTGGTATCCTCGGTGCTACTGTCATGCCCCACAGTCTCTATCTCGGCTCCGGACTCGTGCAGCCTAGGTTGCGTGAATACGATGAAAAGGAAGGCAATTTCACATCCAGTCCAAGCGATTCGCTTGAAGACATCAAGTACCGTCCGTCCTTAGATGCCATTCGCCATGCTCTGCGATACTCGATTGTGGAGCTTGCTCTATCGCTTGTTTCATTCGCTCTCTTTGTCAACGCAGCTATTCTTATAGTTTCCGGAGCGACTCTTTCCGACACACCGGGAGCGTCTAATGCCGATCTTTTCTCTATCCATGACATGCTTTCTACCCACCTCTCTAAAGCAGCTGGCACCGTCTTTGCTCTGGCCCTCTTGTTTTCCGGCCAATCCGCGGGCATCGTTTGCACACTAGCCGGCCAGATGGTTTCCGAAGGATTTCTCCACTGGACGATGCGCCCTTGGTTGCGCCGTCTGATTACTCGCGCTGTCGCGATTGTTCCTTGCATTGTTGTTGCAGGAGCTGTTGGCCGCGAAGGTCTTGCCGAAGTCCTAAATTTGTCCCAAGTCATCCTCTCAATCCTTCTTCCGTTCGTCTCGGCACCATTAATTTATTTCACTTGTCGCAAGAAGTACATGCGTGTACCACTTCTTGCCACTCCCGAAACTGCGGCCGATGGTGACGATGAGCCCAACTTCGAACTCGAAGCGCGCCGTGACTTCGAATACGCAGATCTCTCCAATAACTGGCTAGTTACTATTTCCGGCGTCTTGATCTGGCTTTTCCTTTGCGGTCTCAACGTGTGAGTTTCTATTTGATCAGCAGCTGCCAAATAATTGGGCTGACGGCGTTCTAGGTACCTTATTGTCCTGCTCGGCTTGGGAGAAGCGTAGTTCACAGTTAGCCGGTGAGTTAATGTGTAATTCAATCTGCACATTGACGAATAATGCTCGGAATAATAAAAATATGCGTATGATAAAGGGGGGAATGGCTGGTAGTGCACGTCCTAAATTCCAATTTGGGTGTTGCCAGGAGGAATGGCGTTTTGCTGCTCTTTCTAGAATTGCTCGACTTAAATGGGGTGCATATTCAACTACTGTAATGTATGGGCTGCATTTAGAAATAAATAGTTGAAAGCGGTGAAAGCTTTTTTTTTGGTATAATTGCCTTATAACCAAGCTTATTTAGGGCGTTTATCGACTGCACAAATATGCGACGTCACCTCGAGTCGCCACTGTGTAATTGCGGACGGCTTCGCTGCGATTATGCAAATGCATATTCATTCACTTATAGTACACATACAAATCAAATGCTTTAATGTCACAATACCATGCACCATAAACGGAGTTAAATCTAGTTTTCCCAAATGTGAGCCATCAAATTATCTAGCATGCGCAATCCATAAAACTGTCCAATGCGTCTATACACATCAAACTTCTTCCTTATATCATCGGCCGACATTGTTAATTCCCAAGCACCAGAACACGAACAATGCTCTGACAAATTATCCGCTCGTACCTGCTTGCACTTTGAACATCGCAGGTCTTGCGTCTCGTACTTAATAAGCAAAGTCTGCACGTTACTAATCATGCGCTCCTCGATTGCCAGTCGATCGTATTCCTGTCCGCATTGTTTGCAATTCCACAACCGGTATTTTTCGGCTTCCGTCGGCATCAAACTCTCGTCGCGGCAGAAATCCAGATCAGCCTCAAATCTGCAGGACCTGCAAATTTGCGAAATCTTGAGCGATGTGCTGGGATTCTTGAATATCCCCGCGTCGCTGAATTCCCGGACTTCGAAGAGACTGAGGAGATCGCGGCGCATCATGCGGACTTCTAGATTCAGATCTTGCGCAAGACCAAACACGGCGCAAAGCCACTTGACTAACTCCAATGATGCATTCGAGAGTCGCAGATGCGATCCCGGAAGTTCGGGGAATTCGAATTCCGCGGCGGCAAGCTCGTTCATGGACGCCTCGGCCTGCCGTCGCACGAGCTGTTGAATCCGCCTGTGCAATGCTTTATTCATCGCTGTGATTACACCTTTACCGAAATAATCATCCTCACTTTTTGCTTGTCGCAATTGAGTTGGCCGTGGCGTCGCAGACGGTGCAGACTGCATCTGCAGTGTCTTCGCACTGTGCATATGTTCCATGAATTCCTCTACCCACAACGAAAACTCGTTCTGCAGCATACTGGGAAGAAAGCTCTTGATTTGCCAACACATCCGCAATGCGTACTGGTGCGCATTATCATCCGTCACCGTCGTGCATGCGAAGCCGCCGTAGTTCGCGTCGTCCATCCAGAGGAGGTAGTCCCAATATTGTATTATCTCGATATCCAGGAAATTGAACAGAGGCTTCGCGCGGATAGATTTGACGATATATTGTGCGTATGCGTACGCGGTGCCGATATTGATCTTGCCGGTTTGGATAACAGCTCGGTTTTGCTCTGCAAACACGATGCGCGAACCGACCCGACGGAATTCGGCAAGAAGCTGCAAGAGTGCTTTGCGAGACAGGTTGCGAACGTGGTATTGCAGTACAGGATCATACAAGAATGATTCTGCGCTAGAGACCCAGTGCACGAAATTGTTGACCATGATATCCGCGTTTGGGTTCGCACTGACCGCTTCCTCCCACCATTGTTTCACGAGGTCCCGTAGCACGGCGATGGCGGGTGCGGAGGACGCGTTTTCCATGAATGACATACTAGCATTTTCGGTCAGCGCACCGGTACCGGTGACACTCAAATTTGCACTGTTGGAACCTTCCATCTCGTTGATCAGTGCGGAAGTCAGGACGGTGTTAATTGCCAGGTTCTTGACCGACAGTTCCACGCACACAGAGTCGTACGAACTCGAATTGTTGAATAACGGCATTTCCATGTTCTCGGTTGTCAACAACGACTGGTCCTTCTCTTTGCCGCCGTGGTCGGCATAGGGGGTCGGTGACCACCATAATATGACGTTTGCTTCTTGGAGTTTCCTGGCATATTGGACATCAATCACGAAGCGTACGTCGTCGCTTTTCAGATTACCCATTGGAATGTCGGAGTATCGCGCCATATTGAGTAGCCGCGCAATTTGTTGTCCGAGGCCGAGATAATGTAGTACAACTCTTCGCGCAAATGGGAGCTGCCATCCCAGGGACGGCAATGAGCTATCCGCCGCGGATGCATTGAAGTTTAGCACAGGCATATCGCGAGCCACTGTAAAGTCATTTTCAACGTGTTTCGGTCGGGGACTTATAAGGGCGAGAATGGCTTGATTGTTGGAATCCGAATAGAGCATGTTCAAGCGCGTCGCGATGGCTTTCTTAATCTTCTTCATGCTCGAGGATTGATTAATAGAGAAGTCAAGGTTCTCTTGTGCTATGAAAGTCTCATTTGAGATTGCATCGCGCTCTTGCATCAGCCGGTATTGCTCTTGGTACACTGTCTCCATGTTTGGGAAACCCTGATGTTGGCGAGACGATGGTTCGTAGACGTGGACTTCGGCTTGATCATCAAAAGATGAGAAGAGCGCGTAGATTTGCCTGTCGCCGGAGACGACGTGGTACAGAAACATTACCTTGAGCGATTCGACAGAGAGGTAGTTCGATCCCACTGGAGATTTTATCAGTGATGACATCTTGAAGCCAGACTCGAGACCTTTGCCGAGCACTCCGCGTAGTGTCATGTCAACTTGACACGCGTTGCCGAGATCTAGGATTACACGATTGACTGCATCGATGTTGCTCTCATACACTGCCTGGATACTGGGATGTGCAAAGAAACCGGTGGCCATTTGCCGCTGTTGAATGTAGAACTCTTCTGGCATAGTGATCCGGAATAGCTGGTTCGAGTTGTTGCCGTTAGGGAGCGTGTGACTAACTTTTTGCACTGTAGCGTCCACGAGACCAGTACTGCAAATATCAGAGCTATTGACGTCCACGTATAACTTACGCGGAACTTGGATCTTGACATTCTGGACTTTACCAGCGATCATAACCCAGCATTTCAGCTCACCAGGTATTTCGGACTCGCGGACTTGGAGAATCTGCCATTGCTTGCTGTACGTGACTTCAGCCTGGTTGCGAAAAAAGCCAGAAACTTCGCCGACATTGTTTCTATGACCAGATGGAATGCTGCCAAACAGATGTCGACGGCGCTGCCGTGCCTGTCTCTGGATTTTCCATTTCTGTTTCATATAGCATAGCCATTCTGGGTAATCTCCGTCGATGGACAACTTCACCGCCAGTATAGACGCAAACCCATTCTCAATTTCTTCTGCAGTGCTTGCTTGTTGTGAGTTCTTCCGCTTCGAAATAACTTTCGCTACTGGATTTCGTACTTTCGATATCGCAGTAGAAGCGCCACTGGTCGTGATATCCTCAAGGTCCACAATACGTGTAATGTTCGTGACGTCGGACATTGGCGCCGTTTTCGTTTTGAATGAGTCTAACGAAGATTGTTGCCTGCTCTCGAGTCGCAAGAGACGCTTATAAAGCCAGTCAGGGTGCCTTACCCGTGGAACGGGATTCTGTACTTTTTGAAGTGCCGCAGGAATCGTGATGATTTTCTGGATAACAGATGAAAGTCGGTCGCGATAATAGTTCCAATCAATGATATAACGAGGATCTAAATCACTGATGGACGGATCCTTCAGCCAGCGTCGCAGGAAACGACTTTTGACAGACTCCTCAGCAGAAAATATTGCCACGGGAATCGCGCGTTCCGTGACAGGAGCAGATCGTGGCTTCTCGGAGATGATGTACTTACAGGCTAGACCTTTATCTTTCACCATCTGGTCACCCAGAAACTCTGCTAATCGTTTGGCCGTGGAAATTGAAGTAGACTTTTGCCCGCCGTAGTCCTGAAGAGTACGTGACATGCTTCGATTTTCGCAAATGAGATCAACCAGCTCATCGTCTGTTAATGTCGCACCCTTGGAGTCGATTACATCCAGCCAACGATTTGACACTTTCGCTACTTGACCATAACATTCCTCGAGAGTAGATCCTTCCAAGAAGACTTTAAAAATTTGCGATTGGAAAATCTTGATCAGCTTCAGCTCACCACGACGCTTAACTTCGAAACCTTTTAGCTCTGCCAATGAACCGTCATTGTTAAATACGGCATAGCGCTTCTTCAGATTCTTGTCTTCTTCTTTCGATGTGGGCAGAATCATAGCTCTATAAGGACCGTCGACTTCGAAAAAGATACTGTTCTCACTCCTGGTCTCGTATTTGAGGTTCACTGGGTCGACTAATGTCTGGTACTGGTGATTTGTAAACCGTGCGTGGACGAGATGGTTCAACATCGCACATGGATACGAAATAAACAATTTCTTGCCGTTCTTCAGGTTGAACGTAAAGTTCTCGGGAAAAGATTTCGGTAATGTGCACCAGATACCGTCCGTATCAAGTTCCAAAGGTCTGCCAATCTTTTCTACTAAGGCACGTGCCATCTGAATGATTGTTGCGCCTGTGAGACACGTAACGCCAGCCATTTCCATCGAGTACCATCGAGAACCTTTCCGCATCACATATCCGTAGAAAGAGTTCAATATACACTTGTGCGCTAGCTGCAGTGAATCAAAGAGGACAATCATCTTCTTGGCTTCGTCGCGAGCTGCTGTGTCGCTCTTGGCGACTTGATCCAAATTTTGTTTCCAAAGCTTGTGTTTATTCTTATATTCGTAACGGCGGTCTCTGAAATCGCGTACGGTATCCGCGTAGAAAGGATTCTCTCGTTGGCATATGATCGCTTCCTTCTCAACAGTCTTCGTCTCCTTGAGTTTGTGATAGATTTTCCGGGAAAAGTCGGATAATCGCTTCTTGATCAACGAATTCTGTTCCGACATTGGCAGGTCACTAAACATTCTTGGTGGCTGACCCGAATACTTTCCTGGAAAGTTTTCTACCGTGAGAGCACGCTTAATCATATTGTACTCGTCTTTCTTGGCTGGAAAGAATTCGCCTCGCCACATCCATGGAAGTCGACGATCGCATGTCTTCCCTGGACGATTGAAATCGCACGTCGCACAGTCTGCTTCCTCGATCATAGAGTCTGGTTGCAATCTGTTTGTGATCATGATGTTTGGATACATAGATGAGACGTCGAGATGGTATATCAACGGGCATTCCTTCCGTTTTGTGTTTTCTTTCAATTCGGTCAATTTATCCACGATTTCTTGTCTGATCTGCTCTGCTTAGCGGGTCCGTACATATCGTATGGATAGCACACACGTACCTCTTCATAGTTTGTCACATCATCGAAAACCTTTTGCGATTCCACTTCAATGCAAAATCTCAATGCAGCGTCCAAGTCTTTCAGTAACTATTAACTGTTATTAGCACATCTCACCCTCAACAATGAATCAACACTGGTACATACTCCGTCTACGGCGGCAGGATCAACATTGAATTCAACGGCAATGTCACTTCGGAAGACTCCGGCTTCCAAACTTTCAACATGGCCTCCAATGTATGTTTCACTTTCGATTAAATGTCCATCGTAGAATCGTTCTTCCGCCTCTTTGTGCTTGTTTGGCAGCACAATCTGACCTTTATAAGCTTGCACCTGATTAAGTTAGAGTACACGAACAGCCAAATGTTTAGTATGTGTAGAATCTGTACCATCAGGAGCATTTCGCACAATGTGCCAGTGCCTTTCCGAAGCACTTCGTCAGGGTTCAGCGGAATAATATTGCATAGGGAAAAGATAAACGGATGGACGTATTTCATATAGAGATAGTACGTAGCAACAGCATCTGAAACGGAATACTCGGACAGTGTCTGCGGTCTCTCCGCAGCATACCTACGTATATTATATCAACATTAATTGATCCAGTAATTCAATCAGATGCTCACTTCGTCATTAGCTCAGGATCAAGCTCAATAGGATCATAGCCCATTTTGACGGTCGTAACTGCTTTCAAACCTTGGCTTCCTTGAGGCAAGTAACTGTCACGCTTCACCCATCGGAAGCAGTCCATGTGGCAGCAAAATGAAGATTTATACTCATCCTCGCTATCTTTTTGG
This sequence comes from Lipomyces mesembrius, assembly GCA_038497805.1. Taxonomy (NCBI): domain Eukaryota; kingdom Fungi; phylum Ascomycota; class Lipomycetes; order Lipomycetales; family Lipomycetaceae; genus Lipomyces; species Lipomyces mesembrius. Next base: position 181,373 of record MU972911.1, read on the forward strand.
AATCCGATCTCGTTGTACATGTTGATTCCATAGTAACTTGCTCTTCCTTCTACAAACGGCCAATCGAAGAAGTCACCGTTGTATGTCACAATGACGGTAGGCTTTGTTCCCTTAACATGCTCAAAAAAGCGCTCTATAAGAGCCTTCTCGTTGGGCTCGTTGAAGATCGTGAATACTCCTTCGTATTCCGGTTTTGGTGTGTATTCGAAGTCAGCAATATCTTGCGATACAATCTCACGGTTGGTGATCAAGAATCCCTATATGCGTTAATAGGTATCATATATGACATCTACCACGCAGTACTTACATTTCCGTCAATCATATAGGAGATCATCATGATTTGATCAATCTGCACGTCGGGAAACTTCAGCGGCAACTTCGTGGTTTCAATGTCGAAGGCCAATACAACGGGATCAGGACGCGCAAGGCGCTCGGGCATCTCCGTAAGGCTTACGGCCCCATGCAAAGCCTCAACTGCATACCATTTACCTATCCGAATGTCTAATTGACGCGTCAGAACTGCTACTTTCCAAGCCAACAGAGAAATCATACCCTTATCAATTGAGACTCGTACATGGTATGGGACGTCATATTCCCGGACGTCGGTAATGTGCTCTGTCACGTCAACTTCACGAGAGTTTTTATTGTTTTGGATGGAAATGTCGGTGAAGTCGTTATTCAGATCCATGCCAGCACTGTCACACACGTTAGAAATGATATGTTCTAAGCAACGTCAACTAAGGACGTACGTCGCAACTTCTGCATAAACATCCAGCGCGTCAAGCATCTTCTTATTCTTCTCTGCAAGTGGCATGATCTCTCGGCGAACTGCCAGTAGATTGCTGACATTGGCAAAAGAAATCTGGATGAAAGTCTTCTTATATCCAACAATATGATTAGGCTGCCACATGTAAGTTAGTATATAGACATCACGTAAATTATTACAAAAGGAACACGTACCATGTCCAGGTCATCTTTTACAATTTGGGACGTTGTCTTCACCAAACCCTCGTACTTCCGTCGAATATACTCTTCAACCTCGGCCTCGAGTCCAGCCTGCGACCTACGTTAGCATATTTCTGAGCTCCTCTGCCCGGCCAGCAATTAATAGTACCTTGCATCCAATCAGAAAGTATGGGTCATATTTTAAAGTCGCTTTAAAATTCTCACCGTCTTCGCCGAGGAAATAGTAGTTGACTGCCGCAATCCCGTCACTTCCGTCACCTTCTTGCATGACAGTCTAACTCTTATCAGCAACATTGAATTGCACTATAACAAATGTTCAATCCTTGTCACATACACTATGCATATTAATAAGCCAGCCGACTTTAGAGGGTCCTGCCTCATACAGATCGAATCCCATCGCACTATCAAGGTCGGCCTCCAGCTTTCGAGACTCGTAAGTCTCCCTAGACGACGTAGCATCTACTGGTAGCTGTGTCGAAGACAAATATGTCATATTTAAAGCGCCGTGCCCCCCACCATTGTTCCCGAAACGGAATCCACCTCTGCCATTGCGGTTCAAGCTGGATGCATACCGCGTGTTCGACAGACGCGAGTCTTGCCTAGGACGGGAGCTCTTCATCGAGTCTCGTCTCCTGGTCGAAGGAGCAGAAAGAACTTGCTAGCTATGTTTGAACCGCTCCGAGGTGAGTGATGAGGTGTTGGCAATTGGTAGGCGGGAAACTGACGGTGCTGTCGCGTTGTGAATGATGTCTGGTACCTTCCGATCATTTAAATTTAAGACGCGTCGCGTCCTTTCCTTCGTCCGCAGCCGCAGGCAGTTAGTTGCATGATGTTCGGCACAGTTACAACCCCAAGCGGAGCATTATCTAGTCATTTACTAGCTTGCATAAACGCGAGAACACAGAGCGGGTTTGTCGAGGTTAGGGTCTTAGCATAGACTATGCGCTCGGTAGATTTTTGTATCCCCTCCACACGATTACTGTGGCAATCTCAGCGCTACGGATCTGAAAACTATCCCTTAAAGGCTTCAGGTGAGCGTATCGTAGTTGATGATGTTCGGCCAATCAAGCGGTACTGGTTCCGCTTTTGGTGGCTTCGGTGCAAATAACGCGAGCAACAATACATCCTCACTGTTTGGCTCTTCAGCGACTTCTACGACCCCCGCATTTGGCTCGAATACGGCTACATCATCTACCTCTCGTATGTGATATTGAGAGACATCACTGAAATTTATGTATCTAATTGATGTTGGCAGCTTTTGGTCAATCCAGCGGATTTGGAAGTAACACTAGTGGTACTGGCGTGTTTGGTCAGAACGCGAATCAGTCATCTGGATTTGGTGAGTAACTGCTGATCCGTTATTCAGAATTGGAGTAGGCTTGCTAATCGAAGTTAGGTGGATTTGGAAATACCAGTCGGCCTACTTTCGGCTCTTCTTCGACTGGATTCGGTGGCAGTGGCGGTAGTGGTGGTCTCTTCGGCGGCTCCAACACGACGCAAAACACGACCTCACCTTTCGGTTCCGGTGGCGCTTTTGGCTCAACCAATAGTGCAGTGGCAAATACTAGTCCCTTTGGTCAAACAAATTCAGCATCCACGGGTACAGGGTTGTTCGGGTCTGCTGCAAAGCCTGCTTCCACATTTGGTGGGTTCGGTTCAAACACAAATACCGGCGCGACCACCGGCGCGACGAATACTGGATTTGGCGGTGGCTTTGGAGCATCCATTGGTACAACAAATCAGGGAACTACAGTCCCTTTTGAGCCTGTCCAAGAGAAGGAAGCGTCAAGTAATGTTACCAATGCATTCCAAAGTATCTCATGTATGCCTGCCTATCAGAAGTTCTCATTTGAAGAGCTGAGAGAGCAGGACTATGCCCAAGGTCGACGATACGGAAATGCTAGTGGTGCTGGTGCGTTTGGTAAACCCACAGGATTCGGGGCTGGTACGTTCGGTCAAACCAATACATTCGGTCAGCCTACCACGTCGACGGGTGGCACGGGATTGTTTGGTAGCGCTACAGGCCAGCCCAGTACGTTTGGATCATCGACCAGTGCATTTGGCTCAAATAGTAGCAATACATCTGGAGGATTATTTGGCCAGAAGCCCGCTTCTGGGGGCCTGTTCGGGTCCACAAGCACTTCCAATAATACTGGCACTGGTCTCTTCGGTAATACTTCCAACTCCGCAGGATTTGGCTCGAACAGTACTCCTACTTTTGGTCAGACCAATACAAATGCATTTGGAGGTACTAGCGCATTTGGGCAAGCTAACGCCACCCAGAATAAGCCGGCTTTTGGAACTGGTTTTGGTGGCTTCGGAAGCAGCAACACGGCAACAACTAGTGCTCCAGCATTCGGCACAAATACTCCAGCATTTGGAAGCAACACGACAAATACTGGAACTGGGCTTTTCGGTAATACTGCAAATAACACTACCACGTCGACTTTTGGTCAGCCTGCTACTACAGGGGCGTCGACATTTGGCGGATTCGGTATGAACAGTAATACAAGCAGTAATACAACGACTAGTCAGCCGCCTGCATATGGTGCTTTTGGTGGAACCGCCAATGCGCAGAATAAGCCAACGTTTGGCACTGGTTTTGGAACAGCATCTAACACCACGACGGGGACTACTCCTTCGATGTTTGGTCAGCAACAGAACCAACAGAACAAGCCACTATTTGGTGGTGGTTTCGGTCAGACTCAGACTCAGCAGCCAGCCACAGGTGGTGGTTTATTTGCCCCCTCCGCACCTCAGACAGGCACGTCCCTATTCAGTACCACTAATAATGCCACCGGCAGTGGTGCTGGATTGTTTGGAAACGCTGGCGCGAGTCAGCAATCCAGTGCACCGGGTGGAGGATTATTCGGTGCAAAGCCTCAAACTAGCCTATTCGGCAACAATCAGATGCAGAATACCGGCACGTCTTTGTTTGGTGGAAACACCGCGACAACTGGCGGATTTGGCACTCAAACTGGTGGCTCAATATTTGGAGGCAATACCCAACCGCAGGCCGGTCCACTCTTCGGGAACTCACAAATGGGTGGAGTAGGTGCTCAACAAGCTCCTCTCCAGGCGTCGATTGATCAGAATCCATTTGGTTCAAACCCTCTGTTTTACTACTCCAATCAGCCAGTGACATCATCACCCGGGCCTATCGCTACTCCCATCTCGTCGTCTTCAGCTCAGAAGAAGAAACCCGCGATGCTACCTACGTACAAACTGTCTCCACGCCCGCCATCTAGTCCTCGACCTAAACCACCAGCAAATAGGTCTGCGTCTGGCGGTTCTACTGCTCCGGCACCAACTTTGAGCTCTAGTCGAAGTCTGTTATTCGATGGTCTTGCCGACAAAGCTATCTTGTCTTCAGAAGCCTTCAGTCCTAGAAACGATATTCGCAAACTTGTTATTGATCGCAAGGTTACAGAAGCCGATATTCTGTCTGGTGGTGCCGACATGACCAAGTACCATGAGACGACTCCAAAGTACCAAGAGAAGCGTGTTGCATTTTCTGATACGAAGGAGACGAAAGACATGTCAACTGCATCTTTCCCGACGACTGCCACTTCAACGACCCTGAAAAATCCTATTTCAAGTTCTGCGATCTCTGCTGCTGAACCTCCATCCACTCCAAAACCGGCGAGCTTAAGTACCGAGAAACTAAAACCTAACCCACCTGCTACAGTTCACAATCCGAGTGTTCTCGGAACTGCTTCTAGATCTAGCCCTGTTATTGAGGACGATGGATACTGGAGTTCGCCTAGTGCCTCAGTTTTGCGAAAGATGAGCTTGAAAGAGCTCGAAAGTGTGGCCAATTACAAGGTTGGAAGAAAGGGTTATGGCGAAGTTTCCTTCAATCGACCGGTGGATTTATCAGCATTTGCGCATCCTGAGCAGATCCCCGGACAGTTAGTTTTGTTCGGTCCTAAAACGTGCACTGTCTATCCCGATGATTCAATTAAGCCGGAACAAGGAAAGGGCTTAAATGTCCCTGCTACCATTACCCTGGAGAAGTGCTACCCTGTTGCAAAGGATACGAAGCAGCCTATCACAGAAGTCGATCATCCGCTGGTCCCCGTTCATATTGAACGTCTCAGGAAAATGAAGGATACACAGTTCATTACATACATCGCCGATTCCGGAACTTGGGTTTTCAGCATCGAGCATTTTAGCATCTGGGGTTTGGTCGATGACGAGGATGAGTACGATGCTCCTGCAGAGCCGGTCAAGCTGCCTCCGCCAGCGGTTGTTGCTTCACAGCCGTTTTCAGCTTTTCATTTCGCGCAATCTCAGTCACACGGCCTTAATTACTCTCCAATGAAGACCGATGAGATTTCGCCTGTCAAGCAGACTCCTCAGCATATACAAGACCTTTCGATGTCATCGACTGAGTATGATTCTGGTCGTGCCAGGTTACCTGGCGACTGGAACATCGAATCGTCTTACGACTTTAAACCAGAGGACACTCCTCTGCGCAGCAAGTCTTTTTTAGCGGCAAGAGGTACTTTCCAGAGTGGAGAAGTTATTCCTTCATTCGAAATGAAGTCTCCAATGCTTGAAGATATCTCTGCCGGTCAAGTGTACAGTGAAGACGACGAGATCATTTCGGATGAAGATAAGGAGTTGTATGATGATGAAGGGGCCCACCGGTTGCACTCGATGATGGATGACGAAGTTGTTAGTATTGAAGATTCGAGAGCCATGGAGCAATACGAGGGCGAGGAGACTATGGAGAGCTCGATTGATGTACCGATTGGGCGAAGTTGGCTTGAACAATTGAAGTTTGCACGAATAGGAAGAAGTATGTGGGCTGTTGTTGATGCTGAGAAGAAAGAGCTTATGGCATGCACGAAGCAGTCTTCTCGTCTGGAGGAGTACAAGTTCACATTTGCGGATCTTGATGCAGAGTTATTTGGCGGTGATAGCTTTGTGAGTAACTATACGTAAGTATTGAGCATGTTTCTGAAACTAACGGATCATTAGTTCGACCGCGGTTCTGGTCAGAAGTCTGATCGGGATATTGTAGTTCCTCGCTCAGGAACTTCTCCCAAATTTTCAGCAGACGGTCGGATTTTCACGGTTTCGGGCAACAAACTTTTCACAAAGAGATTGGATAACTTTATTTTTGATTCGAATTCCATTTCCAATTCAAGCTTTGACTTTCTTAGCGTGTATTTAAGCGATTCTACTGCCGTGTTACGAGATGGAGGGTTGCCGTTATTCAGACCAAATTCTAGCTTGTCTTTCGGCAACATTCTGGATTTCTATATGTGTTCTACAAACGCAGATCAGACTCTGATTGATGTTTGGAAATTAGCCAGTATTTTGTTTGATGACCCGCCTTTGGATATGGAATTTTTGAATCCCGACGCTGACAAGGAAATTGCTGTCGAACTTCTAAGAAAGGCAAGTTTGTCGGCGTTGTTTGAGAACTTGGTCGAGAGGGATGTTGCAAACGATCTCAGCAGCCTGCCTCGTGAAGAGACCGTTTTCACTTTGCTATCTGGTCACCAGATTGAAGAGGCGTGCATCGAAGCTGTAAAAGATAAGGACTTGCATCTTGCGACGCTACTCCCATTGATTGGGGGTGACGCTGATTTCCGACGAGATATTAAGAATCAAATCAACGATTGGGTCACCAAGAACGTTCTTTCAGAGATTCCAACATCTATCCGCAAAGTCTACGAGCTTCTGTCAGGGAATACCTCATTGGCAAAAAGCTCTGTGGGAGGATTTTTAGAAGACAAAGTGCCTGAGATCTGTGTTTCCAAAGGCTTGGATTGGAGACGTGCTTTCGGTCTCAGGCTTTGGTACGAAGTCTACGAGGAAGATAATATAGAAAAGGCCGTAAAGAAGTACCAGATGGCGTTTGAGAACCTCACAGATGTGCAATCGCCTATTCCGGGTTATTTGGAGGCTGAATCTGCTGTGGATAATAGTAAGCGCGACATTTTATATGAATTGCTAAAGCTTTACGCCGATCCTTCATATCCGCTTGCTCTTGCAGTTTTGCCGACGAATATTTCGCCGTTGCCACTCAATTTTGCCGTTTCGTGGCAATTGTTCAATATTTTCGTTCGGGTGAAGCGGATTCGAGATGTTGATGGTGAGTTACTAGCCGCCGGTGACGAACTGAGTGCCGATTTTGCGTGGCAACTGGAGAGCGCTGGACGATGGAAAGACGCCCTGTTCGTACTACTTCATATCGAAGATCCTGTCATTGCTCGTCAATCTGTTCAGGAATTTCTTAACCGACATGTGCCAGATATTCAGAAAGTTGCTGAGGATGAGGAATATTTGCTGAATGTCTTGCGTGTCCCTAAGGTTATGATTTTGACTGCTAAGGTAAGCTTGGTCAATAAATAAAAATAAGCTCAATAGATTTGTTCTGTTGTTGACCAATTTATAGGCCCTACATGCTCGTTATATTCATGAATCAGTGAAAGAAGCACAGTTCCTTCTTGACGCGTCGGAATGGAACGAGGCGCATTCAGTGATCATTCACACCGTGGGTCCCAAAGCTGTGATTTCCGAGTCCTTGGACGATTTATTGGCTCTCCTCTCTCGCTTCAAAGACGTAACGGGTATCTCGAACTGGAAGATCGGTGGGCAAGTATATCTCGACTATATCAATGTAGTGAAGACTGCTAAGGGTGAGAACGTGGATTTGTGGTGGCCCAAGGATATTCGAGGGTTGCCTGTGCAAGGAGTAAGTCTGGAGGATTCATTGGAGCGACTACGTAGTAGTTTGAGATTGATTAATTATGCGTCACTGGGATTTACAAGTATGGTGGCCTTACAAGAAATGGCGCGAATTGTCGGCGTCGACGTTTAAGATTGATCGAGTACGCTGGCTTGTGTATTATAAGATTCTATTCTGATGAGATAATGATAGAAGTATGTCAGATGTACAATTATATGTATTTTTGTTATATGTTTATGTATGCATTTTACTTTATTATTCGATTGCTTGTGCTTATTCGTGTTTAGTTAGTAATGCTATGATGTATGTTTACGTCGTCAACTTCTAAAAAGAAAGACACGAACGAGTTATGTTCCTTTAAGCCTGCCAAATGTGCATTAATTTATTGAAAGGGTATTCATTTTGTATGTATTCTTGTGGCATTATGTATTCTTGACCCTCTTCTGCTACGGATTGTAATCTTTGTGGAAAAAGAAATGTAGCCTCTACACTCGTCTTTCATTTGCACTATGAATGCATTTGACGTAGTAGGTTGGTTCTAAGTTTTAAACCAGTTACCGAAGTCACTCAAAATAGGAAGTGACATCTTTCGTGGCGATGATAAAACTTAGTCGAGGGCAATAATTAGGTGTGCGTAAGCAAAATATATATACTGTACAATGTCAATGGGATGATTTGCTATGTACAGGGGATGAAGAGATCTGCCCAAAGCGATTAGATATGTCGAACACTTGGAACCGAACTGGAGAGCCGAGGGTCGCAAAATTGCGGACCATTCAACCATGCATATCTATTTCTTTACCGTACCGCTTGATCCGCTGACTTCCTGGGCTTGTAATTCTTCTAATTCTTCCTTTGTTCGGCCTCCAACTTCGAATGGCGCATCTTCTCGTGACTTGTCCAGCATGTTGTGGATCCCTCTGGTCGTTAATGCTTTCTATGACAATGCGTCAGTAACTCCATTATCCAGATCCATGCGTTATTTTAGAGAGGCATACACCCAAGCATTCTTTATATTCTTCCCATAAATCCTCGCACTCATTATACACCTAGACGGCAACGTTGGAACAAGAAGATACTTCGCGCACTAGTTCTAACAAACCTACCCCTTTTCCCTTCAAAAATTCTGAAATGTGTCTGTTAGCATATAACCTGGGAAGGCATATTCTAAAATCAATTTCATTGTATTCCATCTGGGATTGAGAACTTACTCTCGCTATACCACTCGTTAAAGCACTCGTCGTACTTAGCCTTCGCCTTGTTACACTCGGGTGCGAAACTTGCGGACATCAGATTTCCCATCAACTATCTCCTCTCTGGTAAAATAGTTTCAGATTAATTAATTTCGTTGTGAGATAGGTAGGGTTGTAGCAAGTGGCTCGGCTCGGGGGTTCTCGGTGATTGTGGGTAACTTTGGTAAGTTTGTAGTTTATGTGACTTTGGCAGCGAGTCGTTGGGAGAAAATGGGTCGGCCGAAATTTTCAAGACCGAGTGCATCTTGTTAACAGGTCATTTAACGTACTCCTTCATAGTTATAGTTGACGTACATATGGGTGAGCGGTACTCGATACCAGTATAGCAGATATATTACAATATACTGCGCAAAAATTTACAGACAAGTCGTCACAGGTAACAGGGGCCAAAAGGAGATCTAAATGTCAACAACATCACCAATGTCCAGCTCAACAAGCGATCCCGGACTCGAGGCCTATAATACTCGTGTCCTTTCCGCAGTTCTTAAGACGACACAGGCGGCTTCGAAATTATCATCTCAAGATCTCACGTATTACAGGACTGCCGCGCCTGATGTTACCGATGCGATCGAAAGGTGTTCGAGCGGGTTGCTGGGATTGACGAATGCTTTACTCAAAGCTGTGGGCGGCCAAGGCGAGATTAAGAGTTTGGACGAGTTGGTTGAGAATTGGAATAAGGTTGGAGACGTGAATGATACGTTGTTCGAGAAGACGGTATGAAATTTTCAAGGTCATTTTGGCGAATGTGCTCATGATAAATAGGATACATACTTGGATATGTTCACGAATCAGAAGCGTCAAGCTGCTGTACTCGCACCTAATACGGTACGTCTTTATTATACGCCATTACTTTCTATTACCTACCGGCATTGGATAAGACCTGACGCGCATTTTGCAGCCGCCATTACACTCTCTAAAACGGAAACGAGGCAAGCTGGACCCCACCATTGCGAATGCTAACGTTGCCCGTCCACAACTCAGTTTTGAGACAAAACCCGACAATTACGATACTTCCCCATTTAGACCGCTGCTGACGAAGAAACCAAATGCAATGAAATCATTTGAGGAGTCGTTGCAGATGGAGTATCCCAAGGATAACGGTCAGCCATAGTACGTACTGTTTATGTTTGTGGATATGCCGTGGTGGTTTACTAAATTACTAGCTATCGTAATCCGTATCAGTATGAGATTGAACATGCCAAGTTCCCAAAATCGATGAAGAAGCCATGCAAGCCAATTGTTCCGATGCCGTTTGAGAACACGACGGTTAACTGGGTTGATACACCTGAAAAACTTCACACGATGCTGAAGAATCTCAGGAATGAGACCGAGATAGCGGTTGACTTGGAACACCATGATAGCCGGTCATACATCGGATTCGTTTGTCTAATGCAGATTAGCACCCGCTCGCAAGATTACCTGGTTGACACGCTCGTTCTTCGCAGTGAATTAGAGCTGCTAAACGACGTGTTCACGAACCCCAAAATTATGAAAGTTTTCCATGGTGCGAATTCCGATATTATTTGGCTGCAGCGCGATTTTGGACTATACGTGGTCGGTTTATTCGACACATATCATGCAGCCAAGGTGTTGAATCTAGAAGGCAAAAGTCTTGGATATTTGTTGGATATATTCTGTTCGTTCAAGGCGTCGAAGGAGTACCAGTTGGCTGACTGGCGAATTCGACCGTTACCACAGGCGATGCTGGACTATGCTCGCTCTGATACGCACTTCTTACTGAATATTTACGACAAATTGCGGAATAAGCTACTTGCATCTGGCGCCGACAAGTTGGAATCCGTTCTAGCCAGCTCGCGGAAAGAATGCAAGCAGAAGTACGAGCGCGTGCCATATGACCACGAATACGGCTCCAGCCCAAGCGGTTGGAAATCGTTATCCGAGAAATGGGCAGTGACAGAGGACATAATGCCAATGTTAAAAGCAATAACACAGTGGCGGGATAGCATGGCTAGGAGTTATGACGACAGTTTGAACTACGTGCTGCCGAATCGTGCCATTATCGGCATATTGAAGTCTAAGCCGGTCAATGTGCCTGGAGTGCTAGGTATAATTGGCAAGAACATTAGTGAGGCAGTTAAAGAGAATGTTGATGAGTTGTTGAAGATTATCGTCGATAATGATCCCAGTCTTACAAGGGTTCACGCGGTTAGCGACATCGCAAGTGCGAGTGAGCCGGAAACTGATGTGGGGCAAATTGTGGCTGCTAATCAGAAAGGTGACAAGGCAGATCCGAACGAAAATGAGGAAATTGCTCGCAAGAGGACCGCGTTGGCAGAGGAACTTTTCTACTCGTCTTCAAAAGCCATGACTGCGAAATCACAGTTCTGGGGCAGTATTTTTGACAACGAACGGCAAGTAAGCTGAGTATGATAGCTATGCGATAAACTGTTGAAATTTTTGCAGTTAGATATTTCTAATAGTGTACAGTAGTCGACACAGAGCTGTAATCGAATCGACTCTTACATGACAACCAAATTCATTGTGTACATTGAATAATATTAATGATTTAAATCTTCCATCATATGAGCGACTGATTGCAAAAGGACTATACATAAAGAACAAAGACAAAGACAATATAACCGATAACTCCGAGAGCTTAGTAGCATACAAACTAATATAAAACCCATGATAATGCATAGATCGAAATCCATCTCAACGCACTGCAAACTACTACCAAGCCATACTATGTTCTTATCTGTCAAACCAGTTTTAACCAACCGGTGTAACATCATGGAAAAAAATTGCGCATGATAATTAATCTAAACCATGAACGATTCCCCGCACCCGCACTCGCCCTTAATGTTAGGATTGTGGAACACGAATCTGTTACTGAGTCTATCATCAACCCAATCCATCTCGCTCCCGATGATGCTGAAAAGAGCTTTTGAGTCAATAAAAACCTTGACGCCATCTTGGACGACCTCTTCGTCAAACTTTCCTGGATTATCCACGTACTCCAGGTGATATTGAAGACCAGAGCATCCGCGGTTGCGAACGCCGACCCGTATTAACTTGGGATCAGGCATGTTAAGAAGCTGCTTGATGTGAGCAACGGCAGCAGGAGTAAGAGACATCGCAGCCTTGAGGGGCTTGAATTTGCGGTAAGGCTTCTCCGCGGGGGGGCTAGCTCTCGTCGCCGACGCTGGAGTAGGAGTGACATTGCTCAGCTTCTGGGTCCGTTCAACAGCAGGGATAGCAGCCAGTGATGAGGTGTCCTTTTGCCCGGCAGGCGCGGGTGATGAGGTCGTCTTTTTTGCCTCACTGAGAGCCTTCTCAAGTTCGGCCTTGGATGGCGGGTTCTCGGAATCGAAAATGGACTCAAGAAAATCTGATTCTGAGACCTCTGTTTTTAATCCACCCAGACCATGCCTGCGCCATAGTAAGCCATCGCTCTGATTCGATGCGGTACCAGCATTGCTAACAGTGGTCTTCTTCTTGCTCGACTTGGAGAGGCTCGAAGGATCAAAGTGCGGGACAACGACGGTCGACTGCGGCAGGGTCTGAAGGTGTCGACGAAACGAGAGTCGGCAAAGCGGAACTGCCTTTGCACAGAGTGAACTCCACGAGTATCGTAGTGAAGCCATTTGTAAGATATGGCGTGTGTATATGGTTCTTCAACGTGTTGCAAGTACGGTGTAAGTTGAATAGCAAGAAAGGTGTCGAGTTGTAATTAAAACCGCAGTTCAAAGCGGAGCGTGTGGAGCAGTGTGGTGGCTGTGGCGATGCATCAGCACCGAATATCCCGGCGTTGACAGGGGTCTGCCGTCATTGGCTAGTGCGTGGTCCATCCCCCAATTTCAGCCAACCAGAGGTCTTGTAATGTAAGCAGCATGCAGTGCATAACCAAATGACGGATATGCCTCAGGTCACATGTGTACCGTGTTAGCACAAATACAGCTCCGCGTGACGTTGGCGGCACATTCGCCACAGCGCTGTTGGTTGAGCCTGCGTTCCAAGGGTCAAGAACAAGCCGCAGGTACGCAGTCACAAAAGCAAGTCCATTTCTTGAACACAAAATCAACCGACAAGATTTTCGTCGGGGAGATGACTATTGCTTTATTCTACGGGGGAATAAGTCCCCTTTAAATAACATTACATGAGACAATCGGCTCGCTGGGAGTCCACTGCGGGGCGACCAGGAAGTAGGTGCTCCAATCTCGACTGAACCCTCATGGGTCTTTCGCAACGCATATTACGTCTACTCTCCTCTTCGCTATGTAATTCCGTGTATAGCCTATTATATTTAATAGAGTAGCAACTTAACGCAACCTCATAGGATGGACCACATGATCTCGTAAATAATTGTTCGACACAGCAACAGAGCAGTAAGGATCGGTAGCACGAATGAGAACCGCTTAATATACAGTATGGAAGTCAGTCAGATGGCAGCTCAAAGTCGTTGCACTTATGCGACGTCTGTCTGTGTCCCACTGCATCATTGAACCTTGTGTACGTTGTGCGTAGGGCTCCATTCGCTAGCAAATGCTGCAAACGAGCTGCATCAAAGTGTATAAGCAACGCTTCGATTCCCTGGATACTCTCTTCACCAGAAGGAAAAAATCTGCAATGGGAGTCCCACATTAACGTCGGTACCATGCAATAGCATTTGCCTATTCTCAAATACGTTCTATTGACAGCTTATTAGTGCGTCATGTTATAAACACGCCCTAATATCACATACTTTGTTTGGGAGGCCCAGGGTGATCTCGTCTGGTGATCTCGCCTATATATCTCGATAAATGCCGTATCCAGTATCCCAAACCAGTCATGCCCATTGTAGTGGTAAGGTCCAAACGATTGGTCGAGTCTCGCGTGTGCCATCGCATTACGAAATGCAGCAGCGTCAGTCGCAGAATGCGCACCCGTAGCAGCTCGGTTTGGATAACTAAAATTAAATCTTTCATTCAGTAAAAAAGAATACCAGTGCGGTATTGGAACTGTTCCATCCAGAGTTCGATTTCTACTCTCAATCGCCTGTATGATTCTGAGACACTGATCTCGATTACGGCAATTACTGTTTCGACTCCATCTTTATAATAAGCGAGTCCCCTATCAGGCTTTTTAACTGATAGCCTGAATTGGTCATCAAGCGCATTGAGTCGCCTGTGGCCCACACGCTGAAACGTGAACAGAGCTCGTTTCTGCCATTATTAGCAAGTACAGTGCGAACCCCGTCCTCAATCCATCCCTGAAAAGCCCCTGCCGCCATTGCATGCAACCTGGACTGTGCCATGATTATCGTTACAGTTGAGTCTTTGGACGAGTACCCCACAAAAGGATAACTGTCGGCAGTTAGTCATGCCTTCAACCGAGCATTTCGTAGTTCTGTCCCTGCTTCTTCACCATAGAGCCTATGCGCCTCATCTTTTAAGACTCGAAAGCATTTGAAAGAAAGACGCACGACAAGTCTCTGTACCGGTTCATTCCTAATCAGAAACTCAAGAGCATTCTGGTAGGCCTTGTCCTCGACAAAGCCAAGATCCGTCTTTTGACACTGCAAAGTGTTGCAGGCTATCATTGGACGAAACCGCATCGACGACTGCTTCATTGTGCTTCCTTTTGTACGTTGATTAGCTGTGATGGAGGTCATGCCATGGTCCGACGTTTTTTGCTGGCACTGGCCACTGTCACATTCTTTGTCTTAGTTTCAGTACCCCGTCGATCGCTGTCCTAGTGGTCGCCGGCGGTGCCCCTCGAGCGGTCGATGAAAGTTTTCTTAGAAGAATCATGGCGAATGGTTGGTAAGTCTGTTGTCAGCCCGCACTCGCCTACTATGGCTTACTAGTCTTCGATTTACTAATTGATTTTCTACCGCCGTACAATCAATTTCTAACGTTGGTGCTAATGTGGTATATACTGCGAAGTAATTTAAATAGTAATATGATACAGGATGACTAGTCACAGTTTATTTGCTCGTGTCTAATCTGATCTGAAAATGCCATGTTGCATCTTACAAGAGCACTCTACAGCTTCTATCTGTAATACAAATCTGACGCTTGAGCTGACAGAGTTCCGGTGTTAATGGCGTATAACATTTGCAACTTTTTTCTGGAAAGTTACCGGCCGCTGTTGACGTCTACCATAATTGTATGCAGGTGAGGGTTTGTATCTCACCTCTCTTTCCCGTCCAGATTCCACGTCGGATTGATATCCAACTTTCGACTAAGTGCTCATTATTGGTGGGGAGTTATCGACATAATACACCAACTTTCTGGACTACGACGTGTGTGGAAAATCATGGGTTACAGACCATTGGCTTCTACTATCTAGAGAACATTCCGTAGCTAGCATGTTGCGGCGCCTCTGCACTCCGCCGATAGCCATAAAACCCTGACTCCGGTTACACACAAACTCTAGAATCTAACTGTCTAATAGGTTCATGCATATCGTAATACATTCAAGGCAGAGTTGGCATCCATAATTAGCAGCCGATAACCAGTAACTCCGGAAACACCCCGAGCAACAACAAGCAAGACACCGAATCTCAATTATTCACAATGCAAAGCTGAGACATTCTAAGTATGCAAAGTTGATCTTCAAACTCTCTTCTTCATCGCTACATACTCGGCGTAAGAAAGAGAAGTTTTAGAGCCCTTGTATCGCACAAGCTTGATGGGCAATGTACGCCACGATGCTCCGCTAAAGCCCGCTTTATGGACAAGGCTTTCCACCGTCTGCTCTTTGGAATCGAAGTGCTCAGGTGGTACATCAGGAAGGTAAGTTGCTGAGTATCGCCGTCCACTGACAGCAAACGAGATTCTAATACCGTGGACTCCCCACTCCCAATCCAACGGGCCACTGGCTTCTTCAAAGTCCATTAATAGAGAAACCCTAGTTTCCAAATAAGCACCTTCATAAGATCGGGATCTGAATATACTGAGATAGTACCTACCCGCACTCCAAGGACGGTAGCTCCTTTGCCAAGATCGGATTGAAGCGCGTATCATCGAAAGCCCTAAACCTCTAATATTAGCGCACAAGCATTAACAGAAATAGCCAGTATACACAGACGCAGTCCGGGCATAAGTCCTCAATCCTCTTTCCAAAGGCTGCGGTTCAAAAGTGCCAATACATCCACGCAATCTCGGCTGGCCTCTCACCACGACGTTCCACGTCACAAATAAAGGATAGCTACTGTGGCTCTTGTGATTCGCCGAAGTAACTTTGGAAAAGCTTACTGTGTCAACTGACGACACGGAAGACGAGGACGAGCTGGTCAGTTCAGAGATCGCCGCTGATTCAGACTTCTCGAACGAGATAAGCGGCAGCGACGAACGATCCTCGAAATTGGCGACGAGAACGTCGAAGCAGAATGCGCACTGCGCTTTGGATGCCATTGCGGCTTTATATTATGACTCCGTATCGAAGTTGCAATGGCAGATCCGAAGCCAGTCGAGTTGCTGCAGATGCGCAGTTCAGAAAACAGCTGGACAGATGCACGCGGCAATGACAGCGTGACAGATTTAACACA
Organism: Lipomyces mesembrius; assembly: GCA_038497805.1. Classification (NCBI taxonomy): domain Eukaryota; kingdom Fungi; phylum Ascomycota; class Lipomycetes; order Lipomycetales; family Lipomycetaceae; genus Lipomyces; species Lipomyces mesembrius. The sequence goes on from MU972911.1 coordinate 197,790, forward strand.
GCCGGCAGTTAAGCAGCTATGGCACGAGAAGGTTAGGGTTATGCATCTTAATAAGCCACAGAAGTTCGGTTTGATTGTAGTAGGTTCTGCCCTAACTCATGGGACGAATTAAGCCATTCGGCCAGCCGAACGGCCGAACAACGCACTTAAACGTATTCCCTGGAAAAGGGTACAACACCCTTGGTGCTTCAGCCCCAGGGTTTCCTGGGCGGTGGTTCGCTGAGGCTTGCCTCTTCGGCATTCTGGTCGGTGTGGTTTTGTTCGCAAGTTTAAAATCTCGGGGTCTGGTGGCCGCCAAATGCAAGTAAGTCATGTGCATACCTGACAGGGTAAATGGATAACCCTAACCTTCTCGTGTTATAGGTGGCAGTTGGGAAGTAACACATCCCATTTTGGTAAACATCTAGGGCTTTAAATAATGATCGTATGTGCGGTTACCCAGGGCGCAATTAGCTCCAGACTAGTATCATACCCTAAACTTTAATGTCTCCTATCATTTCGGATGTACCATGCAAAATTGCGAAGGCAATTTATTATTACTTACAGGAATATATGCTACGTTTGTGAATCGTATCTCACGACAACTTTTGTGCTGAGCCCAAGCAAATTCAGCGCGTTGATATATATTGGTGGATACCTACTGAATCCGCAGGGGTAATGACGCGATTGCGCAATCGCATGGTGAGGTAATCGAATTTTTGATTTCTTACACGACGGATAGCAAGTTTCTGTCAACGCAATCAATCCACTTGCCAGCAAACCACTGTCAATTAATTCCTCATTCGACACTGTGCTCAAGAAGGATTAGCAATGGCTGATTCAATTGATACTTCTTTCTCTCGCAAAGTGAAGGATACTGTGAGTGTTTCGGTATTGTCATGTGAGGCCAGTTCGTTCAACTAACTTATGACTATGAAAATTATAGACTGCAGGATTCGTCGGTGGTGCGGTTCAAGTTCTTATCGGTGCGTCTTTTACTCATATTAACCAATAGCTACCTTCTAACGATTACCAGGCCAGCCTTTCGATTTAGTGAAGGTCCGTCTTCAAACCGGCCAATTCAGCACTCCACTTGAGGCATTTCGAAAGACTCTTGCGTCAGAAGGTCCGCTCGCATTTTACAAAGGCACTGCATCGCCGCTGGTTGGTGTTGGCGTTTGCGTATCAGTTCAGTTCTACGCGTTTCACGAAGCGAGACGATTTCTCCTGAGGAAGAGTGACAGTAATCAACTCACCCTTCCACAATACTATCTTGCCGGAGCAGTTGCAGGAATAGCTAATAGTCCTGTGGCTGGACCGGTCGAGCAATTGCGTATTTTATTGCAGACGCAAAAGCATGATAACCGACGGTACTCTGGTCCAATGGATGCAATCAAGAAAATTTACGCCAATCAAGGATTGAGGGGTATTTTTCGGGGACAAAGTGTCACTCTGCTCCGTGAGGCGCAGGCATATGGCCTCTGGTTTTTGACATTCGAATTCTTGATGCAGGAGTTGCAGAAATACGGCAAAGTCAAGCGCGACGAAATCCCAGCATGGAAGGTAGCTGGCTGCGGCGCTCTTGCAGGCGAGGTTCTTTGGCTCGGCTCCTATCCTTTGGATGTCGTGAAGAGTCAGGTTCAGAGCGACAAATTTGGCAAAGAAAGTTTGTACAAGGGAGCTATTGACGCTGCGAGAAGGACTTGGCGGACAAGCGGTGTTGCTGGTTTTTGGAAAGGATTGGTTCCGACGTTGTTGCGAGCTACGCCTTGCAGTGCCGGCACGTTTGCCAGTGTTGAATTGACTATGCGACTTTTGGGTTAAATTGTAGATGCAATTATTTATATTGCGTGTCGGATGCGTTGGTTATGGATCTGTATGATTAGGTAGATGATTAGGTAGATAGACATTGGTGTGCAGAAGTATGTTTAACCTTGACATTTAAAAAATTGCCCAGCCATTCGCGCTCAGTCATCGGTAATACGCTCTATGTGCGTGACAACTTAATAATAAGTAAGAACGACGTAGACAACATGAACACCAGAAAGCAGAGCAGCGAAGTAGAACGAAAGTGATTTTCTTTACAATTGCTCATCTGGCGCTGCGTTAACGCACAAAATGCAAGGTAATCTGATTCGCATTGGCGTCAAGCGCTGGATGAGTCCGCTCTATCAAGACTGTAATCGTGGCAAGTTATTAATGGGCATTAATTAGTTAGACTTCTGTCTGAAGTCTGATACGGCCCGATCGATTCGTCGGAACGAAAATATCAACTTCGAGCGTTATCTTCCCCAATCTTCGTCTTTGAATCAGCGGTTTATATATTACACAATAGGGTCAATACCGCATATTTAATCCACACGATAATCAATAAACTGTGTTGACAATCAAATATCTCGTCCAACTGGTACGAACTCCTACATTCTGCGGGACTTAGGCGTAAGGCATCAACTTCTTTATCCGACCAATATGATTTCCTTCTCCTCTACTTAAGGCATATCCTCCTCTGTTGGTGCGTGCTAAAATGCGGTTGCTCCAATTACTGTTGCCGTGGTTAACACCAATTGGGCCCTGTCATCTTTTAGTTAGATGAGAGTTCTCAAAGCAATGAACCTACAAAATTATATCCATAATTACATACATGCTTGAAGTGTCCAGATTTCGTCTTATGCCATCGTGCAGCTGCACCCTTGTGTGACTTCATCTTATATTTCTTGGTCGAGGTGGTCTTGTTCCGTAATAGTCCAACTTGTGCTATACTCTTCTGCACTAGCGAAGTTGCTGAAGGTGTAAATAAGGCAATGAGAGATAGTCCTGCAGATAGTGTTGGCCGTAGAGACGTGAATGGAATCATTGTTGATGCGTGGGGCAGTTGACAGGAATGTAACTGGACTATTATCTTTTGACGACCTGTTGGAACGGAAGTAAATGATTTTCGTGGTCAACTATGAAGTAGAGTTTCAAAAGGCTTACCCGGGTCAGTTCATCCGGGTGACGTCCACCCCGAAGCCGCACGCGATCTCGCAAATGTAGTTGCAAAACGCATAATCGTAACGTTCGCACAGCTGGCATAAAAGCTGTTAATCTAAATACAATTGTACTGCAGAGCCTGCCAATTTCCTGCAAAATGAATGGGAAGAGTGGCCAAAAGCGGAAGAATAACGATGGTGCAGGAAAGAGTGCAGGCAAAGCTAAGAAGATTAGAGTGAGTTATTGAAGTTAACATTGGCCACAAGGTTGTTTGCGGCAGGTCGGATGACTCTAATATGAAGCTAGTATTGGAAATCTGCCGCGTCTACCATACACCCTGGTGTGGCAGGAATATTTGCGACGTGTAATAGGAATCATGAGAAGCAGTGCACGCAGGAGCTAATCGACTTGTTCAACGAGGTATAGCATCGCGTCGAACTTGAGTGACAGCTGCTTACATATGCTCCAGGAGGCCGAGAAACAATACGACTTGGCCAAAGAAGTAATTGAAGAAGATTCCGACGACAACGAGGAGGACGATGTCGCTGCGTCGATCAACAAAGAGTTGGAATCATTGAAGAAATCAAGAGACCGCAAGTTGTTCACGCCAGTCAACATCGATTGCGAATGTGTTATATTCTTCCGCACCAGGAAACCAATTGATCCACCCGAATTTGTGCGCAATGTATGCGAGAATGCTTTGAAATCAGGAATCAAGACGACAAGGCATACGTTAAGGCTGTCGCCGGTGTCGCTTACCGCGTCTGCCACCGAGGAGGACTTGAAGGACTTGGCCAAAAAGGTGTTGGCACCGCATTTTCACACACAGAATCAGCAGCCTTATAAGGTTTGTAGGAGACATTTGTTGCTGCATTATTGCCGTTAATGCCAATATAGTTTGCGATCCGCACCACCATCCGGAATCACACAACATTAAATCGAGATCAGATTATCCATGTGCTAGCCCTGGCTGTTGGACCACCTCACAAAGTTGACTTGAAAGATTATGACCGCTTAATTCATGTTGAATGTTTTAAGGTAACAAATTTAACGATTCGGGTATTTATGAGACACTAATTAAGACATGCAGAATATCATTGGCATAAGTGTTGTGAAGGACTTTGAGACTCTAAAGCGTTTCAATCTTCAACAGATTTTTGAATCTAAAGCGAACAGGAGCGTGAATGATGAATGAATGGAACCTTCTACCATATGATATTACAATGTGTTTAGGATTAATATTATACAGGGTACAAATGATAAGACGAAACAAACACTCACGCCCGGCGTGCCATTCCAAAAACCAACCCTTGCATTGCTCGGATATACATGCAATCTCAACTCCGGTTCAACAACATCATCTTCTAAATTCGTGTATATTTCTCTCACATTTCAGATTTTGCAGCGACATTTCCAGCAGTCCCTTCGTTTTTTGCTGAGCTATCCATTTATTTCTTAAATTTCGCATCCTTATCGCCGCTATCATCATATGAGCAACGGCTTTTAGCGTTGGCCGCTTGTTGTGATACTTCTTCTCGGGATATATACCAATTTGCTCCAACATGTACAAGCTCGCCTTGTTACTACAAGCAAGAGGTTAGCATCAAGATACAAAATTGACGAAACAGCGATAGAGCACATACCAAGACTCAAAACTGCTAATCTGTAACAACAAAAATCTCTTCAGGAATGCCGAATCAGTTCTGAAGCCACGTTCGCGGTCACCCTTAGCTCGTAGATACTGTATTTGCAACGCTAAACCCTTCAACTCGCCCTTATGCTGCTTGGCGAGTTTAGAAATTTCACTCTCTAAACTGAGGACTTGATTCTGTGAGTGCACAAGAGCTTGCAAAGCCTGGTCGTTCTTTGCGCTCCGGCTCGCCAGCGTCTCCAACTTCATTTTAAAGCTGATTTTGTTGGCCTCTAGCTCCTTTTTGGTGGCATGATGCTTGTCCAAAATGTCATCGCGTTCATGCTCTAGTTTTTTTATAGCAGTGTGCAGATCGTTCTGCAGGATCGTGGCTTTCGCCTTAAATGTTTCCAACTCTATCTGCGAAGCTTTCAGCAGAGCCTTCATCTTATCGTGATCATTCTTAAAGGACTTGGCGGCATTCGCCTGCAGTTGCGATTGCAGAGTTGAAAGCTCAGAATCCTTCTCTCGCAGCTCTCTCTGAAGCCCTTGCATCTGCTTGTTTAGCGAAATATTCTTTTTTGAAAGTATATCAGCCTTCCGCTGCGCATCTTCTTTGAGTTCTGCCTCGTCATTGATTTGCATTTGATATGTCTTCAGCATGTCATTCTCCGCCGTAGTTCTGCTCGTGCCTTCTGATTCTGATTCTTTAAGCTTTAATGTCAATGCGGCGATCTCGGCTTCCTGGTCTCTGACTCTCATTTCAAGCGATTCGGCTCTAGTGTGTGACTCCAGAAGCGGTTGCTTGAGCTCCTGCATATGTGGCTTGTCAACGCCAGACTCATTGACACCTTTAAGTTGATTAACAGTCAGTTTTAGGCTCTCTATTTGCTGGTTGGCGTTGTCAATCTCCGCTTTATACGCCTTTTCCTATAGTACGACATCTTAATTTGCTGCGACAAAACGAACCACTAGGAACTTACCGATTCTCGAGAATCCCGGATTTGTTTTAGCTCTTCTTCGAGAAGATCATTCTTTTCAGCTAAAGACTTCACCTCGCTCTTGAGCCTGTCTAATTGAGCCAGCTCTAGTGAGTCGTCGTGGCCACCATTTAAGAGTTCCTGGAAGTCACTGATTGCCCTGTCGGCCTTTTTTTTTGAGTCGGCGGCATCAGCTTGCGCTTTGTGTAACTCGGTTGCGAGTTCTTCTAGCCGCAGCTCCATCTCTTCCACCTCCTCCTTATAATTTCGCTTTTCCTCGGTGATGTCAACATTGCTCTGAATTCGTGTTAGAAATATTAGAAGCGTGACATCTCAAATTGGCTCATGTACCTTATCACTAGTCATCTGTCCCTTTTCTGCTGAATGTAGATAGTCAATCGTCTCCTGAAGTTCTTGTATCTGCAACTCTGCATCCTTCAGCGCCTCGGACGTTTGCTAAAATAATAACCGTCTCGTTAGTAAAAAGAGCCTTTAAAACTGTCTCGGGCAATGAATTACATCCTATGGCTACGGTTAGTTAAACTTGAACAGATGGGATGATTCAATTTTCACAGAACATACCAGCTGCCGGTCTTTGGCATCAAACTCCTTACGTAGTGACTGACTCTCCTCATTCAGTCGATCAACTTCCTCTGCGAGCTGCTCAATTGTTGCTTTCAGTTGCTCGACCTCTGTATGCTCTCCGTCGGACTCTTCTAACTGAGCACGATATTCATCCATTTCTTGCTGTAGATTCTGAATTTCTATTCGAGCGTCAAATAGCTCATTATTGGTCTTCTTGTTATCCATCAAAAGCTGTTCTAGCCTAACTTTCTCATCGTCAGTCAAAACCTCCTGAGCTGATAGATCGGCAGCAATATTAGCAGTGAGTTGTGCGACTTTCGCTTCCGATTCTGTGAGTTGCTTCTTCAACTTTGTTAACTCGGTCTTCATGGCGACTTGTTCTGCTTTCATTTCGACATTCTAAACTGTTAGACGGAATTTCGAGACCAAACCTATAGACATGATAGTACCTGTTGTAGGGTGCCGCTCAATGCTTCTGGTGTTGTCGCTTTTAATTGCTGCATTAAGAAAAAAATTCGTAACTTGAGACCAAAGTTTTCCTTCTGCATCTCATCGATTGCCTATCACAGTATTAGCTTCAGAATTCAGATAGCACATAAACGACATACCTTTTCCTGCTCGCGGAGGGTGAGCATATTATCTGCACCCGGCACGCCTCGTCGCGGTATGGGGGTGGAATTTTCACTTTCTAGCTGAACAGCTTCCCGAATACTCGCACGCGTTAGTCCTTCCATGCTTGTAGAGAAATCGCCATCATCATCTCCATTCGCTGGAAGCCCTGGCGACTTGGCGATAATGTCAGGCTCTTGAGGCATGCCAACCGACGCGACCTTCTTCATCGAGTTATTTCTGACAGTACTTTGGAGCAGTGGGGTGAATTCGCGTCGGCTTGCTGAGCTCCTTTGATTTGTCAAGTCTTTAAATATATGTCGGTTGGCGGGAGTACGCTGTATTCTCTCGTTTGTCGTAATTGCATTTGGTTGCGCGATGGTGGTTCGCTTTGGCCCGTAGCCGTCAGGAGCTACAAACGACTTCTCGCGATCCACGAAGAAATGATTCTCAATGTCGTTCAACTTACCATGAAGTGAACCAGTAGCATCTACTGATCTAGTCGACATGGCGAAAATGTTGAGGACCTGTGGTTGGCTACTACTATACGGGTATAATGTCCCTCCGATGATGTGTGAACCGTGGAGCGCCCACGGACCCTTAGAAGCGCGCAGTGGTTGTTGGGACGACGGCTGAGCGGTAAACAAACATTGACAGCGCCGGAAACTATACCACCAGTGAGCAAACTTGAAACTTCAGTATACACGACCCAATCAAGAATAGCTTGATATAACGTAACTCTTTAGGTTAGTTTTGCACAATATTAGAAGCTTTATGTGCAATAATAAATCTAACAAAATTGCAATCGGGCTTGACCTAAGCAGCCGGTACGCCATAGCGATTTATAATGCTAATTGTCCACATTTTCAGCATATAAATGGGCATTTACAGTGGATCAGTGCATAAATGCCTACTGGTTATGGCTATAGAACTATAGCCAAGATAGTTTAAGATTTTGACTAATGAGGGCAAGGGTTTCTTCAAGAGTGACTGATATGATATTCAGTGCGGGCGTCGTCATGGCATTCATCTAAAGTTGTTCGGACCAATGGCGTGGGCAAGCTGCACAAGTCGCCAATGCGGCGTTACGTTCTCGCCGAACAGCTTTCTCCTTGCTCTCCTTTGTCACTTAGCTACAGCTCCATTCATTTGCATTATTTCCTTTTTCATCAATATCATTTGCAAAGATGGGAAAGGAAGCTTTTTTCCGTATGCTCATCTCTCTATTTGCATCTTTACGAGTTGGAAACTGGTTACTGACGAGATATCTTAGGTTCTGCGGAGATGTCCTTAGTGCAGCTCTACATTGCGACTGAAGTTGGTCGCGAGGTTGTTGCTGCACTCGGAGAACTCGGCTCCGTTCAGTTCCGTGATGTACGCTTAGATTATTGCAGTGGATTCGCTGAGATTGTGATTTGATGAATATGGCGCTGACTAGCTCTAGTTGAATGCGGACGTTAACTCTTTCCAGCGTACTTTCGTGAAGGAGATTCGTCGTCTTGATAACGTTGAGAGACAACTTCGTTTTTTTAGCTCCAAAATTGAGAAGGCTGGCATCAAGATTAAGTCAGTTCCTGGATACGCCGATGTCACTGCTGCTCCTCACTCCAATGAGATCGACGAGCTTGCAATTCGCACTGAGGATCTTGAGGAGCGTGTCAATCAGTTGATTGAGTCGAATGAGCGTCTATTGAAGAAACAGGTCGAGCTTGTTGAGCTCCGTCATGTCTTGGTTGAAGCTGGGTCGTTCTTCGATAGAGTAAGTTAAACCCTTTGGTGAATTCGTTCGAGTGCGGAGTTAATGTTTACGTAGGCCCATAACGTTCCTGAGGGACTCCGAGCTTCTCTTGACAATGATAATGCGCCCCTTCTTCACAATGATGTCGAGCAGGGCGATAGGTCCAATGGCACTGCCTTCTCCGTTATGAACATCGGTTTCGTAGCTGGTGTTATTCCACGTGAGAAGATGGGAACCTTTGAGCGTATCTTGTGGCGTTCCCTGCGTGGTAACCTTTTCTTAAATAGCACCGAGATTGCTGAAACGATTAAGGACCCCAAGACTAATGAGCCAATTGAAAAGAATGTGTTCGTCGTCTTTGCTCACGGTGCCGGTATTCTCAGCAAGATCCGTAAGATTGCTGAGTCTCTCGATGCTGACCTCTACTCCGTTGACGAAGACTCCAATGTCCGTCGTGAGCAAATTCATGAGGTGAACAGCGGCATCAATGATGTTGAGGAGGTTCTTACTACCACTCAGTCCACTCTCCACACTGAGCTCCAGGGAATTGCGGAGCAAATTGCTTTCTGGATGGTGGTTGTTAAGAAGGAAAAGGCTATCTACGCTGCTCTCAATTTGTTCAACTACGATCAGAGTCGCAAGTCTTTGATTGCGGAGGGCTGGTGTGCAACTGATGACCTTCCCATCGTTAAGGCTACTTTGGCTGATGTCATCGAACGTGCCGGTCTTCAGGTTCCCTCTATCTTGAACGAGCTTCACACTACTAAGACTCCGCCCACGTACTACCGAACCAACAAATTCACGGAATCATTCCAGAATATCATTGATGCTTATGGTATCTCGCAGTACCGTGAAGTTAACCCTGGTCTTCCCGCGATTATCACTTTCCCGTTCATGTTTGCGATTATGTTCGGCGATCTTGGCCACGGTGCTATTATGTTCCTTGCCGGTCTCGCTATGGTTATTTTTGAGAAGCGTTTGTTGAAGGCTGAGCGGGATGAAATTTTCGACATGGCCTTTACTGGTCGTTATATTATCCTTCTTATGGGTGCTTTCTCCATGTACACTGGTGTTATGTACAACGATATCTTCTCCAAGTCTATGACCATCTTTAAGCCTGGTTGGGAGTGGCCTTATACGTGGAACGAGGGCGATCTTATTATGGCCCACCAGACTGGTGTCTATCCTTTTGGTGTTGACCCTACCTGGCATGGCGCCGATAACAATCTCATCTTCAACAACTCGTACAAGATGAAATTGTCTATTGTCATGGGCTTTTGCCACATGCTTTACTCTCTGTTCTTTTCCTTGGTCAATTATCGATTCTACAACTCCAAGATCGATATATTCGGAAACTTCGTCCCTGGATTCTTGTTCATGGTCTCTATCTTTGGCTACTTGTCGTTCATCATCGTCTTCAAGTGGGCTGTTGACTGGTATGGCATTGGTATGCGTCCTCCAGGATTGTTGAACACTCTCATTGGCATGTTCTTGTCTCCTGGTAACGTTGAGGATCTATTATACGAGGGTCAGCCTACCGTACAGGTCGGTCTTGTTCTTCTTGCTTTCGCGTGCGTTCCGTGGTTGTTGCTTTTGAAGCCTCTCTATCTCCGATGGGAGAACAATCGTATTAAGAAGCAGGGTTATGAGAATTTGTCACAGCAGGAAGTTGCTCGTCTTTCTTGCGATGAGGAGCCAGAGAGCATCACTCCTCTTGTTATGGAGGAAATGCACAAGGAGCACGAGTTCGAGTTCGGTGATGTTATGATCCATCAGGTTATTCACACAATTGAGTTCTGCCTTAACTGCGTTTCGCATACAGCTTCGTACCTTCGCCTCTGGGCCTTGTCCCTTGCCCATGCTCAGTTGTCTTCGGTCTTGTGGAGCATGACCTTCGAGCGTTCATTCTTGATGGAAGGTAATCTTGGCGTTATCATGGCTTTCATCCTATTTGGAGCCTGGTTTCTTCTTACCATCGCCGTGCTGGTCGTTATGGAGGGCACCTCTGCGATGCTGCATTCTCTCCGTCTGCATTGGGTGGAGGCTATGTCCAAGCATTTCATTGGTGATGGTATTCCTTTTATGCCGTTCTCGTTTAAGGCTGTGTTGGAAGAGCCTTCCCAGTAAATTAGAGTATGGGTATTAGATTAGGTTGTTGGAAAGTTGGTGTTAATATTTGTGGGGTTTTATGATTTAATTCACATAATAGATAGACTAATGAGCAATAAAAGATGATCTATTCATTACTCTAATATTCATTGTCGGGCTGAATTTTTGGAGGCGTTTAAATTCATATTCTGCTATAGATCAAGGGGCTAACAATTGAGAGCGGTTGAAATAATGGTCATATTTATCCAGCTATTTGCCATATCCCAGGACTGACGACGATGACACAAAATCATACTACTGCCACTGAGTGATAGAACTTACCAGTTGTGTGTAGATCTGAAAGCCTGCGGATGTAATAACCATTGTACAAAAAATACACCTAGGAGCATAAAAATACAACCCATGTAATATTAGGCTATAGCAATAACCAAATGCAAAGCAAAAAAAATACATGATGAGCGCATATGTTGTCGTAAAACTCAGCAGATGAAATAGCATTTAGTGATCGCTGCAGATGGCAATGAACTCTTCCAGATTGATCTCTCCATCGCCATCTAAGTCGAACTCATTAATCATTGCTTCTAATTCATCTTCTTCAAGGTTTTCATTTAGCTCTTTTGCGATTTTGCGCAAATCTCGCAGACTATATGCTTCAGCAACCATCGCGAAATAGTATCTCCTTAGCATACGTACCTTATTTTTCCTGTCTGGTCTTCGTCAAAAAGAGCAAAAGCTCTCTTGATCTCCTCAATCGGATCTCGAGCCACAATCCTCTCTGACACTGTCAATTATTTTATTAATACTACTCCGTGCTAAAACCCAAATGCACATACTAACTCGCAGAAACGCGTCGTATGATATAAATCCTGGTTCACCACGTTCATTCTCGCGTAATATATCCAGAACTTCTGACTTTTTTGACTCAAAGCCCAGCGCTCGCATCGCTACCTACAATATAACTGTCAGTCCCATGGAGTTTTGTGTTCATTTAGATTTATTAGGTCATGCCTTCAGTTCATGATAATCTATTTTACCATCTCCATCCATATCAAATAGCCGAAACTACAAGCGATACCACGGTTAGAACGATGGCACGGACGCACATTATATGTAACATACAGCTTCTTCAATCTCGTGCCGCTGCTCCTCTGTAAGTTCTTTCCGGGGTCTAGATGTGGGATTGGCTCTGCTGGTCGCTGGCGGTGAGAGGTTCCGCCTCCGAGCAGCTAATTTGCTGACAGTTTGATGATTTATCCCTGTGGTTGCGGAATACATTCGAACTCTTTGACCCTCGTGGTTGATGTATTCTGCCGTGACAAAGGACGCGTGAGTTGAATAACATTCGCAGTACATAAACTCGCTATTAACGCCAAGCGATATGCACCGCACAATGACGCGTTTGAGACATACACGTCGCGGTATTAGATCATAGTGTGGGGTAGGGTATTGGATACTTTGAAAGCACACACTCGACTAGACAAGATACTTAGATAGTGGTCTGTTAGCTGCGGTTGGCGCGAGAAATATCTCTATGCCTTCTCGATTTCATATAGTTGTTGATCTTTTACCTAGATCAATTGGTTCTGACAAGTGGGTGAACGCAGTCATCGAATCGCACGATCTTTTTTTTACGACGAATTGCGTCGGCGAAGATACGACAATTGCCGATTCCGATACTTCTGAAGTCCCTAGTAAAACCTTAATTCAACAATTTACGAAATTTGACAAAAGGTTTGGTCGAATCGAAGTACTTGCCGTTGATCTTGAAGGGGCGGATGGTAGTTCAGCTGTTGTCAACCACGATCCCGCAATGTCTAGCACTGAGAAGAAGAAAGTGAATCGGGCCACAGTTCCACCATCTCCACGGGCAAGGTTTTTAGGCAGTGGCGTAATCCACTTATACCGAGATGGCGAAGATGAAACTACAGACATTGTTTCTCATAATCAAGCTGACGTTGAAAATTCAGAGACTCCAGTATTGGCAATCCTAGCTGTGCCTGGATATATGACTGCTTCCGATTTGCTGGGCTTCGTCGGCAAAGACTGCAGAGACACGATTTCGCATTTTCGAATGTTGAGAAGTTCAGCTCCCAATAGGTACATGGTGCTTATGAAATTTAGAGAAAAGTTACACGCCGACATATTCTATCGGGACTACAATTGCAAGATGTTCAATTCAATGGAGCCGGAGACATGCCATGTTGTTTACATAAATTCAATCCGATTTCATAAATCGACATTTCCAGAATTTCCATATCTTCTTGATGATGAATTCACACCTCTAGCAGAACATCAAATAGCTTCGGAGGACAAGAGTCGCAATCGCGCCACGTCTGTGGCAGGCCCATCAGTACTGACTAAACCCACGCCACCTCCAACGCGAGCGTTAAGTGAGCTTCCGACCTGTCCAGTATGCCTGGAGCGAATGGATTCAAGCGTTACCGGACTCCTCACTATCATATGCCAGCATACATTTCACTGTCAGTGTTTGAGTAAATGGGGTGACAATAGTTGCCCTGTCTGCCGGTATTCTCAGAAAAAGGACCATCAGTCTCAGTTGAGTGAGCCTAATCAGTGCAGTGCCTGTGGAGCTGTACAGAATCTGTGGATTTGTCTTATTTGCGGTAATATTGGCTGTGGACGATACGACGAAGCTCACGCGTTCCAGCACTACATGGATTCTGACCATGTGTATGCTATGGACCTTGAGTCGCAACGGGTATGGGATTATGTCAGTGATGGATATGTTCACAGATTGGTACAAAATCAGTCCGACGGGAAGTTAGTTGAGCTTCCTTCCTTAGCGGCATCATCCGCTGATCATACTGGTGGGCACAGCCAAGACGAGCACGCTAGCGGAGATTATGTTCCCAGGGAGAAGCTTGATTCTATTGGCATGGAATACACATACCTACTCACATCTCAGCTAGAGTCTCAACGCGCATATTTTGAAGATAAGATTGCAGCTGCTGCGGATAAGGCTTCGGCGGCCTTAGAGAAAGCCGAAAAAGCCGAGCGCGACGCGGCTGAAGCTCAAGCTAAACTTAGCAGAGCCAAAATGGAGAATGACGAATTGAAGGGAATAGTTCCCAGCCTGGAAATGGAGCATGAGAAGTTGAAGCTAAAATCAGAAACGTTACAGGCCGTATCTAAGAAGCTCGAGAAAGAGTGGCGAGACGAAAAGAGTATGAATGAGAGTATGCTGAAGAAACTCGAATTCCTTATACGGGAAAAGGCACAAAAGGAGAAAGAGATCGAAGAGCTTAAAGATCAGCTACGGTTAGTATGTCATGAGACAAGTAATCACAGAAAGGCTAACGTTTGCATACAGGGATGTTATGCTTTATCTGGATGCTCAGCAGAAGTTTCAAGATATGGAAGAGGATGTCCAACAAGGAACGGTATCTGTGGGAGAAAGTCCTTCGTCGAAAAAGAAGAAGGGTCGTGTGAAGAAATGAAGAGGGCTGTAGACTACGAATGTTTGTATTTGCATGAGGATTGGGACATTATTATCTTGGAGTTATGGTTTTCTAAGTTCAGACTTGTATATGCAAGGTTTTGGGCTCTATGTATTATAAGCTAATAATGTTACAATGGTATCAGGAGGGGTATTACGGATGTCATCGTGCTGGCCCCTCTGGTCACTGACGCAACACAGACCACGAAATAGCAAACTAAACTAAAATTATGTGTAAATCACAGACAAACGACGATCATACCAATCCATTGAATTATGCCGTCTAGGATGAGACATGACCCACGTCACGCCTCAAGCTTTTCTAACTTCTTTGGTCGTACCATCTCTTCCACCGTTTTCATCTTTTTTTGCGTTTTATCTTTAAATTTATGCTTATTGTGAACTATCTAGCAACTAATAAGTCGTGCCCTCCGGAGGCTGAGGGAGCTTTCTGTTCGATCCCGTAGCCATCTCCCTAAGACTTCCGTTAACCATAACATTTGCAAACTAACCGGATATCTCTATCTTACCTCCGGATCTCTAACAATACGGTTTCCATGTTATAATCCCGTCTCCACTGTGCAAGACAGGCCAGCTTCGATGGATCAATCTATGTGATGCGATTAGCAAGGTACCCACGAGAATTCAAAGATATCTCATACTTTTCCATCCAGCTGGCTGACACATGGAAGATTGACCTTTGAGAGAAACTGGACAGTCGGGGGAACATCGGGATAATTTGGTCCACAGTGTAGCTTCAAGCTATAGATTCGATTCTCGTGCACACTCTAGATTCACATTAGTACCTATTATTGCTTAGTTACCCTTGAACGGGTATAACTTCAGATTTAGAGACTACTCACATGAGGTGGCCCCAAAATTGTTCCATTCCACTCAGACATTGTAATGTCGTCGCCATCTGTGAGACCATATGAGCAGGCCTCAGCACCGAGACCCTTCTCACCCTTCTCGAGTTCCTCTAGAAGTCGAAAATTGCGAGGTCTAGCATTTTAATGTTAACCGTCAGCAGGAAATAATTTGGGGTAACATAATCACAGGGGAAGTTAGGCTCAGATATCATATAAGAGACTCACATTTTAGCACTCATAACTTAATATAGGGATTAAATGCTATAGAGATCAGTCGTTGAACATTCGGACCAGGATATGATGATGAGTGTGGTAGGCTGCAATTGCATGAGTTGACTTTCGACTCGTTTGCACGGATATGCACTCAATCGCGGTAAGGCTTCCCAATAGCAGCCATATATGCATACCACTGATTCACTTGCGCCTCGGCGTGTGGCTTGGCTTGAAGGTTGCAAGCGGCGCTACCTGAGACGCGCAGAGTGAGCTCGAAGCATTGACTGTTTCAGGGCCATCGGTTTATACCATACTGGCTCAACTGACCGCTTTGTAACCGTTATATCTATCTTGACACTAATTATGCGCGGAAATAGCTTAGGATACGACTTGTAAGTCTAGCGGTCACAGCTACTGTCTTTAAGCTACAAGTGTTCCGAATACAAACCATTGCTTGGCTCAGCTACCTCAAGGACGTCTAGGAATCCAGTTCTACATCTGTCCTGGTCGATCAACCATCGCAATGGGATCAATAGCACTACTGACAGCAGATCTAACCAATCTGTTATCGGAGATTAAGCGCCGCAACACCGATCTACGGCAGGTGAGTCTACTTGGATTGTACGAACTTTCAGGCGAGACTGCTAATGTCCGACGATGGTAAGGCATGTGAGAAATCTATATCAGAAATTAAATCATTGTCTTCATCCTCGAAGCAAGAATCAGAAATTTTAAGAGGTATGCTCATAGGACGAGGTGGGATGTGAACGACATACTGATCCCTTGCCTTATTAGAACTGTCAAATTCACCAACGTTCGCGACGCCATTTCTCATTGCATGCTCTACTCGGAATGTTAAATATTGTGCAATAGCTGTCCCAAGTATACAACGCCTTATCACAACTCACAGCTTGAATAAGGTAATGCAACATATTATATTACAGCTACAAGGCAGGCGCTAATAGCGATCAGGATAATTTGCCGCAGATGTTGGAAGCGTTCGAGGAAGGAACACATCTTGGCGTAGAAATTCAGCTAAAGATATTGCAGTCGCTGCCTCCTCTAATAGAGAAATATGGCTCCAGTTTGCGAGGCGATTTGTTGGCCAAGACTATTCAAATATGCTCCATACTGCAGAGTAGCAAAATAGCGGTTGTTGTCAACACCGCTGCAGCGAGTACGTCGAACATTATTCAAATACATACTATTGAAAGCTAATAATCTTCAGCTCTTCAGCAATTAAGCATTGCAGTATTCGATGAGGTCATCACGGAAGACTGTAAGGCTATTTCTATACAGCGAAGTAGGGAACTAAGGCTGACGGTCTTTTAATTTAGTGAGGACTGATATAGCCACGGTGGCAGAGGTTCCAGTAGAGGATGGAAAGTCTAATGTGAATGTTAGACCGGCCGCTTATGATGCTTTCCGGGTGTTTGAGGACATATGCTTTTTGACGGAAGGAAACAAGCCGAAGTTTCTGAAAGTGAATCAAGTTTCAGAAACATTTGGACTTGAACTTATTGAGAGTATAATTTCCAATCACTCTAGTATGTTCAATTCGGTACGTCATTGCATTTTTCTGGCAGCTATCGTGTGCTAATAATTGCAGCATCCTGAACAAACATACATACTACGTACCTATGTATTTCCTTATATCTTAAGATCTCTTTCCGAGCGCAGAGAATTCTCGATTATTGTCAGAGTGATTCGTGTTCTCTATCTTATACTGCGACGGCATCTTGCAATTCTACCCGTCGAATGTGAAGTTGCCCTCACGCTCCTGACGCACACTCTCGATGCTGATTCGGCACCATACTGGAAGAGAGTACTAGCTATGGAAGTTTTCCAAGGAGTTTTCGCGGAGTATGCATTAGTACGGAAATTTTACACTGAATATGACAATCTGGAAGGCCGACAAAACGTACTTCGGTCATTGATTACTGCTGTTAACAAGCTGAGTGCTGAGAAACCTGCAATCATCGGGCTTCGACGTTCATCAACGTCATTGTTCACATCAAAGGACGGGACCATGGATCAATTGCCAGCTGATGCGTCGACAATTGTGGGAGGTTTGTTAAGTGGCGCCGTCGGAATGATGAGTGACAATGTGGGGTTATCCGTACAGACCTCATCGGTCCGTGTTCTATGTATTGACCAGCTTGATAAGAGTGACCCACCAGTGCTTCCAGAGTCGTACCTGTATTATTTAGCGTTGAATTGCATCAATTCACTTGCAGATGGCATGACTCGGTTTTTGCTCCCTTTGTCTTTAACAGAGACAAATTCAACGTTGAAGAAGAAGGCATCTCGGCAAGTTGTGGCCGATGAGGGTAAAGACAATATTGCGAGCGACGCGGATTCTAACACAACAAAGGACGTAACACTGCCGGTGAAGGCACCATCTAAACGACGCGCCATCCGATACCGTGGCGCCCCGATCAATCCGTTGACTCTTGAGTCTCATCCATTACTACCAGAAGTTCAGGTGACTGCGAATATAGTACGGGATTGCTGGCCGCCTTTGCTGGCTGCTTTTTCTACTTTCCTATATTCAAACCTTGATTCCGATTTGTATCATAACCTTGTACGATCATTCCAGAAATTCACCCAATCAGCAGGTTTGTTGCAGTTGGTGACTCCTCGTGACGCATTCTTGACGACACTGGGAAAGGTGGCAGTCCCATCACAGATTTTTACGGGAAGTCAATCTGGAGTTACATCACCAAATACTGAACGGCAGGGTGGTCTGTTTAATACATCCATTGGTATTTTGAGCGAAACATTAGTTACAGGACGGGAGTCTGCGAGTACTGGCGATGGCCTCTTTGGAATGCTTCATGTCCGGAATCTTCTTTGCCTTCGTGCATTGCTGAACCTCGCCATCGCTCTAGGACCAACTCTAAAAATGAGCTGGAGTATAATCATCGAGACTCTTCAGCAGGCAGATGTTGTCTTGCATTCCAATGGTCGACGACCCTCGTATGGCCGCGCGATGGCCGTTTCCTCGAAAGCCGAAGTGGGGTCTGCGGGTTCTGCGCCAGTATCCCATGGGAACGGAGATAATGTGAATGGTAGCTTAGCTGCGGAAACGAATGCAGTCGATAACGCTGTAAAGAAGCTGTTGGACTGTACCAAAGATTTTCCTGACGACTCGTTCCTAGATCTCATTAATGCTCTCTGCAAAGTTTCTGCATCGACGATTAACTTGAAACAGGGAGAGAAGGGAACAAGCTCTAATGGACCCCCATCGCCGTTGTCTAGTCGGTCACAGGATGGGCCAGAACTGGATTTCAGGCCAACTCCGGCGCGACAAAGCAGTTTCAGTCAGGCTAAATTGACATATGGGGATCCACTCTTCGCGTTGATAAAGCTGGGTGAGATTGCGGAAATTAACATCAATCGTCTTGTCTTTTCCTCTCCGGAGGCCAGTGGATGGGACGCATTTGTGAAGCACTTTATTGAAGTAGCCGCTAGTAGAGATCTTGATCCATCAATTCGTATGCGGGCAGCTGAAGTACTGAACTCCACCATTTATCTTGCCGTGGTTGAGGCATCAAATGAGCTCACTCCGGAAGGTTTGGATACAATCCAAACGCGATGCCTAATTGCTTTAGAAGATGAGATGTACTCCATAATTCGACAAGGTGTACCGTCGCCGGAGCAGGAATTGAGCACAAAGTCGGCAGAAGCGGAAATGCATTGTACGGCTTTGAACACTTTGAATGATATTCTGGATCGCACTGGCAGCTCCCTCACGAATGGCTGGGAGACAGTGTTTAGCATCATTACAAGTTTTTTTGTTATGCATCACCACGGAAGCTTGCTTCCGACGACTCGGATACCGAAGGACGTCCAAATTCACGCAGCCGTTTCAAATGGTAGACCAAATCAAGGAACAAAGGCAGAGGGCGAGAAGATTACAAAGCTAGTGAAAGCAGCCTTTGGGTCACTGCAGCTAATTTGCAACGATTTTCTGGCGTCTATGCCACAGGAGTGCTTTATCGATTTGATTGATCTGCTGTACTATTTCTGCCATCAACAGGACGATTTAAACATCTCGTTCACAACAATAACATTCTTTTGGACGGTATCTGATTTCTTACGGTCGAAGCTCACAGACAGCAATTTGAGCTCCGATCTTAGTGAGTCATTGAGGTCTCGTGACGATCTGGTCACTATGGCAAAGAGCGGAAATCTCCAAGATTCAACAAGCTCGGTATGGCTAATATTGCTTCTACGGCTAACCGTCATATGTGCGGACTCTCGACCTGAAGTTCGCAATGGCGCCATTCAAATTTTGTTCCGGATATTTGACAGCTATGGACATTTGTTAGGCGTCAACTCGTGGAGTGCTTGCTTATGGATTGTGATTTACGCTGTCATGGAGGTTCGACCGCCACCGGAGATCCCGATTGAGTTTATGGATAAGGCATTCATGCAGGTGCGTGAAGCTGAGCGAAAGCAGTGGTCCGAGACCATGGCGCTTATATTGTCTGGATTAAGCAGACTGTACTCCACGTTCTTCTATGCATTTTTGAAGCAACCTGATTTCACGTCCCTTTGGAGTACGTTGCTGAGGTATTTACAAGGCTTGATATCGATTCGACGATCAGAGATTATCGTATCGGTTTTCAAGGCAGTGACCGACATTCTGCAGAGTATCGATGAGTCAAAGTCAGATTTATCATCGGAATCCATTGATGAGACATGGAAGCTGTGGTCGTCACAAGAGCAAATCATCATTGAGTCGGAGAAGAACAGTACCGGAGTGATGACTCAGGATTCCCTGACTGCCTATGTTAATTCATTCAAGTCTCTTTATTCCCTAATGGAGTGTAATATAACTGTGGACAAGATTGAGAAGATGCTATCTATAATGCGAAGCTGCTTACTCTTTCCCGAGCTACCACCGTATTTCTCAGATGTGGATTATTTCACACCACTTCAATCTGCGATCATGGAAGTAGTGAAGGGCATAAATACGAAGGTGCTAGGCTCGGCGTCGTTGGTTCTCCGAACATACAGCGAATTCAGTAGCTTTGCATATCGCGAGGACATCTTGGGCAATATGCCAGTTCGAACAACAGGGAAGTCTAAGACGCCGACGTACATTTCGATTTCGGTCCAGTGTTTCGACCTAGTTCTCAAAGTATTCAAAGCAAATCTGTCTGATCGGACTTTGTTCGCCGATGGATCGTTGGCTTTCGCTTTAGAGGTATGCCGGCTATATTGCGTTATAATACGTTTCTGTTGCTAACCTAAAGTTAGATGTTGGCCTTTCCGATCCAAGCGAAGTATAATTGTCCAGCGTATACCAGCTCGGAGGATGGCCTTACACTCTGGATGCTGGCATCAAATGCCTTCATCGGAATTGTGGAACTGACGATTCCTGAGCTTGAGGTTTCCTTCAAGGTGAATGTAGATCAGAAGATTGCGATATGGACACAAATCACGGTTTGTACGACAGCGATTGTAATGTCTAATTCGACTAGCATCGGATCAAGCACGTCTGAAGACGAGCAGTTTGATATTGTTGCATACCAGAAATTGGAGAGCTTTATCATTCCATATCTCGGAGATAAGGATCTGCCAGATAAAATAATTGAGCATTATATCAGTACCCTATTTAACTGCTCGTTTTTGTACGTCGTCATTGGTCTGTCAGAAGACAAGGGCAAGGATATCAACAACCGACTGGTCGAAATATTTAGCGAGCCTCTTCTTGGAAGCACCGAGACATTGAATGTGTTACCGAGACAGAATATGAGCTACGTTTGTTTTGGCAGTTTGTTTTCATTGTCCGCCATTGAAGAGAATGGTAGGTATCGTAATATTTGCTAGGTTTTCGCACGCCTGATTAATGTATACTCTAGACTCTCCAGAACGACGCAGACTAGCTGAAGCCACATTACCGTATCTTCTTCTTCGTTGCGCCTTGATCTTACACCGGTTTGCTGCGGACCAGCCCTTACGTGGCCATGTACCAGCGCCAAGGCTACAGCGAAAAGAACTCATCTACATTCTATCACAATTGTTGCAGCTCACCAATCACTGCACGTCACTCAATAATTCTACTGAGGAACTCAAGAATGAGGTATCCAGCAATTACCGGCCATTACTACGGTTATTCCCACTGCTATCAAAGGGTATTTTGGTGAGCAAAGGCGATTATGACGTTTTGCATCTGCTGCAGGCGGTATTCGAAAAAATAGGAAAAGGTATCGACACTTGTCGACAAGAGAATATTTACAAGTTGCACTATTTATAGACCATATGGAACTAGGCATAGCATAGCTTCGTGATAATGACAATGGCGAAAGCGATTTAGAAGAGGGACATCAGTTACTGGATTTTATCTTGTTTTCTTAATTTTGCGGGTAGATATATCATTACGTTCGATATTTGTGGAGCACATGCGTGTCATGCATGTTCACTATTTGGGAGGTTTTATGTATTATTTTACTACATTTGTTTGGTCTGTGTATGACTGATACTGAATTTTTATCGTGGGCATAAACGGAACTATCTGGCTAGCAGAACGTAGCCTCAAGAAGCCGCATTTTCCAGCTGCAGCAACTCCCAACGACCTCACGGACGTATCCTCTGGCAGAGTTCTCCCCGAACCCTAGCTTTTAAGTACGGCTGCATCCAAGCCGTGTTCCCTTCTAAGTCCAAGCCCGTGCCATTATAAAGAACCAGTCGTATTTCTGAGTATTGCAAAGGTTTGGCTTACTGTAGAGAAGTACAACTGAGATCGCTGCCGATAGACCCATGAGGATCCGAAAATCGTTCGCGGCTGGTATGTAATTGAGATAAAGGCGAACGCTGTAAATTGTCGTTGCCGCTTACACTGGGAAATTACAGCTAATATTGCATATATAGCTTTTGTGCTGTTATTACTTCTATCGGCTTATCTGGGATTTGCTCCAATTGACTTGCAGCATGACAAACTCGTACATTTCCTTGCGTTCTTTACCTTAACAGTAGGTTTCAATAATCAACCCGGGTCTGTATGACAGAAGGCGCTAAGTGGAATATACAGACATTGTTTTACTGGATTGTGGATACAACTCGCAGAAGATTAATCAATGCCACAATTATCGTTTGTATAGTATTAGGTGGCATCGGATCGGAGTTCGTGCAGTCGTTTGTACCAGTATGACAGGTCTGGTGCAAGTGTGGAACACGAACACTTACTAAAACGTTATATATAGTATCGAGCGTTTGACATTTTCGATATTGTCGTAAGTATATGATTGTGCTCAGTGCGGAAGCTATGTGGAAACGGCTAATTGCCGCTAGGCAAACGTTATCGGGGCATCTCTGGCCTTAGCCCTCTCCAGCCTCTACCACAAACGTACGCATTATTTTTTCGGCTTGGTTGTGATAAGATAATTGACGCTGTAGCACAGGCATGTTGGAACGAAAACGGGCCCAGAAGTACTTTGCGGTTCAGCCCCAGGATCCAGCATTGGAGCTGGGTGAAACCGCTGAGTCCGTTGACTTGACTGACCTCGGCACATCTGCGGCAGCAGAACCGGAAGAACCGCGGTCATAGAGGGGATAGGAACAGTAGAACGAGTTACTACTAATGGATAATACTTACAATACTGTTCGATGATTGCAGCCTACCCTAAATGTGGATACTGAGAAGCAGATACGAGCTCGTTTGGTAGTGAAATAGTTGCGAGCCTTACTAAACAAGCATTTTCGTTGCGAAGCGAATCATTCTTTCATACGTAATGGGTCATCTAAATTTGGAGAATAATGTAGTATGGTTACAAGGACAGCTATTTGATTTCAATGAAGAACTGACTAAGTGTCACTTCATTCCAAATGCCTTTGACCCAGTAAGACGTAAATCTCCATCCACTAAAAAGTATATATATATTACAGAAAAATATCGTGCATCACATAGAATTTCATTTATTCTGCAATAATCACCGAAGCGGCACCCATACCAGTTCCAATACACATAGAGGTAACACCAATCTTCTTGCCGGTTCTCTTCAACTCAGCCAACAAGGTGGCAATCTGTCGTGCACCAGTGCATCCCAAGGGGTGGCCGAAAGCGATGGCACCACCGTTGGGGTTGACCTTGTTGATGTCGATGCCCACGTCCCTGACGCAGTACAGGGCCTGGCTCGCGAATGCCTCATTCTGCAATGTAATGTTAGCTATCAGGTAAAAACCAAAACTACCAATAAACTCACAATTTCGTAAATGTCGATGTCATCCTTAGACAGGCCGGTACGTTTGAGAATTTTTGGAATAGCAACAGCAGGACCGATACCCATGATCTCCGGCGGAACGCCGACGACAGTTCCGTCGACGAACTTGCCAATAATTGGCAACCCCAGCTTCTGAGCAATCGATCGTCGAGCGAGCAAAACAGCAGCCGCGCCATCACTAACCTGGGAGGCATTGCCAGCATGTGTGGTACCAGTCTTGCTGAATGCTGGCTTGATTTTGGACAAGCTTTCAGCTGTGACACCATATCTGATTCCATCGTCCTTGTCGACCAAAATCTCTCTTTCCTCTTCGGTCTTGGGATCAATTACCTTAGCTTTTAGAGGGATGATCTCGCTCTGGAATCGGCCGGCCTTCTGGGCAGCCTCTGCTTTCTGATATGACGCCGCAGCAAATTCGTCTTGTTCTTTGCGAGTGAGACCGTACTTCTTCGCGACGTTTTCGGATGTGATACCCATAGGAATCTGGCACTTCTTTGCCTCCTCGTGTCCCTGAAGGAGCTCGGAGAACGCTGTGACAGAAGCAGGTCCGTACTGGGAAGACATACTCTCAACACCAGCACCGATACCGATATCAATGGTTCCTGAAGTAATACCATTCGCGACCTGAAGGACTGCTATCAAGCCGGAGGAGCATTGTCGGTTGACAGCGTAGACAGGAGTACTGTAGGGAATTCCTGCAACTAGAGAGGCGGCACGGTACTCGGTTACACCGGCACCGGGAGCAAGAACATTGCCGACCCCGATATCGTCGATGAGCTTAGGATCTATCTTCGTACGGTCCAGCAGTCCCTTCAGGACCCCTACTAGAAGATCGGACGCAGCTGTATCTTTGAAGCCACCACGGCCACCCTTAGTGATTGCCGAGCGGTAGGCTGCAACGATGACAACGTCGTCGGGATGCTTCTCTGTAATCTTCGAGACGGCGGAGGCCTCCTTAGGAGCGATGTGGGATGCGAGGGCAGAAAGTCGTTCAGCCATTATGATTGAATGTATGCAATACTATGCGATAATGAGGAATGAGAATGGGAAGCAGCACAGGGGGGGCGAAAATGAATTTATGTGCATGCCCCAGATCTCACGGGCCGAGAATCTGGGGTAGAGGAACACGCGGGTCGCGCCGAGGCGTTCGCGGGAGGTAAGGTCCAGGTAATCAGAGCCGAGGCTGAGCCGCGGAACATACTGTTGCCTCATACTAGAACGTGAGTGGCACGTGACGTGGATCACATGACTCTTCCAATAGCTTTTTCCTTCACATGCACCACCTATAGCACGAGAAGGTTAGGGTTATTCATTTACCCTGTCAGGTATGCACAAACACATCACTTACTTGCATTATTAAGATGACCACCAGACCCCGTGATTTTGAACTTGCGAACAAAACCACCCCCGAATCTGATGGCCACCGTGCACAGCATCTGGCACAAGACCAGAATGCCGAGGAGGCAAGCCTCAGCGGTCTATCTCACTCTGTCTGGAATTTGGGCCGAGTTTGCTCAGCCCGGTTCAGTAACCTCACATGTATGTATGTATAATAGGAACCTAACACCGTTCCATATCCACAGTTGAGTACGAGTCCCACACCAGCGAACTGGCGGGCGAATCACCGTACGTTATCCCCCGTGCCCACAATTGAATACGAGTCCCACACCAGCGAGCTGGCGGGCGAATCAGCGTATTGAGGAGAGTCCTTGACAGACTCTCCTCTTCACCCCAGTAGAGGACGAGCTGCTAGAACCGGCAGTGTACCAAGTGGCTTGCCTCATGGCCACTCAGACTCACCCCGGATTCGAGGGTGCCCTCTTGCCCACAGTTGAGAACACTGTCTGCCTACATTAGTGTTAGCCAAGTGACCAGGTTATAGGAATTCTGAAGTATACTCGCTTGTGATCTAAGAGGATCTCAGCCTGTCACAGGCTCCCCTCTTGCTCTCTGCAGATTGTGTCGCTGTGGCAGAAGCAGTGGGGAATGATGGCGATATTTATAAGCAGACGAGAGGCAGAGAAGGTGCGCGATTGGGCGACGGGTGAGTCCCCGAGATTCGCTCTGGGCGAATGGGCGACTCCAGAGTCTTGGTAAGCGCCGTCAGCATGCGAACGTGATTGCGCAATTAATTTATTGTCTCCAAATCCACGATGTTAGACCGAATTGGAATACGGAGACGTGTTGCAGCAGCCATTGTCGGATCAGGGATCCGACATGACTCAAACAACCGCTCACTATTGGCAAACCCTCAAGAGGATTCGAAAAAGCGCTGTCTCTAGAATCCAATATCGGCTGGGCCACTGTAGATGTTTAGTGGTTCGCTAATTGTGGATGCGAGAGAGACGCGTTGTTTTGTTGACGTGTTCTGGTGGACGGGACGCGTCGGCGAGAGCGTGCCAGCATCCGATCTGTGTAACCCCAGAGTGTCGGCAAGACAGTCAATGCGAAATATATGCACCAGCCTTTCTACGTCACCACTTCTCCTAACAGCTATGATTAGTTGATTACACTCAAGTGGAACCACCATTTCCCGGATCGTATTGTTATACACATGCATAATAATTTTTACAAACTTTTCTCCGTCCACTCCACGGATTCGTGATCCTTTGCCTTTGCAAAACCTCGGAAATATTTATCGCGGAATTGCTCTTTATAAACTCTGCCACTCTTAGCAGTCGGCCGTAGCGACGTAGTACAACCTCTTGGACGTCTTTTGTATGTCAACAGTCGTCGTGACCCTATGTCATCTCAGCACCGTTGGCTCTTAACAATGGACTACGTAAACTACATACACTTACTGAACTCCTGAACGCAATTGGAGATCAAGTTCAGATCTGGATGCATAGGAATGTGTCGCTCTCCGTAATCTTCGTTCGCAGTCGGCATCCAGCAGCAGAGGCGTCCATTGTCGACAAGATGTTCAGCGGCAAAAAAGAGTAAGTCGTCCAGTAATGCGTCGAAATGGTAAGGTTTCTTAGGCGGAATATAATCCGGTCGTCTAATTGCTAATCAATAAACCTTCATCATGTGATCATTAGTAATCTACTGAAACTCACAGGTGCGACAAATCACCGTTCTCGAGCCTCGTGGGCAACTTGTCGGCATACCGCTCAGCGTTCCTGGATCCTAATACTTTAAGGCCTTCACGAACTCCGTATGGGGGATCGCATATTATAGCGTCTAATCGAAACGACGGTCGTAGAGGATTATGAGTGAAGTCGCATACAAATGTATCGAGGAATTGACTTTTGATGTTGTACTGAGAGTAATTGGCAGTAATATTTGATTTTGCGGTGCCGCGGATTTGACGACCGTCGATGTCAGAGCCTATCGAAAGGTTAGTATAAGCTTAGCTATTGGGTGATATAATTCATGCCAAGTGCCATGGCCCCGAAATGGCTCGCTGCCACAAGAAAACTACCAGTTCCAGCGAACGGGTCATAGACGATCTTTCCAGGTGCTGCCAGGCCAATGTTCGATGATATTAACGCAAGCTCTATGATGCGGCATTAGACCCTTGCACAAGCATGTTGTAGCATTTACCAACCTGCATCAAAAGATGTCGTTCCAATATATTTCCTCTTCTTTAGATCATACTGATCTATTATATCTCGTTGACTGCATGCAATAAACCTTCCAAAACAAATATCTTTTAACTCTCGTCGTTCCGTACTTGGTAACAAGTCTGTCTTATACTTATACTCCTCGACAATCGTAAAAACCTCTCCTGGGTTTCTCATTCTGATAGGACCATCGAAGTCAACATACGAGAACGACTCGATAATTTCTCGCTGCTCCTCTTTTGTTCGTGACCCCTGATAGCTGATGACGTCGAACTTGAAAGAAACGTGTTTATATTCTAAGGGCTTTAGCTTGCATATCCTCGGAGGCGACGTCCGTAAATTATCTTACTTGGCCATAGGTGGCTTGTCCTCTGCTTCACGTCTTCGTGGAGCGTGTCTAACGAATTTCCTCTTCCCCAGACCTCAAATATCGACCGGGCCAAGATTGATCTTCTTATTAACTTTCGAGCATCTTCTTCACAATCTAAAGTCACATATAGCAAAGGTACCTATCGATATAATAATCAGTAATCAGTCATAAGTACAGCCAGTGATATACGTACATTGTCATCATGGTGGCTCAAGTCTACCGAGACACGTTCAAGTTCCGCGAGGGCCTCAAGTTCTGTCTTCCGGAATGACTCGTGCTTTTGAGCAAGCAGTATCAGATATTGCGTCATAAAATCCTCTACTACCAAAAAAATTACGGAGACTTGAATTAACTACTTGGAAGTTTAATCTGTATAGATCTCCCAAGCATAGCTACGTCTAATAATATTGTATCTGGATCTCAAAATTTCTAATATTGGAATTAAGGTTTACTCGCTTCACGTGACCAAGTCTGTGCCTAGGGTTACGCGTACGGACTGATTATTACTCAGGCGACGCGACTTGTAGTCTGGGACTATCCCAATCAGGCTATGAGTAAACATAATCCATTGGCATGGCGACGTTACGACGGGTACACAAACATACCGAGTGCGCATGGTAGTTCCTCGCATACCTCAGGACTGGCGACAGATTTTGTTATTCCGTTACGAATCTTACTATCCGCAGTAACAACACACAAGCCGTTATCTATGAATCAGTTTATTGAGCACTATTGATTTGTTATCACTATTATTATACTGGAAGAAGTTTATTTATTTTGGTTGATTTGGTGAGTGTTTTTTCAGTACGCCTTGAGATGCGATTGTCAACGATCGTGATGGCCGAGGAAAAGAGAGACATTAACTTTGATGTTTTCTTTGCTTCCACGTCATTGAATCGTCTAATTTGGAAGACATTACGGATGCATTACAAAATATGGTTGGATACTTCGCAGAATGTGCTAATGCTCTCTCTTCTCATCACAGCAGGCATCGGCGTCTCTTCTCGATTCGGAGCAGTCGGTCATTAGACTCCTCCGCCCTAGATTTTAGCCAGCATTTCTGAAATTATTGGATTTCTAGAAATGGCCACCACTGTACGTGTCATTTGATTACTATTGGTAATGCTTTGGTTTTGTGGTTTGTTTAGCCGCTGGGACGATCTGAAGAAAATCTTTGGCTACTTCTCAACAACGAACTTTTGCAATATTCATTTCATGTCGCACATTTTTATGCCGGTCTAGTGTTTGTCACTAATAATGAATTTTCAGAGACGCTCGACAAGGATTTCCGCTACGGCAGGACACGATGAAAATATATTAGGTGTTAACGCGAACGGGCGAGTTACGCGTGCCAAAGCGGCTGCGCTGGACACACAGCTTATCACGGGACAAGGCACACAGTCTGCTCTTGTAGCAAAGGAGGTGAACGGCGGGCAAATTAAAGGCCGGAAACGTGCTGCACTCGGTGATGTCAGTAACGTCCATAAAGAGGCCGGACCGGGGGAGAAGAACGTAAAGCAGCATGCAGCAAAAATTGTGAAGACAGCAACGTCAACCAACGTTTCGCGTTCGCGTGCACCTAGAACTGTCAACGACAGCATTACAGATGAAGAAGCTTCAGTTCAGATCAAGAAGAATAGTTCGACATCTGTTGCCTCAGGAACGCGTAAGAGACGCGCCCCACTGAAGCCGATCACCATCGCCACGGCAGCGCAGAGAGCTGCCAAGCCACGTTCAAAATCGTCGGCTAGCTCATTGGTTGATGAGATTATTGATGAGGAATTTTCCGATGGAAATAAGGAGAATGAGGATCCAATATTAGTTGATACGGTTGAGAGGGTATCCAGCGAATCGCAGGATGCAGCCACTACCGAACCCGACAAGCACGGAGAGGCAATGCCTGATTGGGATGATCTGGATGCTGACGAAATGGATGATCCAACTATGGTTGCAGAATATGTGAATGAAATTTTCGATTATATGAAGGAGCTAGAAATCCGGACGATGCCTAATCCGCGATATATGGACGAGCAGCGTGACTTGCAATGGAAAATGAGAGACATTCTCATAGATTGGCTTGTTGAAGTTCACACAAAGTTCCGACTACTACCGGAAACGCTCTTTCTTGCGGTCAATATTGTGGATCGCTTTTTGTCACTCAGAGTGGTTACTCTTGATAAACTGCAGCTTGTCGGTATTACAGGCATGTTCATTGCAGCTAAGTACGAGGAGGTATTCTCTCCATCTATCCAGAACTTTGTATACGTTGCCGATAGTGGATATACCGAGGAAGAAATTCTACGAGCGGAAACTTTTATGCTTCAGGTGTTGGACTTCAACTTGTCATATCCGAATCCCATGAACTTCTTGCGCAGAAATTCCAAAGCGGACAATTATGATATTCAGACGCGTACTGTTGCGAAGTATTTGATGGAGATTGCCTTGTTGGATCATAGGTTTATGAGGTACTATCCCTCACGTGTCGCGGCCACTGCAATGTATCTTGCCCGCGTCATTCTCGAGCGACCGCCATGGGTATATATCCCGTTTGAGATAATTTGCGTCGAATTAGTTTCTAATTGATTCCTAGGATAAAAACCTGATACACTACTCGGGCGGCTATACTGAGGAAATGATTGAGCCTGTATGTAACCTTATGATCGACTATCTTGTCAAGCCCGTCAAACACGAAGCATTCTTCAAGAAATATGCCAGCAAGAGATTTTTGAAAGGTAGTGTGCTCATCAGCCTTGTTTTCTATTTGCTAATCCTATGTAGCGTCTATTTTGGCACGTCAATGGGCCAAAAAGCGTGTCGAACAGATTCCTTTACCGTCCGACTTAAACATCGACTCTGACGAAGCCGAAGAGCAGGAGAGCACTTGAAATGCACGACCGCTGTCTATTAATTGTAGCTTGCGATGATATTTCGAATTAATTTTTATGTTATTTTGTTCGATAAGGGAGTGTTGTACTGGACCACGAATGCCTGTAAGCCAAGTGGCTTAAAGACTTTACCCCAAAGGTATCTAGATTAGGGGAGTCTCTCTGGAGAGTGCGTACTTCGTCTTTGTCATTCATTTTATTCTTCGTTTCAGTGCGATACTGTTTACTTATTATTGGGTCATCGTGTGTACTTGTTTTCTGCTCTTGTTTTCGTATGTCCCATGGTTCGTCGTTTCTGTGATCGTCATTTACTTGTTTATAAGGTTGCTCGTTATGTAGTGGGTTGCAATATGTAGGAGGCACGTTTATTGATATCTCTATTGTTTCAAGGTTTTCATCTTCAGTGACCTCATCGCGTTTTGTGTATATATTTCCATTTGCCTTACTATTTTCTAGGACTGCGCTCGACAAAAGTGTGTTCCGTTTGTCTCTTCTATAGATTAATATATGGATTAATTAGTGACCAACAAGTCGTGGCCCTGGCTAACGGTGGTAATTAATGACATGAGGAATTACAGTTTACTGCTTTCCACACGCTGCCGTTTCTTGCGCCAATAGTTGTGATACAGATATGTCCTCAGCACATCACAAGTGTTCCGTGCAGCCTCGGGATCCAGATCCGAACGAGGACCTTTTCCGAATATTAAAGATGCATATTCCAAGCGCTGTGTAATCGTCGTGGATGACTGCAGTTGGTGTTTGGAGGTTGCAATTGCAGGACGCGCGATGATGTGGATATGAACATGGGGCACGACCTGGCCGGCAGCTGGACCTGTAACCAACCGGAAAAAAACAAACTACCGTAAATCAACTAATTCATTGGAACCAAGAGATTTTTTTTCCCCAAAGGCAAATAAATCATACCGTTATTCTGAACTATATTGAAGTCTGCGACATCCTGGAATGAGTCGCGTAGAGCGCTGCCGAGGACGGCCAGTAACCAGCCCAAGTCCGAATTCACGCCGTCGACATCGTCGTCGTTCGTGCTCGGTTTTGGAAAATCTGATATTCGTTCGTAATGCCTACGCGGGATAAGAAGAATGTGACAAGCTGAGGAGACGAGTGGTTGGATGTCGAGGAAGGCTATGTACGACTGTGTGGAGAGAATCACGTTGTGCTGTGTGAACGGGGCAGGGTATGATTCTTGTTCTAATGGCGACGGTGAGGACGTGGGGTCGAAGACTGGGACTGACGCTGCTATGGCACAGAATATACATCCTGCCATGTTCGGCTTGCTCACAGGTTTCGAGTCGGGGGACGAGTGGGGGCCGTATAGGAGGTAATCATGGTAGGGTGATTTCTTGAAGCAAGCCGCACACGTGAATTACAAAGGGGGCGCGATGTTGAACACATGGCACAGATTCAAAATCGTAACATATAATCTAGATAATTCCAGAGACCCAGTACTAATAATCCCTTGCAATACCAATGTTTCCCATATATACATACGGTCACTAAAAAGTAAACCCACTAAAATTGCTCTTTTATATAAACCGTGTTCAACCACACAATATATCTAATACCTGAGCAACAATACCAAATTCTTTTCACCAAAGTCCAGCCAGACTTTATTCACCAAGCGTACCACGCGATTCCAATATTACAAATCCGAGAAGAAATCAAAAAAAAAACCCTTGAGCAAATAACGCCCGGTCTATAAATACAAATTCCGATCTTCATCCTCGCCGATCGTGACGGCGCCGCCATTTTTAACCCACCGGTTCCACATCATCCAGTATGCTTTCTCGATATCCCGTGTCCAGCGCGGCGTATCAAAAATAGCAGCTTTACTCCTTCCCAAAAACAGCTCTTTGCGTAGACGGAGGAGTTCTCCTGCCGTGCCGCCTGCCGAGCATATCTCAACAGCGCGTTCTTCGTACTGAGTTTCTGATGACACGATGAGTCTCTGTGGTAAAGATGCGCCAGCTGTCGATGCGGAAACCACGACAGACGCGGCAATGCGACTGCACATCTTGTGGTCGTAGCGCGGGAATGTGAGAATTGGCGTGCCCGCCCAAATGACGTCCGTCGCGGTAGTATGCGCGTTGCACTCTGGCGTGTCGAGGAACAAGTCAGGCACTCGCGACCGCAGCAGATGCGTGTCCTTTCCCGCCACATCGGTAAAGATCACCCGTCGGGCTACTTCAGCGCCGGCCCAACGTTCTGCAAACGATAGGAGATGCGTCGAGCCAAGTTCAGGGAACTTCAAGAGCCACAAGATGGCATTTGGCACGCGTGCGAGAATGCGCAGCCAGGTGACGAATATTGATGGGTCGATTTTATACAGCTGGTTAAAATTCGCAAGGATTATGGTCCCGGGAGCAAGATTGGGGAACAGATCGGCACGCATGGCCTCCCGCCTCTGCAGCTCGGTGTTCCATCTCGCCTCGTCATCGGCCTGGATCGGATCGGCTTTCGCATCTGGTGCGCTCTGGCGGTGGTCACAGCAGAAAAATGAATTCTTACAAAACACGACGTCCTCGAAATACGCCCAGGAGTTTTGGTTGATACATTCATGATGACGAAGGATCCGATCCCGGTTCTCCGGACGCTGATGGCGAACCGCACTCGGTGGCATCGTGACGCTATCCGCGAGTATGTAGTCCGACCACTCTGCCCCCAGTGATCCTGCAAAGCCCATGAACGCGATAGACAGCGGCGCTGGTCTGCAGGCAAAAATTTCGTTCCTGGCGCCGCGGGTGAAGCCATTAAGATTGACGAGAACGTGGATGCCGTCGTGCACGATGCGTTCAACAACAGCTTGCGTGCTCCAGGCAGACACGTCGACAAATTCGTTTGCGTCCATTTCGATTTTCTGTCGGTAGGCTGTACCGTCGGATGGGGTTGTTGCGTAGCAAATACCATACACGGGATGTGAAGTACCGGTACTATGTCGATGCAGGCCGAATACGCTCTGCATGAGGTGCGAAAGAGGATGATTGTTGAAGTCAGAAGAGATATAGCCGACTTTCAAGTACGGATCTGGGGGTGGAGGGGGCAGATACACGTTTTTCGGAAGCCAAGCATACCGCATCGCCGTAACGGAAACGCGAAGAGCCGTTCGTCGACAAATTTCGCGAACTTGAACGGCTGTAAATGGGATCGTGAACGTATGGAATGGCAGAACGGTCGGAGCAGCTGGTAATGACAATGAATCGGGTAGTTGAGGACGATGATAATTGGGCTTTTCCTCAGCATTACCGTCGCCGTACAGATCGTTAAACCATCTCCATCGCGCGCGACGGGCCGCGACTTCAAATAACTCAATCAACTTTGCGCCTTCATCGTGGCCGCTCTGCTGGGCGGCAATGAGCTCGCCGAGCCACGGCGTGAGTCGAGGATCATCCATGCCAGCGTATTCGCATGCAAGAACGATCTCCTGCACTATTTTCGTATACTCTGTGCCAATGACTCCGCGGCCCCATGCAAGCGCAGAGTTGAGCTGAGTATCGATGATGGTCAAAATGCGGGCCATCCACCCTTCCGTGCGGTTCAAGCACACATTCCCTTCTGTATCGACACCACGAATCTCGACTCCGCAACTTCCTCTACCGGTCCAATCGCACACTGAATTAAGCGCGTTTGAAAGCCCGCACGCGGCCTCGTCGAATCCCGGATTGGCAGCAACAGCTCGACGGTAGTACCCGATGGCATCTGCCACGCGTCCCTGGTCTTTCACGGCGTTGGCGAGATTCGCGAGCGCAATGTCAAAATTAGGATCGCAGGCAACGGCACGTTCGTACATCGCGACCGCATGCACGAGTCGCCCTTGGTCTTTGAGTAGAGATCCGAGGTTGGTGTATAGGTGCGGGTGCCGGGAGTCGAGGGAGAGACCATAGCGGTAATATTCCAGTGCGAGACAATGCTCTGTTGGCATTGGCAGCGCTGGTGCGAGAGAGGCGAGCAAAATGCCAATATTGTTTGCTGTGCTTGGACTTGGGTGTAATGCTAGTGAGAGGTAGTATAGTGGGAGGACGTCGAATGCGGAAGGAATGTGGCCCGTTATTTGCACGAGCGCGGTGGCATTCGCGGTCTTGCCGTCGGTGCTGGCCTGCTGGTTAGCGTTGCTGCTGTCCCCACCGGCCACGCCGGCGGCGATGGCGTCTTGCAGAATTTTTGCCAGAGTGAGAAGGGTGTTCGCTGTCGTCTGCGCGATCGACTGGCGATGCTGAGCGTCCGCGACACTACGCATGCCCGGTAAATCCCCATCAAAAACGTCGGCAAGACACCCTTGCGCTTCATGAGGCGTAAGCAGCAACCTCCCGTTTCTCTTGGACGCGAGTGCCGATCTTGCACGCTGCATCAGCCTTCCAAGTGTTACTTTACTATCCGGGGCGTCATATTCCGGATCTGCGTATCCGGCGGCCAGCGCAAGAACCCTCGCGAACGCGTCTGCCGCCGCGACATGGTTCCCCAGGGCGTACAACAGCGTTCCCTTTGCATGAATGATGGCAAGATACCGCGCGAGGTCTGCGGCGTGGACAGAGGTCGGCACGGCATGCTGCTCGACGTACGCGAGCACGTTCGCCGCATCGGCGTATCTGTGTTGCACGCATAATAGCGAGAACAAGTGGTCGGCTGCGTCCCAGTATGTCGGTCTCAGATGGACTGCGCGTGTCCACCATACTTCTGCCTCCGCGTTGCGACGCAATGCACGTAACGCGGCCGCAAGATTCGACATTGATTCAACATAGCTGGTGTTGTTGTTAGTTTGTCCGTGAACTTTATGTAACGACAGGCGCTAACATACTTTGGATCGACTCGCAGGATACGATAGTTCCATTCAATGGCCCTTGGCATATCTCCCAGACTCTTCAAACATTGTATCAGCACACCAATCCACAGGCAACATCTTTTGTTACTGTCAAAAGGATCAAACAGGACAGGGAGCACCCACATATGCAATACATCCACCAAGAAGCCACGCCTCTAGTATACTACTGGTGCAATTTTGTTGCTGCTGCTGTTGGTGTTGATGCGCGGCATTTTGCAGAGGCTGGACATAGCCATGGTCGACCATCTTTGTCGTCCACTCGTCCAGCCGCGTCAACACGCGCCATAGTTCCTCGCGTGAGGTCGAGTGCGGATGGGCCGCGTACTGGTCGTGGGCATGCGCGAGGAGCTGCTGCAGCGAACTCGTCGTCGGCGCGTTATCTGCCGGGATCAATTGCGAAGACGGAGGGTGGAGGCGGGCTTTATGCGTTGTCGAGGAGACCATGTTGGTTGTCCTGCATTGTCAGGCTTCACTTGGTGATATCAAATGGCACTCGAGACGAGTTCGCGAGATTGAGCTACGTGGTGCTAACACGACAGTAAGCACAAAAATCCGCGCAAACAATAGTAATACAAAGCAAGAAGAACGAAGAAAGAAAACGAAAGAAGAAAACGAGATTGTGGATCTAGAACTGGGGCGGTTTGTGTGGTGGGTAGATGAAAGAATTTGAGCTGACGTTCAGCCGGTTGTCGGCGCGTGCGTGTTCTCTAAGAGTTTAATTTGGAACCAGGCTCATCGTCCCAACGAGCTAGTGTCGAGAGAACGACGAAAAACGCGCAACGATTATTGTAATAAATCTAAATTTTTATGAATTAATTGATAGCTAGGATTCAGTTATGAATGATATACTATTTAGAGCTATTCCGTCTTGTATGAATGAGCTCACCCGTCGTGGGTCCCCAACACGGCAGCGATCTGCAACTGTCCCAGCGCTTCGGGCGCGGCGCACAGAACTTGCGTCATCCGCTGTTGTGGTGACATTCGCACCTGGCAGAGCAGTACTGATGAGTATGGCGCTGCTTCGTGCGAATAGGTTGCGTTTTGGGCCACGCGATATTACCGACTGACGATCGATGTGCCAGATACAGCAGCGGTAATTTTGATATGAATAATATTACTTAAGGCATTGCCGTCTATGGATATACCCGGATCCCCAAATATTGTGTCTTCCGACACTCAGAGCATCGCTTCAGAGTCAGCGGCAATTTACGGGAACTCAAAGCAAACGTTATAATTTGCAGTATATATATCCGGGAATAGTGCGATAGAGCTGTGCGGCGACCACTACATCTCTCTGGTGATAAAATGGAATCGGTCTGTCAGAGGTCATCGTGCGTTCACGGAAGCCAGAGCCGCGGAGGTTGTTGATGGCAATTGCAATCTCTTGTGGGTGGGAGATGACCGTAACATCACCCGGCAAAACCCTAGCCAGATGACTGCTCATCGACGGTGTAGCATGCCCTGTTATAGTACAGGCGTTTTATCAAATATTAGTTTTTTCTGCTTTCAGTGAGCTAAGCATTTATAGAAACAAAGCTGGACAAGATATTAGGACATAGTAATTGTCTTAGATCGGGGCTACGGGCGCTGTGTCGCGACAAGTAACGAACGGGAAACTAGGACATATCAGTTCAAGATATCATTGTTATTTCAGGGTTGGATTTCGAAGGAATTGGCGACGGGCCAAAGCGATAAAACTAGGAAGCCCTGCGGCTTGCCCATCAGCCGCGTCTATTGCCTGATTGAGAAAGAACGACAACGGACACGTTGATGCTGATAGCTTATGGCATATCTGAGACTGTGTTTTGCAGAGGCGTTGCCTTGGGTGCGCTGACCTTCTCCTTTCTGTTTTCGTACCGTAAGTGGTCCATCGTCAAGTCACAGAAATCAGCGTTTTGTGAGATCGCGCTATTTGTTACGTGAAAGTTTCAGTTTGGCTAAGCGAATGCCAGATCGCTGGCACCGTGGCTATGGCAAACCACATGCTCAGTCTAAGGGTTCTGTGACGTAGAACAGGAATAATAATACCAACTTCCTTTTAGCGTCTTCCGTATTCGGGTCCTTAGTTGGAAATTATCGCATGATGCAATGCGCTAGGATCGTCAGGCATTAGGTATCATAGCAAGGCCAGAACAGCCCGCATCCGGCACTAAGAAGCGGCCAGGTGACGTGGGCCGCGGCTGCAGAGTGCGCACTAGTGTTGTATGTTGATGTACGCCACGATCTTTCGGCCCCGTGCGATCCCCACACTAATGATTAATTATTATTGTGTTGCTGTGCGGATGCCGTTGAGCAAAAAAAGGGGCGTGGGGGCGGTGGGCAGCGCATTCGTCAGCGACTCAAATAGCGGCAACTTCATGTCATTAACCAAGCGAAAAAGTCACCGAGCATTTTTTGCCAAAACGCTGATCTGCGGCGCATTATTATCAACCAATCGACGGCTTGTTCCCCTGAATTTCACATGGACCGGTAGAATAACGGTGATGTCCACGAGGCGAAGATCCCGCTCAAGCTCTCGATCTCACACATTTTGGGTGCGAAATATTATTTAAAGCAGAGATGTGCGGTTTTGGAACTCTGCATTTGTTTCTGTTGATTTGTTAGACGAATATATACCGTCACGGATCGCCACAGAGAAAATACAATGGACCGATCTTCATGTCCCACTGAGAAAGAAATTGACGGCCAGTCAAGTCGAATGACTTCTTTGGCAAGCCACGGGCAACAAGCTTTTTCCTGCTTGCATTCCGACGCGACACCGCGACAGGCACACCCACAAAGTCGAAAAATCGGTTTTCGAGAAACCTTACAACCAATTAAACCTTATTCTATGAACGACAAGCGCTGCGGCGCCGCATGCACGTCAAAAAACACACACACTTCAGAGACGTTGCCGAACTTTGTTTGTCTGGCGTCAGCGGTTGCATCAAAGTGCGTCGTCATCGTCGAGAGAGATTACGACTCTTACGCAACCGAGCCAAATCCGCGAGATGCGGCATTGTTGTATTACGGTAGTGTAGAGAAAAAACTGCGTATGAATGGGCGCCGGGAGTACTCGGCCAACAACGGCTATCGCCATCATCAAATAGATTTTCCAACGGTGATGTGCGATAAGGAGCACACCGAAGAGATGTGCTCGGTCGTTGGTGGGGAAGTTAGGTTTTGAGTGAGGGCGGGGGGGTTGGAACTTTATCATCATGCGATTGCCATTGCGATGGTCGGCCACCGGCAGTTGGCCGACGGTTACGGATAAGACAAGTTGTGATATATGCTGCGACAACAATAATAGACATGCATACCAGCCACAACAGGCAGGCTGCAGCGCTGTCCAGTACGCACAGCTAAATATCATCTGATTTATTTATTTTAGAAATGCCGCCACAAACTGTGTGGGTTTTCATGCACTGGGTACTCAGCAACAGAGAGGCACGGAACCCACCTTTCTGGCACCTATTTCGATTGCCTTCTGGTCCAATCCCGCCACCCCGTCTCACTGCCGTGGGACAATCTGACAGCGGACGTACGCTACAATGAAATACCTCATCGAATATTGTACATCTACAGACCATATCTTACACAATCTACCGTACACCACCTCCGTACTAGTATTGCACGAGTAAAAGACCAATTTATCCCAAAATACGCTAATCTTTGATAAGACAAAATCTCAACTCCAGTCCAGCCTCTCTAACTCCGGAAACCCAAAAAAAAAATCACATAATCAAACTGTTGATGTTCATTCGCTGATCGCGTAGTCTCTGTTCCTCGGCTTCGGCTTCGGCC
Source organism: Lipomyces mesembrius (assembly GCA_038497805.1). Taxonomy (NCBI): domain Eukaryota; kingdom Fungi; phylum Ascomycota; class Lipomycetes; order Lipomycetales; family Lipomycetaceae; genus Lipomyces; species Lipomyces mesembrius. The sequence continues at coordinate 236,598 of MU972911.1, forward strand.
TGCGCCCTTGCCGCGGCAAACACTGGGTCTTCGGCAGCAGGGGCGTACGTGTACGGATTTGCCTGTGAGGTCGCAGCAAGGCGGTATGACGACATTGGGGACGACAGTGAGAGTGCTTGCTTCGGATGGGATTGCGGGACTGGCGAGTCGATCAGGCCGGATAGACTGGCTTTGTATTGGAGTTCGACCGGCTGCGGCGGGAGATTGGTGTACGACGCATAAGGCGATGGGGCTACATACTGGTATTGGCGCGATTGAGAGTAGCTGGTGGTGTATAGCTGCTGCTGCGGTTGCTGGTGCACTGCGTAGACCGCGAAGGATGCGGCTTGCTGTGGAACGTACTGCGACGACCGGAAATACTCGTCATCCTCCGACGACGTTGTCGAAGCCGACGTCAGCTTGTCGTCCGGCCCATCCGGAATGAGCGGCGGCGGCGGCGAGAGCGGCGGAAGAAGATACGTGGCCGACGGAGCTGTCGACAATGGCGGTGGTTGGCGACTCAGTCTATGGTGTATTCTCGACGTCGGCAGCGGCGGCGGACTGACACTGCCGTCGTCCCCGGGGCCAGACGACCCCGCCCGGCGTCTTCTATTCGCTCCGCCATTCCACCAATTTTTGACTGCATTGTCGCTCCGGCCAGCCAAATGCCTGGCAATCTCTGCCCACTTTTTTCCGAACTGGGCGACAAGGGCCTCGATCAACAAACCTTCTTCTGCTGATATAGGCGAGTGGTTGAGCGACGGCTTGAGGTTCTGGTGGTATCGCTCGCGGCACTGCTTTGCTGTGCGGGTGCCGAGGAGCTGCGAGATACGGACCCAGTTTGAGGGTCCATGAGTGTTGACGAGGTGTAGTAGTCTGGCGTCCTCGGCGGCTGACCAGGGCCCGCGACGGTGGGACATTGTTGATTGGGGAAATCTAAGAGAATATTGATTTTGGCGATTTGCAGGCGAGAAGCAGAGCGGATGAGGAGATTTAAATTGGGCGCGGGCAGCCCGCGCGGAGGTTTAAGCGTGGGACCGCGTGAGAAATTGCGCGCACAGGCCCCAGCACATTACTGCGATTAGCTAAGAAGGTACGAGACTGTCTTGCATGCAAAATGCAGTTTTGCAATCACAGCGATCAAACGCCACTCGGTCCGGGCAGCGAGCGCATCAATCGACAGCTGTCAACATTCCCGCGCTTGCAGTAGACAAAAACACGGAACGACACAGGGGTATCGGAAAAAAGCAACTCGGCAAGCACCACTGCCAAGTCAAAAGAGAATTCACGCCTCCCAGTAAAACGCATCACGCGCCACCACCGCTGGCAACCAACTCACTCGGGCGCTTCTGGAACCTCTTCGCCGTTGGCAGAAACAAGTCTGTGTCTGGACAGCTGTCTAGTTCAATTTTAATGACCACGGACTCTCGCCAACTATATATCTGCGCATCTTCGAATAGTCCTAAAGTGAGAGACAGCGACTGCAGACAGACCCTAATCCACATCCTTCTGCTGCTGTCACTAACCTTAACTTCACCCATGCTCAGAGCTACGGGGGTTCGAGACGACTTGGTTGTGCATGATTAACTAACGGTTGAGATTCTGTGCATATAGGAATAGATGACATTTCCTCGAACAGTTGTCATTAACACCCTGGCAGCGTTCACTTCAGCTACTCAGCTATGTGAAGGAAGTTCCGCTACCCCCTCGCTTACAATGGCGAAGTGATCTTCGCTCCAAGTACAAAAGTAGTGTACTTTTGACACACAACTGAAGCGTCCACCCCCACACAATCTCTGTAAGCGCGTGGCCGCCGCCTCAGATAATCCACATGACGAGTTCAATTTCTTGTGATGCACGCGTCTAGTTCTTGTAACTTATCGCTGATGCTGGACAGAAGCCGCACGTGACAACTAACCCTAACCTTTGTTGCAGTGGTAACTGATTATTCGGGGCAAACAACGTGATGCTCTCACGCCGCCCCGGCAGGCCGACACTACAAGATCGTATGATCTATCCTAATGCTATTGTTAGCGACTAAACATGACTTATTTCGGTGCATGGGCCACGCTAAGCTTTTGCCGTTTGTTTGTGCTTGGCAGATGGATTAGCCGGTAGAGTTTATATTAGAATGCATGGATAGCTGGCAACGTCAATGACCGCGACTTCGACATACTGTCGGATACGTTTTCAAGTTCTCGGACTGGCCGCTTCTATCCTGATGATCAACTGACCGGCGACAAATACTCATTATACTATGATGACAGTAGCCAGACGATAATTCATCTCGACACTAACCCGACGCCGATAACAAAGTGTATTGCTCAAATGGGCAAATAATTTATCAAACGGCGTGCCGTTGCTGCATTCGCCAAGGCCTGAAATGATACGCGCAACTTCCCGACCAGGGCCATTGCCGTCGACGAATATCGTAATATGTAGACCGTGAACGTAATGGCACTCCAGTTCGTGACCACTACAGGCATCCTCCTCGACGGATCCGACACGACACACATTGGTGCGGTTCAGGACCTGTCTCCGACGTCGCCTTCGCGAAAATACCCATCGTGGGCGGAGTCATCGCACGGCCCCGACAGCCTAACAGAAACAGCAATAACAATGGTGTACACATGAGTAATGTGCAGGACAGATATCCAGTTAGCTTATTCCTGCTTGCTAGTAGGATCATATGGGCACTAAGATTGAGACTAGTGCTCGCTTGCCCCACCATCAATCGCACTTATGACATTGCCACTCTGCTATGAGCCGAGTTAACTCCTATACTACACGAATCGGCACAAATTAGAAACCGTCCCCATCGAGGATCGTTCCAAGGCACGTTCGCTAGCGGAATAACGTTCTGCCCTAGCGCACGCACCTGCAGCATGAAACTCTAAACCCTGCCGTCCGGAACAGCGCATCAAATGGCAAATCACAAAAATGCAATATAAGGTTCCCTTGCTCAACTCAACCCCGCTGCATCCAACGGCCAGGATCGGTTCGTCAGTGACTGCCCTAGTCGGACGGCGACGGCACAAAGGCAAAAGCGGAGTCTGGCTTGCAGGGTTGTCGGCTACACTCGGCTCCATTCGGCTCCGTCTCGACCTAGTGAGCAATACGCATAGTACTCGGTCTGACAGAACCAAACTCAGTTGGAGAGCCAACAATTAACTACTAGCATACACTTGACCATGAGCCAACTCATCCTGAATATAGAATATGTATGAATGCTGCGTCAGTTCTATACGCATACCCCGAAAATATCTACAGATTTCCACTTTTTGTCCTGCGTATGCCCAATTTATTCTTGGTAATTCGCGTGATGTCCTGCCAGTGGTCTACAACCATGCTTCATTTTTGGACCACAACCATTTAAGACCTGACTCCCGTTAATCGAAAGTACCAAGTCGAAGACGAGTAGACGACCGATACGCGACTCTAATAGCAGATGGCTTATACTAAGTATGTTTATTGTGTCATATAGCAATGTATTCCCATTTGCCTACAGAAAATAGCGCGCGAGGCCAAACTTCAAAGAATTCCTAACCCATGACTCCTTGGGTATATATGCCCGGAGGAAAAAAAGTCAGACCCTTCCGTTGCGGCGCGGCCCTCATCGACTGAACAACAATACCTCACCGGGCGTTCTGTCGAAATTTCGTATTTTCCCGGTATTGAGCTCAGCATCCGCCGTAATTTAGGAATTTTTTTTTCCTCATCTATACTTTAACGAGGCACTATAATTGATAGTCAATGAGCGTTAGGGCTGCGGTTCGACCTGTGCTTGAGGCTCGGCTGGTGGGGGCGACAGTCACTGCCCGGCGAGTATCGGGATATCGGGGCACGGGCTTCCGAGAGCAGTACGTTCTTGTTATATTTGTTTATTTGTATTTGATAGATAAGATCCTCATTAGGCATTAAATTGAAGAATATATACGTCTCCCTTCCGACAATTCAGCATAACGCCGGTTGCGCACAAGAAAGCTGTCAAGTCCTCGAAATCTGCCAAATACGACGCCGAACAACAAGACATCGAAGTCATCGTTTATAACCCGCAATCATTCAAATCGTCATGCGACGAAATCCTCACGGACTTGAAATCCCAGATCCAGGAAGCCAGAATGGGCAGAGGGGATTTGAAAACCTTGAATAGTCTGAAAATACAGGTTGGCAAGCACAAGATTGTGTTGGAGAACTTGGGTCAGGTTAGTTTGCGTAGTGGCCGCCATATCGTTGTTTCTGTTTATGATCCTGAGGTGAGTCTGGGTTTGTGCTAGGACTAGCCGGCATGGCTAATTTTGTGTTCTTTGTTTAAGACCGTCAAAGCTGTTTCCGCCGGAATTTTAGCCGCGAATTTGAACATGAATCCGCAGATCGATCCGTCAAATCCGCAGACACTCTTAATCCCTGTTCCTCCACCGACGCGTGAATCTCGAGAGACAACAGTCAAGTCTATCAAGTCATTGATAGACGCCGCCCAAAAGTCCGTCCAGCACAGGTCTATCCACCAGGAGCGGACGAAGGCTATGGCCGCAGTTAAGCTGATGAAGCAGGCGTCGTATAGCAAAGATATGACTATGAAGCTGGAATCTCAGATTGAGAAGATTAATAAAGAATATCTCGCAAAATTCTCGAAATTGCAGGATGAGGCTACGCAGGCGATTATGAGATCTTAGGATTGTGTGAAAATAGATTTTTGTGATATGAAATTGGCGACCCGGTGTATATATTGGTATTGTACATAATGTTGACATTAGATTTAGACCACTACCAAGATAGCCATGAAATCGCTGAACCAAGATTAACCACTAGGCACACAATTATAAATTGAGTGACCCCTTTAAACTCAGCCAGGCGCGAACGATCACTTATGCAAAACGGTATCCATGCTCTGTTTGACGACTTTGGTCTCTCGGTAGATGCAGACGATAACTTGCTTTGACGGCGATCCTCTTGGGATGGATGGACGAGTACTTGATCCTGTTTTTTTGTCGGGATCAGCGAAGTGCAAGAGATGAATCTCTACGGCGGCATTTTCGGCAAACTCTACTGGCCAATATGAGAGGAGCAGGAGAACCTACTTTGAGACCAACTTCCTGCTTGGAACTGAAATGATGGACGAGATCATTGCCGAACCGGACGCCAAGCGGATGGAGGTTCAGCTTTTCTCAAGATAGAATGGAATAACCCTATGCTAAGAAAGGTTATCTCATAAGCCTGTGGTACAGGTCTAAACGGTGATGCAGCCGAGGCGTTTGCTGAGATATGGATACAAAGGCATCCCATCGGCTCCGTGTCGGTTCCGTGTCTCATTACAACGGCGCGAGCAGCTACGTTATCGGTCACGCATCGCAGAGGCAGACGCGGGCCTGAAACAAGAAGTTGATCAGGAGGAGCATGATCTAACTGCGGAAAACGAGGAGCTGGCGGAAATAAGCGGAAGACAAAGGCAATCCGTGACCAGATGATGTTTTGTCTTGAGACGTCCGAGGACGATGAGAGAGCGGAATCGCAATGTCAGTGAGCCGCAGTCGTGTGCCCAAAAAAGTACCAGGTGTTACGACGATAGATAGCTTGATGGGAGCAATTACAACTGCCTTCTGGCATGTTGTTACTAGCAGGGCCCTACAACTGTCAGTCGACGATAATACAACAGCTCGACGTCGGTTGATCGAATTATTGAAGTGGAAACACAATCCACAAAGTGGATAAGAAGGTAACTATGTTGAGGAAACAATATGTTCCCCCATTGATGTTTCGTTGCTGCACATTACTCTGTCTATCGCTCCTCTAATTCTTTTAAACATCAATACTCATTACTGTGTTCCTGTCACTGTTTATTGGCTTTTTCATAGCTATAATAATATATGTAGCAAAAAATGGAACTGTACTACTCCAGCCGTAATAATTGTCAAGAATTTTCAGAGTGCAGACGAACGACTGCGAAACCTCGTTTCTATATACATATGTGATGCGAGCGCGACGTATCTGGTCATTTAAGAACGGATATAAATTAACGAATAAGTTTTATGAACTGTTCATTGTCACCCCAGTAGAAAAATTAAACAAGCATGCATGTGAATTCCTAATTATTCGCATCTATGCAGGCACAGAAATTGTAGATGATGTCATGTGTCGACTTAACATTTAGCATTTGACGGTCAACCGCTGTCTTCCATCTCGCATGACAATATGCGAGCCATCTTCACCTTACGATAACAAATCCCACCACTCAAATTCAATGGTCGCCTTTTCTCAACTGGCATCTCATCGTCGTCCAGTTCTCCACCTCTACCGCGCCCTTCTGCACCACGCCAACGCCCTCGTCAAACACTCCAATGTCATCTGCCCCACCACAAGCCAGCCCCTCACAGCACCAATAACCCACCCCGACGCGGTCTTTCTCAAACGAACAATTCGTCGCGGATTCCGCAGAAATCGCCGCCGAATCTCGCTTGCGAAGTGCAAGACACTGCTTAACGACGCCTATGCAGGCGAGCAAAGACTACGCCTAGCCGCCTGCAAATATGATCTGAACGCGCTCGTTGCCGTGCACCGACAGATCGCGCAATCAAAAGATCGCGCCGCCTACCACCGCTTCTCATACCGACGCAATCCACCGCGCACGCCAAACGAAAACGCGGCGTACAAAGCCCGTCAGCGCAAAGAAACCTTCATCCGCATGTGGGCGCCCGGAGTGCGGTTCCGGATCCCTGGATTACCCGACACCCGCGTCCGTGAGGTTGCGTGGCAGTTTCATCTTAAACGGGAACAGCATCTGCTTGAGCGGAGAAGAAGGTATAAGGCCTATCATGTTAAGATGCCGCGGCTTTCCTTTTACCAGAACGCATTTAGTTTGCCGATTTTTCAAAAACCCTTGGTGCATAATTATAAGTTGGCGAGGTTTCTAAATAGATTGAGGATAAACAGACAGCTGCTACTCGATCATATTATGGAGGCAAGGGTGGCAATCTCGTATTCCGCCTACGCTGACCTGGATGAAAAATGGACTGGCGAGTTGACCGGGCTAGTTTTGGCGGGTGAAAATACGTTTCTGCAATACGGGAGGGAAAATTTGAAGCTATTAAACAAGCAATTGGAAAATGCCAAAAAATATAGCAGAGATTCTAGAGAAAGGACGCTGAGGCAGCTTGAATTTGCGAAGTTGGAACAGTTGCGGAATCATAGTAAACAGTTCAAACAGCGCTGGCGGTTTACTCCACAAGAGATTGAGCGAGAAGCCTCACTGTTAGAGTGACTGCACATGGTATGTAAAGTAGATAATTGTAAATATTATACATAATTATATATATATATATATATATATGACAAAACAAACCTTTCGTATGTTACAAAATTTATAAAACAAATGTTCCTCTCTATCCCTCTCGGAACCTAGCTGCTCCTCCGCTCATCAATCCACCACCCCTTGCTCGCCCACTCATCAATCCTCCGCCCATCAATCCACCACGCATCAGTCCACTTCCACCTGACGATGACGTTCCTGGACTATCTCTTCCTACAGGTCCGACACTGCCCCGGCTATCGGATCTTTTCGCGGCTCGGCGACGCCTACTCACGTACGCGAGACCAACTTCTTCATCGTCTACATCTGTATCGTTCGGACTTATCACCTCTTCCGACCCGAAATACAGGACTTTCACTGTATTGCCAAACCCGACAACGGTCGACCGATGACCAAGCTTGGCGACCGGACCAATATGAGATACTAGCAAGTCCTGTTCGGCTCGGTGGGAACGATGATTGTGGTTGTGTTGCCGCCGTTTCCTCCGTCCGTTCGACGGTGTCGAATTTGCATCCGCATCATACTCACCATCAGACGACGACTGCTGAAGCCGTCGCGTCACTGACCGCGACTCCCGGAATTCTTCCTCCGGTCGGAGCTCGTACGTGCCGACCGTACCATCCATGCTCATGGTCCATCCTTCCCACTGTTCTTCGACTGTCGCGCGATGATTATCGTACACATATGACGAGCCATTGCCAGCCACTCCGTTCCAGCCACGATGTCGTAATCCAGCAGATCTATCGGCATCCACAACAGTTGAATTGTCAAGACTGAAGTCGCCTTTCCGTCGGATGCCCATGACCACATTAATATCAGTCACTTCCCAGCCAGAGACGATGTCCAACCAGTGCTGACGCTCTAAAACACCTTCGAAACCGATACATCGTCGTTCTCGGAGATCTCGCTCGACGCGTAAGCAAATATTTCGTCGTGCACGGTTACTGTTTATATATGAATGCATCATCAGCAATCCCGATTCTCGCTCGTAGTACAAAATGCAAAGAGAGGCGATCGTAGAGCAACCACAGAATGGACAATGCTGCGTATGGTCATGAAACGCCCGGAGTGTACCTCGTCTATAAGGAGCGATCTGGAATACTTTGACTATGGTACCGGTTTGCACATCTATTAGGTCGACCAATATCCCTCTTGCACGCAACACCATACCAATTTGTGGAAGACTGATAATTGTAGTGCTGTCATTAGAAGATGTCAGAGCCTTCGGCTCCGCCTGAGCCATAATCTGCCCGGTATTCTGCTGCTCCATGGCGACAATAACGCCCGGCAGAAGCTGCAGTGACTGTGTCACCCAAGTTGTTCGGATGAGCATCGTTATTATCACGGCTCCGTCCTTCGTGGCTGATACAATTCGCTTCGGAAGTCGTGGTGTGAAAAGCTTCTCGGCACAAACTAGCGGCACCTCCGAAATCCTATGCTCAAACACAATACCACCCGAATCTGTTGCGACCTGGTACAGCATCCCGTTTCTGCCGACAATAACAAGATTCACGCGAGTGACCATGCCCGGCACTTTCTCCGTTAAAAACAGTATCGTTGCCGGTGCCGCGGATACTAGTCCTGGCAATTCGACCGACCACACGAACCGGGACGTCGCGATACTCCAGCAATGGACAGTTCCTGACTTCCCGCAAATTGCGAGGAACTTGCCGTCCATGTCCAACTCGATCGAGGTCACCGGCCACGACTCTGGTGAAAGTGAGACCTTGCTTGGCTTCTGTCGGCGCCGCGAGTTGACTTGCCATAGCAGAATCTTATGGTCTAATCCAACTGATGCCACAATACCGTTTGCTGATGTTGCAAGCTTGACGACATCCAAGCTATGGGAGCCCGATAAATCTTTCGTAACAAACACGGGACCGGAAGTTAAACGGGGATCGACAACGTGCTCGTCTCGAACCTCACGCAGCATGTGCTCCAGCAATAACGCGGTAGTAGCTAATGACAGCATAATGACGAAAATGAACTGCATGACGTGTCCAGCTGACGGGGACGATAGGGTGCGTATCACGTTGTCTGATCGTGACGACGATGTTAATGTGAAGTAAACGGGCTCGAAGAACTCTACTACGAAAGAGCTTCGCTGTGGTGCAAGAGTCGCTAATATGTTCTCGTCAACCAGATATTCATGAACGCGATACCAATAGTGACAATTCTTTTGTTGACCAGTAACGCTAGAGACCAGTGTTGAATTAACAACAGATGTCACCAACGGATGAGTCCAAGGCATATGCTTCAATAACGAGAAATAATCCGTGTCTCGCATGTAGTGAAGCTGCATTGCCACAAGAAAGCAACCAGTCGTTGCAGTGCCTGCCGTAGTCGTAGTCGGCACACTCCCTTCCAAAAAGTATGAAAAGATCTTCGGGAACGGATTCCAAGATAAGCTGTCTTTCGAGATCAACTCTTCCTCGTCTAAATCATCTGCGTTATTGGTCGGTGCTCCGAAACTGGTCTGTATAAGGTCCTCTAATTCTAATCGACGAACATCAATGGACAGGACGGCGAGAAAATATGTCATATGGAGGAAATAGTCTATAATTGTGGCAATTATTGCAAACGTGCAGATTTGCCGTATTGGCGATCCCGATATACATATAGCGAATATAAATAGACAGACGTTGCAAGCTGTTGTGGCTGTTGACAAAAAACCCACCTTTCCCAACGCTGTGCCGATGCGCACTGTTGCCGGTTGTTCTGGCTTCGTGTACGACAATGCGTTGACAAGGCGAAACATGTTTTCTGTACTGAGCACCATGAATATAAATGGAAATGCATGTTTGGGAATCATTGAGACATCCACGTGCGCAAAGTAAATGATTGTCGATGCACCAATCATTGATAGTGCCATCTACAACGACTTAGAGCAGTTTTAGCATTGTCATAACACCATCACGTACCTCGACAGAGAAAGCTATGAAGAGACCAACCCGCGACCGTATAGAATGCATCCGTTGCAGCGACGATACAATATATAATAAGATCAGGAAATAGCTTGCCAGCAGTATGGTGTTGCCGCGGTGCGATAACGGACTCAAACGGTGCAAATATTCTAGGCGACTTTTATGACTATTGCTACTTTCGACATCATACTCCAGAATGGTGCCCGTTGAATTTGCGAGTCGTAGGTCCTGCACATTGCGATCCCATATTTCTGAAACGCTGAAATTGGAAGAGTCGAGTCGATAGAACAATGATATAACCAAGGCATCGCAAACAAGTCTTCCGTCGTTGAAATGCAGCCCTGCCAGTACTGATTGCGGAGGTATGTAGTCGTCTTCTATCTGATTGTCACCATCGAGGACTGTATGAAGATTGATAGTGGACAGAGGATCCTCATCCAGTTTAAACTTCTCAATTGCATTGTCCCAATAAACGGTCGGCGATACCAATATACTTTCATTCGTCGGAATCCCCTCTGTTAATCTTTCTTGAACTTCCCATGCCAGATCAAAGACAGCTCTTTGCAGTGCCGCATCGTTGCTTCCTCGAATCCATGCTTGCTTCACCGCGATGTCGGCGGTTACACCGAAAAATTCTTTAGTGAAAGATCCGGCAGTCGACCCACACTGCAGCCCCGAGACAGATGGCGACACATTCTCCGAAGATCGAGAAAGAGCACCACTGGCCACAGCATACAACACTGGGTACGACAATGCTAGTGCAATAACTGCGGACCAAAGAATAAAAGACCGGGGCGAACGAACGACCGTGACAGCGTACCGCTGAAACAGCCTATATAGCTCGTGTGCCGGGGTCAAATCATTTGCGTATTTCGTCCCGCCAGAAAGTGCCAGGACTGTCGTCCTGAGCTATGTTGAAGATATGCATGTTAGTCAATCACAGTGAATCCCTTGATCGGCTAGGCCGCCAACTTCCAACACCGCACGAAATGCAAGCACGTACCATTGTTGCACTACCAATTGCATGCAATGGAGACGATTAGACTCGTCTGGTCTGTGGTCTATATTGTGACAATAATTAGGAGTCGTGTCTTGTGGTTTATAGGCGGTGTGTCAGGATACATTGTTGCTGAAGAACGAGCCTAAAGTCTACGTCGGAGTCTACCAATAACCTGACCCGATGAAATTGAATGAATCTAGCCCTAACTAACCCGCTCGGATCTAAAGGCTTACGATACCGCTTGAGAGTAAACGGGTCAAGCTTTAGCTGGCGGGTCAGCTGGGACATATAACCGGGACTGTAAGTTCAATGCTACGAAATGAAGTACCGCAATGTATCATACACTTTCCGCTTACAAAATTCAAAAATTCAGTTGAGGTGTCAGACAGACATACTGCCAGCCAGAGTAGAGTATGTTTACTTGAATATGTAGTCCTTGATAGGCGATAAATAGATCAATTTAATCTTAGTTCACATGTCCTTCAAATACAGTAAAGTTCTGAGTAGTTTGAGTACCGCTGGCGAGTACTATTACAGTTTCAAACATCAGATTTGTCAGATATCATCAATTTAATGTTTGAAAATCTAGTCAATACTGTACGTCCATCTAGCTAGTACAAATGAACGGACGAACGGTCCTAGTTGCGCTGTGGAGCAAGTATAGGATGATAGTCGTAGCCCGTTTCGACTTTACGGGTAGTTACAAATAAATTTACAAAATATCAACAATGAAACTTTCTAAGAAGTACAAAGAACTTCATGTACCGAAGCTGCGCATTTATCGTCTGGGAAGGCCTCTACCCCTTCCACGAGGAGGGGCTGCAGGCTGTGAGCTTTCCTCGTTCTACTCAGAGTTAGTATCTCCTCGTTTGGGTCAGAATATCGCATACCTTAACCGTCTCATCGACTGACAAAATTAAGCATGCAGCTTCCGCGGCTGACTGGATGGCGTTAATCTTCACTAAAGCAGGTTCCCACACGAACTTCTCCAAGTTATTAGATATATCCTCAGAGTCAAAATCGACACCAGCCCATATTTCTCCCCGCGAATGACGCATTCGCAAGCGGTTCAGCAAATCGGTGGCATCAAAGCCGGCATTATCGCATAGCTGTCGTGGAATAACTTCAAGGGCCTTAGCGAAAGCCGCCACAACCAGTTGCTGCTTGCCTGCAATTGTCCGCGAATAATCACGTAGATACTTAGAAACGTCCATCTCCAGCGCACCACCTCCAGCAACAATAGAGTTATTCTTGACTGATCGTTTCACGATCATGATGGCATCATGTAGAGATCGTTCAACCTCCTCAATAAACTGCGCTGCCCCACCTCTAAGAATCAACGTGCACGTCTTCGCCTTGGGACACCCGGTAAAAAAGTTGTATCTTTCACCTCCTATCTGACGTTCCTCGAATTTTTCGCACGTACCAAGATATTCTGGCTTGATATCCGAGCACGTAGACTGAATGCTTCCACCTACTGCCTGGACAACACGCTCCATATCGTCAGAGCTAACTCGACCAGCGCAGAATATATCTCTATCAGCGAAATACTGAGTTGCCAAGTCGCCAATGGGCAGTTTCGACAAAACAATCTCCGCTCCAGTTTTGTAGATAGCCTCTAGCTTGTCATAGATAATCTTCCATTCTGCGTCCACAATGGCTTGGTACTCTGAGACTTGCTCAACTCGAACTTCCGCGTTGTCCTTTTCGGCTTTGAGTTCCAATTCAACATTCAAGCAGACAATAGTTGGGTTGGAGAACGATTTTGGCTGCTGCTCAAAGCCAGCATATGAGAAAGTCTTCTTGAATGCGACTCCGGATACAAGGAAAGAGTCTTCAAGACCGCCACCAGGAACTTTTTTAACGCCAATTAAACTCTCGTCTAAATCATCCTGATCCAAAATGAGAACGGCATCTACAGCCATCTTGGTGAACAGAGCCGAATTCTGGTGAATCAACTTCGACGACATGGCGGTAGCAGCACATTTCTCCAATAATGATCTAAACTCACTATTCCCTGTTAGCCAACCAACTATATTGAAAGAACCGTCATACCACTTACGCTTCGTTCGAGCGATCTATGTGCACAGCCAACTCTTTGATCTTGTTAACAGCCAACTGAGCAGCTTTTCGATAGCCCTTGGTGACGATGTGTGTTGAAACGCCCTCCTCTACAAAAGCTTTGCTCTCACGCAAAAGCTCACCGGCAAGGATGGTGACACTCGTCGTACCATCACCGACCTCAGCATCCTGTGAGCGGGAGATATCGACAAGAACCTTGGCAGCCGGGTGAACGACATCCAGAAGCTTCAGAATTGTCGCACTGTAAATATTTATAAGCCGCCATAATCATTTACCGAAGCCGCGCCAGTAACCAACTTACCCATCGTTTGAGATAGTCGTATCGCCATTAGATCCAACAATCTACATATTGATGCAATTAGTCAACCATATTATATGCCATATACAGAGCATGCAACTGCATACCAATATATCAGATCCCAATGGGCCCAAAGTGGGTCGGATTGTATCCTGAATAGCCAAGCACGCATTGATGTTGCTGATAATCTGACCACGTCCTTGGGAGGTGTCAGTTCCCTCCTTAAGAAGGACAATTGTAGGAGTCTGACCGCCGAAATTCATCGTGGTTCGGTTGCAATTAAATCGATCGGCCGCTTTGTTGGACAAATGATCAGAGAATGGTAACGAGACGCGTCTGGAGGAAAGTGAACGAAAATTATTGCTTAGCGCGATAGGTGTGACTCCTTGTGGCGCAAGGTGTGGCTCAAACTATGGTCGTTCGCTGGCGACACATTTGAACCGCGGAGTATCCTGGACGCGTCTGCATGCCAATTACTGGCTTGCTGGCCTATTTTATTATAAATACAGTCGTACATTGTTAGCATGATAATATGTTATCGGAGTGAGTAAAAGAATTGGTCAAGCTGAAAGATACTAATATGATATTTCTCGATTAGGCCGAACGTAAATATTCAGTTTATTAGTGACTCAAACCGGCGCGAAAGCCCAACGAAACCACATATCAGTAATCTTAGCGAGAGCTTCAATTTACGTGACGATTTGCGAGATTTGGAAGATAATCTGGGTCTACATAGAGGTGGAGCAGACTCGCCTTTGTGCGGAGCGAGAAGACATTATAGATTGGATCCTCGAGCATTGAGGAAAGCTCTTCTCAACCATATTGAACAACATGGGGACAACAACGAGTATTACATCGACGACGGCGATATTGACAATGAGAATTTTTTTTCGGAGATTGATGGTAGGTGTCTGAATTTGAGGGATGAGAGTGTCACTTTTGCAAACGATTCGAAACCCACATTTGGTAATCGACTGTACAATTGGACGAGGGGCGCTGTCAGTAAAATTCGAGAAAATATTTGTATGGGTCGATCCACCAAGCCAGAGTACGAAGTAGGACGATTATACAGGCCACACAGACGTTTGCCAGCAGATACAGTACAACTGGTAAACCGCAGAATGGGTTCGCCCTTTATGTGGTCCTTGAATGGAATAGTTTCAATAAAACTTCCATCACCTGACGTGCGACATGGTCATTCGAGTTATAGCGCACGCAGCAATTCTGTCGTACTTGGCGACGATAGGAGTTGTTTTGAAGCCATATTGGGTTAGTATTACCACACCACTGCTTTTGGTTGGGCCTCCGTTGTGATACCCCTGCACTGCTATTATTACCGTCTTCTACATACTAAAATAGAATAATACTACACATAACTAGGAAGTTTGACTAGCTACTTCATATTTTGTAGTAATAAAATAGCAAATTAAAGCTGTAATTGCGTTATCGTCATAGAACAAACCCGACAAATACCACAGGATGACAGACATTTCTCTTCTACAGTTTCGTTACGTAATATATCAAATCTATGGAGGGCATAAATAATTTCAGTTATTTATTATCTTCAGGCACTTCCCCTTGGTATGATCTCGACTCTTCTTCCGGTGTTTACCTGTGTTACCATAATTATGCTGTGAGTTTTAAGCGCAAAACTAAAATTTGTATTAATCTCTTCCTCATCCGACCCGTCGTATAAGTAGCCTTCGTCAGATGGATCGTCTCCAACGTCGACAATCGATTCAATATCATAAGCAGCCCTATCCTCCGAATTTCCATGAGGACCGTCTGCGCGAGCAAAATAAGCTGGACTGCTACTTACAGATTTTTAGAAATATCTCAATCCCGTTTACAATTTCCTCGTTGTCTAGCACGATTGCAGAATCATCTCGATAAGGTAGCCGGTAAGCCTCCCTCGGCAAACGTATCTTCCGAGGAATTGAAGAATGTCAAAAGTTCGTTCTTTCATATCTGCATTATCAGCTGTAGCAAACTCATCGAGTTCATCTTTTTCTGCATCTTCGCTATCGTCATATTTGGCATAATATATCATACTTTGAATAGGAGACAGAATCGAAAGCGAAGAAGGTAATTTTAAAAGTCGTAGTTTCCACCCTGAAGTTAGACATGACAGACTCCTCGCCGGAACCACATATCCTGGAAAAGTTCTTCGTACCCCACGACGGCTACTGGTTTCAACGTTGCAGTTTCGTCGGGGCGGTTGACCCTCTCCTGGTACCCAGACCGAATTAGCTGACACTTTGCGTTTCCAGGGGTTGTAGACTCAAGGCAAGTGCTGAATTCCATATATCAGAAGCACTGCACTGGAATCAACTGAGGTGCAGCGCGAGCAATCATGGATATCAGGTACAAACCATCAATGCTTGATGCAGTGATCAGACCCTTCCGATGTTCTGCTGCCCTCCGTCATAAACCAAACCTATTTCTCCTCTTCGGCACTAATAATTAATTCAGTCGAAATATGTTTAGGTGCTCTATAGCCCGGATATGATCTACGCTGTATACAATGTCTAATAACGTCCTTGTATATGTGCTGCGATCCGCCGCTGCGAATATGACTATACTGCTGGGTTGCAGTGCAGCGGAATCCTGTAATATTCGGACGCGGCAACAAGCTGCTTAATTCGGCAGGTAAAGCTTTCCGATGTGAAAACATTCTTCTACTCTGATCTAAACTGACGTACACCGCTCAGCAGCTAGTAATACCTCATGTTAATTCAAGATTAATAAGTTACATAACACAGGTTGCTGATCGGGCGACATGCCTCATAATATCGTGCGGCTCAATCTCGTCACCTAACCCATTGCTTTTCTGCTCTAATGGAGCCCTGCAAGTGTACAGTTTTTCCTCATCGACAACTCGTCAACGTACATTGGCATTTCTATATAGCATTGCGCAAATAGCAATGGCCAATCTATGGATAGCGGCATCAGATAATAATCTACCGGTGATACGGACGCTTTTCGCGACTAAGGCACACACGCCGAATGATTGTGATGCCCACGGATATACACCACTCCATGCAGCTGCGTCATATTCGCACATCGAGTTGCTGCGGTATTTAGTCTCAGAGGGTGGAAATGTTAATATTACAGATGAAGATAGCGAGACGCCGTTGTTTGTTGTTGAGACTGTGGAAGCAGCCAAAGTACTAATAGAGGAATTGGGTGCTGATTGGACGCATAAGAATTCGGAGGGCGTTACTGCACGAGAGAAGTTTGAGAAGGAGATCGAGGAAGAAGGTGAACCGCTGGAAGGTGTCGTTGACTACTTAAAGGGTCTGGAATATGGTGAATCTGCAACTAAAGGATTAGAAGACGAGCTGAAGGATACAATTCCAGATGGCACGAATGTACGACTGGCTTTTGAGAGAGTACCGGAGGAGGAATTGGACAATGAGAAGATCGAGGAACGAAGGCAAAAAATAGAAGAATTGCTCGAATCAAATAATCCTGAGGAAGGGATTATGCATCTAGTCGAAGAGGCCGTTCGACTGCAGTTATCGGAGGAGACTCGATCATGTTATTCCTCAAGAGTTGTGCGACAGCGCGTGGAATCAGAGGAAAAGAAGGATTCAGGAGAATAGAATATGTCAAAAATTGGGGTGTATTTGTAAAATAGCGCGAGGAATTGGAAAACTGTTGCATTTAAAATTTCAGTGCTCGTCTATAGCCATTCTCGATTTCTGCGGTTAGGTCGACGGTGATATATCGACGTGTTCGTGTACTAATTGTGTACTGCTATTGCCACGTATTACTGTACACCGCATTCCAGCATTGGGACGATAAAATTTACACCGCGAGAAATTTTGAGCCGCTCGAGCAATGAATAATTCGATAAAAACCACAGGGTCATTCCTACTCATTCAGCCATATGCGGAGTAATGACAATCGAAAACTGTACCGTTCAAACAGGAACAACGCCGATGATTCCGATAGCGTTAAAACATATAAAATGGAAATGCGATGTCAAGCGGCCTAACAAGCCAGAACGGTTCCAATGCGAATTCCTAATGCCCCACAAAAGGTTTCGAAGATGCAACATGACCCGTAAGGCGGCAGATCGGTTCTGCGCTCAACATCTAGAGGTATGCCACGAGATTATATGGCGTGTAATGACAGGATTAAGTATTATTGACGAGGCTAACAAATCTAGACTGTCGAGTCGTCCGCGAGCGCGGCAGATCCACTAAGTTCTAAGCGAAAACTTGCACGTGTTAAATGCCCAGTGGATTCAAGCCATTCGGTATTGTTCCCTGATCTCCAGCGACACGTCAAACGCTGCCAGGCTGCCAAAGAAGTTGTTAGCAGCGCCTGGTTCGTTCCCGATATTAATCTCGTTCGCACTGAGCCGGAGAAGTCTCTAGCAGTGGACCCAGTTACACGAGATGCATCAATAACATTTAAAGAATACGAAAAGTGGGTCGCCTTTGTCGAGCAATTTTATGACAGTGAAATTCATGGAACGAAGTATACTGAGATGCCGTTACGACAATTGAAATATGAAGGATTAGAGAAACGGTTAGCTGAACTTTCGAATAAGAAGCATGCAATTCAGCAGGGGTCATTGATATCGACTCTGGGAAACCTAGGTCTTCTCTTAAGTGAGAATTGTTTTGTGGAGTTTGGTGCCGGACGTGGTGAGCTCTCACGAGTATGTATTTTAACCTATTGATCATACACTGCAGCTAACAGTGATACACTGCCAGTATCTGAATCAGGCTCTCCTTTATAAATACAATAAAGAGCCAACGTACACACCGTCATTTCTGCTGATTGATAGATCTGGGAGGCGCATGAAGCTAGACGGTAAAATAATCAAAGACTCGGAAGGTCTTGGTTCCAAGCACCCTATTGTGCCAACAGTTCATCGGATTAAAACGGATATTAAGGATCTGGATCTCCGGAAAGAAGAAAACAACCAACTACAGAGACGGAGTGACGGAAAGGGTGGCATAGTTGCCATATCAAAGCATTTATGCGGTGCGGCTACAGATTTGACTATTCAATGTTTACTGAATTATCGGACGTACCGAAACGACAGCGATGACTCTATGATGGATTTGGTGGGTATTATGATTGCACCATGCTGTAGGCATCAATGTAGCTATTCAAGCTATCCATTAGAGTATCTTACAAAATACGGGAAAATTGATCATCGAGGATTTGAGATACTGTGTAAAATGAGTTCATGGGCGGTCTGCGGAAGGCGACCTCAGCATCGTGATGCCTCTGATTCGGACAAAATGATGATTGATGCGACGGGCGAGCGAGGTGACAGTGGCGATGTCGGATATGGCGCTAAACATGTCGACTCGAGTAACGACCATAATCAAGACGGCCAAACTCATGTATCGCGACTCTCTATATCGAGGCGTGAAGAAATTGGCTTTAAAGTCCGATCGATACTTGACTACGGGCGTGTGCAGTATTTGGAGGATAAAGGGTTTCAAGTAGAATTGATACGATATGTGGATCAAGCAATTTCGTCTGAAAATGTGTGTCTTCTAGCTCTTCCTGTAGAGAAGTAAAATTACGAATATAGCCATATTTTCTTCATCGTAATCGAAAGTTGTCTATTGCCAAAACACAAAACACAAAATTCAATTAATTGCACTTGTTTGCAACACCCAAACTCCGCTATCTATCGTTAAAACAATTGCTATCTACCGGGCCCCGAGGGGCCCAACAATTTCGTATCTCTTCAGCATCCATCTCAGTTCATACCAAGTGCTGGCGCGGCAACCACTAGAGGAATCACGAGATGCATTCTCGCTCGCATACTGCTCCTAATAGATACTACATTCGAGTTCTGACGATGCGGACTTCAGGAACAACCACGTCCTCCTCATATAGCTTCGGGTTCTCTTGCAGAACTTGCTGCTTAGCGGCCTCCTCTGCACGTGTTATCTCGTCCTGATGTCGTTTCCTAGTATCATCGTACAGAGGACATTTTCCTTTGATGTATGAAGAACTGCTATTGAAATGATTATATCCTATAATTGGCTCATTGCAAACATAGCACATCGTATTACGGCAATTAGAACAAGTCATCTTGTTGCAGCCGTCCTCTTTAAAGAACCTTTGGCGGCATCTAGTACAGTGTCGTAATAGGGCCCGCGTCATAGCTTCTTCTACCTGGTGACGCGCCGTTAGGCCGTCGTCCTTTGCCAGTGCACGCTCGTACTCTACGCAGGACTGTGGAATGTGCGATTTCTTTCCACATTTTCTGCATGTGACAGCCAGACATTCAGGATTCTGGCATCGTAATTCCTTTTCCTCTTCGCTTTCGATGCAAATCGCAAACTCGCAGAGTGGACACTGATCCAGCTCGAGGCCGGACTATAATGTATTCAGCCGATACTGCTCAAGAATAACACAACAAAAAATACTGAAATACCTCAACTAACTCTGCCTGCTGTTGATTCTTGTCCAAAACTTCAAGCAGCTTTTCTGGCATAAACCTCTTTATCTCGCTTTTGACGAAGACACCTTCACAGCCGCCAACTTCGATGCACTTCAGTTTGTATTGCTTCAGGCCGATAAGATTCTATATCAAGAGTCAACTTCTTCCATCGCAAAATTATATTTCAAAAGATAAGCTACCTCAATTTGTCGCTGGATGCACACTTGACAGAACAAATGACCCTCAGAACATTGAGACATTTCGAAATCAGCATAGTCTCCAAAGCAGCAACCACTGTATTTCAGTTCGTTAAATTTACAAGGACTCCAACATTTGCACAGCCTGATACTTACCAAGTCATTGAAAAAAATTGAAGCCCAATTCTTCAGCTTCTTTCTCGGCCAATCGAGCTGCAAACTCTTTATCTCTCTTCTCGGCCTCTTTCAGTCTCTCAACGCGGAGTTGCTCCTTCACCGCATCCAGAGCCTGGATTACCTGCTGTCCAAATTTGAGATCTAGCAAAGTGTCCATCTCAGCCTTTGCAGATCTCGCAGTACGAAGAGGTCGAAAGCTGGGCTTCGAAGGCAATGTACTCGTGTCGCCCATGAAGTATCGGGCAATTTTATCCAAAGCATCGTACGCTTTACTGAGAGAGAACTTGTTCTTGTGCACACATTCGTCAATAACTTTCACAGGCAGTATTCGAAATTCATGCCTAAGAGCAGATTTTACCGCAATCACATATTCTGCATTGGAGACATCGCCTGTCGTTTTGTCTGCTTCGGTTGATGTTGTCGCAGAGGACGACATTCTTTTGTAGCAAGGGTAATTTGGATTTTCGAGGATGGCTAGAACTATATTTTGTAATTTGTTTGGACCGAAATCAGTTGCCATCGGGCCGACTAACTTCTGAAGGAACTAAGATGCACATAATTAGATTTACTTTCTCCGCTTAGAATAAGACAGCCATATAACTTACATCACGACATATTTCGGGGAACATAGCTAGAATCTCGCTTTCTAAATTTGCACGTGAATATTCCATTTCCACCACTGCAGTTGGTAATGGGCTGTCTGGAACAGATTTTTTCAGTGAACATTTGAGATTGAGTCGAATGAAACGATTGGGATGACATTGGTGTCATTTTGAGATGTATCTATGGAGACAAGGCCATCGCTTTCCTTAGTTTCGAGACTAGCAGTCTGTGGCGACGGCGTTGACATGGTTGTTCGTTGGTCACGGACCAGAGAGTCATTGCTTTTCACTGGCCAGTTTGATGTTCCAGTCTATTCCTTTCTAGTAGATTCTTATTCGTATCCACTTCCACTGGACCTTCGTATTCGTCGTCCGAGAGCATAATTATAATAGGAACCTTCCGTGCATGCCTCCCATCGTGATTCTCGGTTCTCCGCTTGTAAGATTTCGGCTGAGTATTATCCCTGTCAGAAACATGCAGGTCTTCTGACTCTGAAGATAGTAAGCCTGATAACGGGCTTAGCGGTGTGGGCACGGCATGGACGTTGTTTGCCGTGGATTCTGTCGATGAACGCGAGACGGAGGAGGCGATCGGTGGAGGAATGCGCAATTGCATGTCGAACTCGTTATAATAGATAGCAATCGTATCTGCTTCATTACTTAGCAGAATAAGTATGGAAGTAGGTGCCGTGAGACAAACGACCAATTGTCTTGCTGCAAACAGGCAGACGCGTGTTTCGTCACACCGGGTACCTAACTCGAGATGAATATGATCAAAAATTATTAACGAAATAATGAATATCGCCGCAGCCGCACCTACTCTTCACGGCTTGGACCGTAAATTGAATCATTCACCAAGATTTTGAGAACCTGGACAAGTAGGTGATAGCCAAACAGACATTGACGCGTCAGAGAGAACCGAGGACATTACATTCAGGGGTCAGTGTTCGTACTGTTCCACACAGGCCAGCCATTTTCAACATAAACAGCACAGCTTCATTAATATATTTTATATTACTAATAGTTGGAGCTATTCAGTTAATAGCGGTAATTTACGACTGGCGCTCAAAGGTTTAGCATTATCTTATCGCGGTGAAGACTGTGAACCTCTTCATAGCGCACTACATCTGATGGCGATGACCGAAACGATGCTGCTAGGGTGACTCAGACTGACTGGAATCCACATCGTGAGCCTCAGATCGCGTGAAATGAGCAGGGGACAGTGTGATCCGGTTGTCCGTGAGTGTCAGCGCCATTATCAGTGTCTTCCAAACCGGCAAGCTTAGGTATTTGATTATCTGTTGACCGACGAGATTCCTTCAGAGACGCGATTCGTCGCAGATTACATTTCCGGAGACAAAACAGCTGTCGCGTCATTTGATCCAGTCGGAAACCAGATTGCTCTCGCGGATATCCAACAAAGACTACAGTTGCTGTCTTGCCTTGTAGCTTCTTCCCATCTTCAATGCGATAGCCCACAAGAGAGCCAAACACCGTGTTCTTCGTAGACAGATCAGCAATTGCTTTGGGCGGAGAGTCAATAAATGCAGGACGTGCTAGTCTGCGAGGATGGCGCTCGTGCGTCGGCGTTGGCAAAGGATGTACCCGCCAGAATATTTTCCGGACATGATGTCATAACAACTAATCAATCAATTTATACGAGCGTCTGATATTTGATAGGAGAGTGTAGTCAGCTAGTTAGCCAGGCCGATTACTCGAGACTGACAGTTTTTATTTCGGTATCCGTCATAGGAAATGTGCGTGGAGCTTGTTTCGATCAGATCCGGACATTCAGCTTTCCCTATCGTCTTAGTGCTTCGCAAATGTCGGACAACTGGCAACTTTATTCTGATTGTAGACAATCGATAGGACATATTCGGCCACAAGCAAAGAATCCGACAGCAGGATATATTCCAAAAGCCGACGCTAATAACTAAACCTACCAACAGTTACAGCTGAAAGTACGTCATAACAACTTTACAGTTGCGATGCGGGAGGTTGAACAAACCAATGAAACAAAGTAACATCGACCAATGGTCCTACAGCTGTCAGCACCACAAATATACAATAGAATGACTAGCTGAGTGACCACTCTAAATAAATCTTATCTTTTCGTAAGTGTGACGCCATCTCATCAACGCTGGATGTGCGGCTCGCGATTTTCTGATTTTTCATCATGACGTCAGAACTTCTGCCTCTTTGGCCTGCCGCAGCATCATCTCAACAACCACCATTAGAACGTGTACTACAATTCCGTGTGTATTGATTGTTGCAAGTGTACACAACTTAATTATGCTGCTGGTGGGGCGAATCTCACGGACCATGCGAGTAACATCCTGGATGCACCTTTCAAGCGAGAGGATTCGGTCGCAGACGCGCTAGCACATGAACGACCGCTTTGTAAGCGACAATCACAGCCCTAACCCGAATAGCGTGCCTTCAAAACTGTCCTTAAACGGGCAGTCATGCCACGTATAGTGAGTAAGTGCGAATAATATGCTGGCATATTCGTCTCGCCGGTGACCGAAAGCAGAAGCTCGCTCGCCGTGTAATTGCATCGCATTGTGTAAGTGCATTAGAAGTGACTCCTCGGTGGATAATAGCAAACGAACACGTCGGCGATCACATGCGTGACGGGAATAAGCTTGCTTACTCACATCTGTCCGTGTCTGTGGAGGTGTTTGATATAAGGACACTGTTCTTGCCTTATTTTCGGACGTGTGCCGTACGATATATCTACAGTCTCCGCGCTTCTATCCAGCCCCCGAGAATTCACTCTCGCTGTTTGATTTGCATTGCTTATATTTCGACGTATTTTGTCATATCCGGACGCCAACTGAACCTCCAGGGTTTGTTATCGGTATGACCGAATTGGAAATGGACTTCGCCTTGTACCCACAAAGACCGCGTCAAAACCACCACGAGACACAGGGGAACACGATGTTGAATGTACAATCCCTCCCATCAGCAAGCAACCACTATACACCTAGATTCACCGGTCTCAGCTTCACGGGTTCCGCTATGTCCTCCTTATCTTCCAAACCGCAATCAGTGATGCAGGCGGGACAGCATGATCTACTGTCGAACGATATTTTCTCGCACGATGACATTCACAATGACCTTGGAATATCCCCGAATTCGGATCCAGGTCTTGACACGTTCATGCCAACGTATTCGCCCGATTGGATATTGAACAGTAAGAGTAAGGATGGGGACGAGGAAACCCAGGAAGGCATGTACAAACGGCTTAGCACTCAGAGTTTCTTCGATGCCGTCAGTCTGGATGCCAAGAACCTTGACGAAATAGATATATATCCCCCAAGTGCTTATGCTAGTGAACCGGATGGTCAAGGTCCGGGCGTCCCGGGAGACTTGCCAACGCCGTTGAGTTCGTCTGCTGAGCAGTCGGGAACGAATGAGTCTACAGACGAACCTGGGCGGCCGTCGCAGATACGGAAACGTGGCCGACCGCGTTTAATTGCTAAGCATGAACAGACCGATGTACGATATCTTTTACTTATATGGTATAATAAGCTGACGAATTTAGCGGCGGCGGGCTCAAATTCGAGACGCACAACGGACATACCGTCAAAAGAAAGACCGTACGATAATGGACCTTCAATCACGCATTGACCTGCTGGAGTCGACAGTTGAAGGCATGCAGTCGGTGTTCCTGGATGTATACGAACATGGGGTGCAAGTTGCCATTGAACAAGAGGATGCCATGTTTGTGCAAACCCTCGCAGACGCGGCAAGCAAGATGCTAGACATGACGCGCAGTGCCATCCTCGATCAGGGCAGTGTTCGTATGGGACGTATTGAATCCGGTACCGACAGTAGCGATTCATCCACGTCTCCGCTGCGCAGCATTGTTCAAAATAGGAGGATCAGACCAGCAACCTTGATGATGCGTGACGCGTTGGCCTTTTCGGTCGCTGAATGCACAGGTGAAACTTTCTCGGAAAAGCTGATAGAGGCTTTATACCGAACGTGTTTCACAGTCGCGAAATACACGATCGAAACACGAGATAAGGAAGCGATTGGACGCACTTTTCCGGACGATGACAACAGTGCGGTCACGCTGGCTGGCTTGAATAAAATCTTACGGTCAGGCGAGCCGATTCATATGCAGACATGGCTCAAGCGAGTAGACGACGACTCGCAATTCCCAGGCTACGTGTCACCAGCCGGCATTGCAGCGCGTGTAACTCAGTTTGTCGATAACCAGCAAGGTGCCCAGAGAGTTACGATTGACGGTGATACACTTGTTGCTTGGCTATACGGCCGCGCGCAATGCATGGGGCGATTGCCACGGTTCAAAGCGATTGATGTAGACATTGGCTTGTTAATTGCAAAGCGAGTAGTTTTAGAATAATGATTAATAGATTATGGTACATGGTTTCAATAAGTTCTGGAGTTCATTTCTCTCGTTTATGGTACTTGGACATGTATATATTCTCCGTCACAAATACCTCATTTCATACCTTTCAACTTAGAATTCGCAGCATTTATCTCACTCCCGTACCGAACTACCAACGGCTCTAATCCTCGCCTCATATATTCGGTGCTCATTGAGCAGCAAGAGAACACCAGGGTCTGTGAAACAGAAGTTCGCAACTCCACCAGGGACTAAAATCTTTCCAATCAAGACGCCATCACTATCCCACACTTGCACGCCATCCAAGCATCCAGAGTACACGTTACCGTCCAAGTCAACTTTTATACCATCAGGAGCACCACAGTCTGCGAATGCAAAGACGCGTCGGTTAACCAGTACGAATGGACGATCGGGCTTTGTCGATGCAGCACTCTTTACAACATCGTAGGCGTAGATAGTGGCTAGTGCCTGATCGATTATCCCTCCGACGCCGTCATATGCATCGGTGTCGGTGATGTAGCAGACCTTATAGTCATGCGAGAATGCAATTCCGTTAGGCCGCGAGAATCCGTCGGCCACTGCTCGAAGAGATCCTTTTTTCGGATCATAAGCATATACCTGATTTGGTAGCTTCTCTTTCGGCCGGAGGCCCTGGAGGACGCCGTAGTTGGGATCTGTGAACCAGATCGAACCGTCGAGCGGAAGGACGACGACATCGTTCGGAGCATTGAATGGACGCCCATGGAAGTGATTGAGTATGATCTTGGTAGCATACGGCGGCTTGATATCCATATAAATCAACCCACCGGGTA
This sequence comes from Lipomyces mesembrius, assembly GCA_038497805.1. NCBI lineage: Eukaryota > Fungi > Ascomycota > Lipomycetes > Lipomycetales > Lipomycetaceae > Lipomyces > Lipomyces mesembrius. The sequence goes on from MU972911.1 coordinate 262,777, forward strand.
TGTTTCCCTGCCCTTGGGAGCAAAACAACGCGCCGCCGCCGTAGTTCACACCACCGTTGCCGGTCAGGATATCAGGAGTCGGCGAGACAACTTCCCATTTGTATTCCCCGTCCGGAGATTTTGGCACAGATATTTTCGAAATCATGATTTTCTTCCGCGCACCATCTTCCGGGTAAAACTGATTCGAAGTGAAAAACACCTCGCGTGTCTTAGGAATCCAAATCCCCGCCTCGTGCGCGAAAGGGAACTTCTTCTCCTCCGCGACGACACGGAGGACTGGTGACGGACCGAGTACATCGATGAACTCGCGCTGGTAGACCACAAATGGCTGCGCGGCGCTGTCGTCTTTCGTCGCAAGACAGATATGCCAGGCTGCTCGCTTAGCTGCAGAGGACCACCATGATGCCGGCTCGGCTCCTCTTTCAGGGAAGTTTGTGAGCACGGCGTTGCGGTCGGCGTCGACGAGCTGTACATTCGGAGGAAGCGTTGTGGTCGGCATGATGATAATGATGTGTGATAAAACTGATAGCAGCTGAAGATGTCAGATTGCGGAGCGGCAACTGTGGAAGCGACAAGCGGGGAATACAGATTGGACCTGAGCAGGCCCGCACAGAAGCGGCTGCGAGTGTCCTCATTTACGCATTATGACATTCTAGGGATGATGGGGAACCCCGCCAAGCGGGAGCATTCGTGTGTGACAAAGCGAAGGCTGAAGGGCTGATCATAGGCGAGACTGAATATCGATCGAAGCTAGCGATGCGATGACGTCATGCCCCTGTACTTCTCAGGGGTGGTCATACCCTCAGGAGAGGTGGGGGATGCAAACTTTAACCCGCCACAACTCCGGCGATTCGGGCTCCACTTTTCGTCGTCTGGTACACACATCGTCGAAAAGGATCAGCACAGGGTATATCACACTCTCAAGTCGTGGTATCGACGTGCTCTAGACACCCAGAATCACTACGCTTTGAAGGGTTAACCGCCGTTTCCTAGCAATTAGTCGTATCCGGCTGCTACAATTTGATTATGAGTGTCATTGAACGATGGCACTTACGAATATACGACATAGGCAACAGTACTGTGTATATTAAACAGGTATTCTATAAGTACTTATAGACAGTAATTAGAATACAGCCCTGCTACTACTGCTCGCCTGCTCGACATATTCTACTTCGTCGTCCTTATTTTGTTCTTCCTGGTCGCTTAGCTCATGATCCACCATAACCCGGTACATCTCTAACGCCTGCTCATCTGCGAACAACAAGTCTATGTCTTCAAGCGACAAACCTTTCGTTTCCTTAAACCAGAACCACACTATCGGTAGAAAACACACATTGAAAATCGCAAAGATGATATATGTTCTATATCCAATGTTTTCGATCGCTGGCGGCGTAATTTCGACTACAATAAAATTGGAGATCCAGTTCGCTGCAGTCGAGATGGCGGAGCCTTTAGCACGAAGACGAAGGGGCAGGATTTCCGATGGATACACCCACCCTGTAGACTGCATGCCAACCGTAAACGCGCCCTCAAAGACGAAGAGCATGACCGCAGCGCCAATGGCTGCGGAATGCTCAATCCCAGTGCGATGCTGAATTTGATAAATCAGTGCTGTTTGCACAGCCATAACAGCCCCCTCCACAAGTATTCCTCCCAAAATGAGAGGTTTGCGACCAAACCTGTCGATCAAAAACCAAGGAATGAATGACGCAATAAACATCCATGTCTGCAAGAACCCGGACATTAATCCAGCCATTTTTGGTGAAAACCCAATAGATTGTTGGAAAAGCGTCGTAGCATAGTAGATGATAGCGTTTATACCTCCCAGCTGCTGGAATACTTGAACGGCAATCGCAGTCCACAATCGTCGACATGATTGTAATCCATCAGACTTATAGAAATCAGACCACGATCCCGAACCTTCTGCAGATTCCATAATTACTGTCTCCACAATCTCCTCGTACTGCTGAACCACATCCGGATCGTCAACTTCTCGATTTGTCAACGCGGCTAGAACGGATACAGCGTCGTCATGCATATCATGCGCGGTCAGCCACCTGGGAGACTCGGGCACCATAACCGTCAACCATAAAATTGCAAGTAAATACACAATCTGGAAAGCAGTAGGAAATCGCCATGCGATTTCAGAGTCCACATACGATAACCCGAAATTAAGCCAGTACGCTGTGACAATCCCGAGATTCAATGTACTGCAGTACATTGCAACGTACAAACCTCGCGTTGCCTTTGGACTGACCTCGGCTTGCAGAATTGGGACCGTAGAATTTATAATACCGATTCCGACGCCCGATATGATTCTTCCCACGAACATCTGTACTAGTTGATAAGCTGACGCTTGTAAAATTGCACCGATTATCATGACAATAGCGCCAAGTGCAATAGATTGTCGCCGTCCAATGCAGTCGCCAATGAATGATATTCCTACTGCACCAACACAACCGCCAACTTCGTAAATTGCGACGACTGTGCCGAGAAGTGAGGGACGAGGATAGTTAAACACACTATTGAACTGTCTGCCGTTGATAAAGCCACCCATCAAGCCATTGTCATAGCCAACGAGTGAGAAGCCTGCATCTTTATGTCAGAACTACTCCAGTATCAATAGTGCACGACATACCAAAGCAGCTTAGAAGGATCGTTGCGTATAACAGCCAGCTCCCGCGTATTCTCTTTGATCCGGACGGATGGTCGCTATATAGACGAAGCAAACTAAAGTATATTGGTCATTAATTTCAATAGTATTAATCACTTATGGAAATACAAGATCCTCTCTCTGTCCATGTTATCCTCCTAAAGCCACGCTGCACTCTCTTATGACCAATTGTGATCGTTCAATGACTCTAAGGATCCGTCAACAACAATATATAAAAAGCATGGTGTTCTACAAACTAATCGAGATATTAAATTCAGAATGAGTTTTGCGCGTTCGCCGAGCAGACACTGTGTGATTTACATTCGAGCGAATCCTACATTTGCTGTGCAAGATTACGTCACATCTTGCGGCGCACAGAGCCGCACGAGACAAACTTTGGATTAGGGCACGCTCATCACAGTTCACCATCAAAATTAGCCCGTTATCGTAGCAATAAGCGAGAATCCTGTGGCAATCAGAATGATATGTAGTTGTATTGCACCAGAATGGCATACTAAGGCAGCTCACGAGAGTGGAACAAGTAAGAGTTTTGTGCCCCGACACACGCCGGTTGCTCGTCGACGATATACATGGAGCATTCTAATCCTAGTGGCGGCGGACATTTGGAATTACTCGAAATTTTTCTTGGAGGCTATACTACGATTAGTCAAGCTTCGACCGAACGACTATGCTACATTTATAATTCTGCAAGGCGAAGAGCAAAGTCGTGACCTAGACAGAGCAGCTAGTTCCCGCAGCCGGATGCTTGAGAATCTATCGCGGGGGTAACGGTGCGGCTCAATGGATGTGGGGAAGTTCGTCACCTCACCGAGGCAAGGACTGTTCCCGATCGAATTCTGTCTCCTGTGGTCAAAAGAAAGTCGGAAAGTCTAATGAGGTAAGGAATGGCAATTGGGCACAACATCAGCTACAAAATAGAGATATTCTGCCGCGCCGTCACATAAAAGTTTCGTACCCTGATAATTTCCCAAAACGCAACCCTAGCCCTTACAAATATATTCTTTTACGATAACTACAGAAATTTTGCCCATGCGAACTTCTTCAAGGAGAATTAAGGATTTGATGCAAAAGCTACGATGGACGAGGCAACATGTAAACAACGCGTGCCGTCTCTCTCTCTCGACTGCCTGTTTTAGCTCACAATGCCTAGTATTCGTCGTCAACACCAAAGATAAGTGGCAGTGGCGACTGCCTCCGTAGTGACAAATTTGGTCGCCCAGTTCTATGCTGCTCTATTGCAACATATCGTGCTTACTACGACCGTTGAATATATTAACCCATGCAACCCAACGATAACTTTTGACAATACGTCATTCCAGTTTGACAGTTTGATGACTCCGAGGTTAGACTTCGATTTCGGTTCTCTGGTACTTACTATTTTGCCGTACCTCTGCCTTAGCTCTATGCAATGGTCGCGCCGCTATCATCCTAACTCATTTCGGTGAGCGACCTGGATCAGGCGACGTGGTGAAACTTGTCGCTCTTGTCGGGATGGGTGTAAGACTAGGCATAGCAGGAAGGTCTGTAGTAACATTGCATGAGGTTATGGACGAGGGTGGAGGAACAGAGTCTCCAGTAGTAGGCCCCTAATTCCTTGCGTGTATCGAACTTCCACCCATCCCAATTTCGAGCTGCTCAAGTCGAGTTTCTGGACCTCTCCTAAGACGAGCTACTCGATGACGGTGAGGTCATCCGAAAGGAATTGGGTTCAGTCGGGTTGGTTATCGTCAGTTTCTGTTGAAGCCAACAGGAGCTATGCGTTGTTTGATGCGAAGAACAGCAAACCCGGCGTGTTGCAACGCAGGTGAACTAAGCTTGCTAAGGTTGGCGCTAGTCTTTAGCGCCTTAAAAGGGGATACAGTCACCTTTAGAAGTTCTTTAACTTGCGGACACTTATGGGTGTTCCGTAACGTCGGCACTGCCTGGATGGGACGTGGGTATGGGGGGACCTGCCCTAAAAGGGTAATTTATCCAACGGAACTTTTAAGAAATTTGGGGGCAAAATATCTCTAATAACAGAGCACTATACTCATTGCGCAATTTGTCCGCAATATAAAAATAGGAAATTGCGAAACCTCTTTCTAAACTGCGGGATTGAATCATTAGCGCTCCGGTTTAGACAATGCAGTAATGCGGAAACTGAGCGGCCATATCAGCGGGTTACAGCTAATCGTCAAGTTCCATGTCGTAAGGCCGAGTTGGTGGTCCCCGATCTTCATTTCCCAACAGTCTTCCCGATGCGACGATTATAGTGCAGGAACTTGTTTTGGCGCGGACATTTATTTGTCATTGCCGATCTTGAATTTTTTCGTGACGGTTGGGGGCAGGCGTGGGGGTAGCAAACAGCAATTCATTGCGCGCCATAATCACCGCCGTCTTTTGCCGGCTCGTGGGAACGAACCCGGAGGAACTCCGACTAATGACGCTTTCATTTATCATTACCCCGGCTGCATCTCCACTTGTTGAATTTTCCTGTACTGCCCAGCACCAAGTCCACTATTGCTCCAATATTGCATTCTGGATATGTCCGAATTTCCCTACAATAACCGTACCTTTCAGATTCTCGATGCCGCCGAGAAAGGAGGGTACGCGGTCGCCGCTTTTAACTGGTGAGCTTCTTCTAATTCAATAAGTTTAATCGTTCTATCTACTTATCCGTCAATAATGGCTAACGTTCAACTAGCTACAATACAGACGGTATTCTCGGATCCATCAAAGCAGCTGAGAGAATGAAGTCTCCAGCTATTATCGAGATCTTTCCCTGGTCAATGCACTTTCACGGCCCGGAATTCATTAAGTTCGCATCTGAAGCCTGCCATGCCGCCAGTGTTCCAATGTCTCTGCACTTGGATCATTGTACTCTCGAGCCCGATGTTTATAAGGCCCTTGAATTGCCGTTTGACTCCATCATGGTTGACGCCTCGAGTCACGATCCAGAAGAGAACATCAGATTTGTCCGTCATATTGTCGAACTTGCAAAGGAACGCGGAATTACGATCGAGGCGGAGATGGGACGCATCGTGGGTGGTGAGGACGGTGTGCCAACGGTCGACATGGAGACCCTGTACACCGAACCAGAATTGGCGGCTGAGTTTATCGAGGGAACTGGCGTTCATTTTCTAGCGCCGTCTATTGGCAATGTGCATGGACCTTACCCTCCTGGTGGACCTGAGAAGTACTGGCAATTAGATCGCTTGGAAATGATCAAGAAGCTGAGCCCCTCGTCCATGTTGGTGCTGCACGGTGCATATCCTATCGTTGACGACCTGATGAAGAAGACAATCGAGCTCGGAGTAAGAAAAGTTAATCTGAACAAAAATCTGCATGTCTGTTACCTTGACTTTCTTGCTCAGAACGTTGGAAAATTAGAAATGACGCAATTGCAGGAGCAGAGTATTGCGGTATGGACGGCGGAGGCAGAACGATGCATTAAGTTGCTAGGCTCCGATGGAAAGGCAGCATAGGCCATGTCAATTTTAGAAAAGTCTGGATATTCAGTTCTAGGCATTATGATTTGTAACAGTTATAGTGATATTGAGAGAGTCTATGTCAAATGTAGTACTCCACAGTCACCAGCAGATATTTTATAATGAGTAACGCAAAAAAAGTATAGGAGGCTATTGTTCATAACTCAGGGCATTGCCTAGAGCCTAGGCGTCGTATGGGTAGTCTGCGTATTGTGGGGACATAATTGGCCGACGCCACGTCCCCTTTTTTTACGATTGTATGCTGCTATAACGCAGCGTTTTGCTATCATTACCTGCATCAATGAAGCGATCCACTTAATGCACAGCTTTTATGATTTGGACGAAGTGTCGTCAAATATGACTAGTTAGTAAAAGCCCACCCCCTTTCGCATGCGGTGGAAATAGGGAGAATAAAATTTGGGAGACGTCGGAGATATATCTGATTGGCTACGTCACCTCAGCTTGTATTTATTGAAAACTCTGCGGGCTCAGTGGTCATGAATTATCCTACGTTTACGAACTTTATACTTCTTTATTCAGAAACAGAGGCAATCTATCGCTGCTCAAGACAGGAGCACGGTTTTGAAACGTACTACAATGCATTCCTATGAAACGTCATCTTTAAAGCGTCTCAGCTACTTCCGTCAATTTGGATATGCCGTACACCTCCGTCGGCCAAATTCTATAGAGAAACAGCTGACGGTTCACGTAGACCTCGGATTTTCCTAATTATAAATTATCAAAAGTTGCAGAGCTCGAACTTGCTATCCGGCGTTAGAGGTGAAAAGCAACCTTAGAATGATTACATATAAAACCGAGATTAATTCAAATACTTGTTGCTTCAACCTACTACTCAGATGCGCGGCACACCTATCGAAGTTCCCTGTCTGGCAAAACTTAGATAACGTTGCGGTGAGGTAAGGCTCCGGGAGTATAACTCCGCAACCTTATTCTCCGGGACATTTAAACCTTAATTCCTTCATCGGCGGCCTTTTGTACACGTGCAACCGGAGGCGGCATTTAAATCTCGCATAAAACGAAAACTTTTGCTTCAATATCTCAACTTATTCGTCGTTGTATGTAACGGAGATAATATTGAAGTAGATCTTCTGGCTGCTCCAGACATCGTACGGCCAAACGAATTTACCATTGGTCGAACACTGGATAGTGTAGCCCTTCGACGCAGTTATTCGATGGTGAAAACATCAGCCCGGGCAGTAGTAGAGACGAAGTGACCATTTCGCGTCAGATAACCGCCATACACGGACTCAATATAGCATTCCTTGCTGAAAGCATCGCCAATCTGATGAACGACGAAACGGTAATTTTCTCGGAGAAGTCGTTTGCCGGATTGAAGGTGTGGAGATATGCACCCCCGTCGTACTTACCAATAGCGTAAGTTTTGCCTTTCGACGTCTGAGCAAAGACGAGGTAGCGACCCTCAGTAAGGGCACCGCGAAGGTACTTGCATCCCTCCTCAGCCCAGAGGGCATCCTCCGAAGTCTGATTGCCATATGGGATAGGAGGCTGGATGTAGCCTTGATTCTCCTCCTGGCAAACAGTGGTAGCAATGTAGGCACCGTCAGACCACGCAGGGAAGGACACGTTGGCGAGATTAGGAACGTCATATCGTGGCTACTTCTCGTCAACAATATACGAATAAACAAATCCCGTAGAACTTACGTTCTCGAAATCGAACATGTTGAGAAGGTGCGACATGTCCTCACGTCTCCAGTCGCTGATGGTATTCAACTTAATTGCCTTGCCTTGAGCAGCAGCCCACTGCTCCAAGAACATAAGTTGAGAGGTATGGTCGCAAGGCTCAGTGAAGACGGAGCCACCACGGGTCCAAGGAGAGATAGAGAAGAAGGGAAGACGGAATCCTGGACCAACCGGCCAGTACTCTGCCAGAGTAAGCGGGTTGAGGGCCCACTCGTACTCAGTGCCATTCGAAGAGATGAAAGGAGGAACGTGATCACCCCAGCCACCAGTTTCTTTTATCACATTAGCGAGTTACCTATATTATAGTAAGATAAATACAGCTAGCCATCATACGAGATGAAGATAGTGTCGTAAATCTGGAAAATTTAGGTGGCACTCGCATTCGACGTTGCAAAGAATTGATGTGTTTGGTGGTCTTATTGTCTATGACCCTGAAGAGTCATATATCCTTGGTCGCGACTATGATGAGGAGATATTTATCGTACTTCATGATCATTACCACGACGTTGGGGACACAAATTTCAATTGGTATTTGTCTAAGCTAAGCACGGGCTTTGAGGTAATAGTCTTTGCTATTCTTCGTAGGATAAGAAACTGATTATCGCAGCCTGTACCAGATATTGGACTTATCAACGGTCAAGGCATCGCAAATTGCAGTCGATTTCCTAAATGGTATACGTGTACATCTGGTGCATCTCGCCTAACTTTTCGATTTAAACGCGGACAAAGGTATCGCCTCCGTATCCTTAATTCATCAGCATTTTCTGAAATGACTTTTTCAATCGACGACCACATTCTTACCGTCATTGAAGTAGACTCCACGGAAGTCGAAGGATCCTCTACGTATTTCTTATCGATTTCTCCTGGACAGCGATATTCAGTCATTGTCGAAGCGGATTCGAATTTAGATTCGGTATATATGCGGACACAGATTCAGAGCAGTTGTTTCAAATACCGACCGTATGGTTATAAATCTGACTTCAGTACGGTGGTAGATCTGTCACCGTCGCCGACAGCTAGGATCAAGCAAGCGGCACGCTCGTTATTCAACAGTTGGATGCCACCCGTTCGTCCACGGTCTTCGCGATGGAATGACATTTTGCCACCAGATGAGTGCATCGACCTTGACGTTTCTTCATTGAAGCCAAAACTGGCGTTAGATGTACCAGAACCGGACGTCCGATACACTATCAGTCCCAAAAATATGCAATTCGATCGCATGCATCTTGCACCTTTTGGATTTATAAACCGTACGTCATTCTTGCCAGCTATCGGTGCGCCAAATCTCCAAGTAGCGCTAGGATTTGTCAACGCGTCCGACACAGTCCCTGTCCCTACTATCAGTGGTAGGCAGAATACAGCATTCTGGGGTGGAGATCAGCTCGTGACTGAAATCCCCCTTGGCAGTGTCGTGGAATTAATTGTCAACAACGACGACGAGGGGGCGCATCCATTCCATCTCCACGGCCACGATTTCTGGGTTTTGCGGGTTTACGCGGAAACAAAAACTGGGGTCGGAAATTGGCAAGCGGGATACGTTTCCTCATCAGCAAGTTAAGCATCAAGCAATAAGCGGATATCAACAATAATCCATCGGAAGATTAAATACTTACCATGTCGCCGACTGCATTCATCTCTTGTCCGGTGCCTACGAATGTTCGAATGAAGAGTACTCTAAACTCCAGACTCAGAAGCCACAATGCAATCAAAAACGTTTGTCTTATCCTCATTTTGGTAAAATTAACTTGCGGCCAAGCCAAGACCCGAGACGCCTTTGTGAAGTCCGTACTGCCTCGTGTTCGTGCACCTCCAGATTACTCGCGGACCCAAATAAATTACATTATTTATAGAAGACGATGTCGCGAATTCGTTCATTAGATGCGTCAGAATTGAAAACAAGTGCATTAGAATTTAGCCGCCGGCAGAAATCGAGGAGCGAATTGAGGACAGGGCCAAATTCCGGGGTCTTGGCGTCTTTCGCGGGTAGATTACCAGAAATGCCAAGATATAGCTTGTCAGTCTCGGATGTCCATATCGGCGGTTGTTCCGCAATTTTTCCGGTTCGCCTCTGCTCACTGACAAATCTTGCAACTCACCTAGTGGCAAACTCTGCCATCTTATCGCACCACTAAGTCTTCACGCAGTGGACTAGTATGCTCAACACAGTCAGTCAGAGTCGATTGGCTGATTCTACAAAGTCCCTCCCGGCGCGGCTTCTGAATGTCGAATCTCACTTACTCACACTAAGACGAATGACGAATTTTATTGTTTTCACCTTCATACCTTATGTTCTCTGCAAGGTTTGTTTTGTAGATGCTATCGGACGGCCAGTGCAGACGCCAATTTTAATAGTTGTAATCTGCAGAAAGAACTGTATAAGGGTTTCGCCTGTGCACAAAGCTCTTTTTTAGAAACTTAATTTAGGCTTATTTGAACACTATACTACTTAGCCATCACTAAGCTCTATGTGAACGAAAACCTTCGAGATAAGTCTTATGCTGTGATGAATATCATCATCCTAGTCTAAATGACGACCCATACATTGCATATATGTTCTAACATCCTGTCAAGTCAGCACGCAACGTGCTCATAGAACCGGTCAGACAATGCCGGCCAATGCACGACTTACATTTGGCTTGTGCTTTTAGCGTTAGCTTTATCGTTTTCACCGGCACGTACGCTTGAAACGCCGGCCGGGGTTAGACACCAACCTTGATAAGGCACACTCTGCAATATCACTGATAGTAAGGTCTAGTATCCTCAATTTGTTTTGGTCTACGGTCCGCTTGGCTCCTGCTTGGCGTGCTCACTCCTGATCTGTCATTCTCGATACCACGATAACAAGCCTGTCAGTGCCATTCTCCTGCATGGGTAACTCTTATGCATTATCGGTCGTGGCAGATGTCGTGCTTCTGACTGCGTGGTATGGCTAGCTTATCTCAGCTGATTGAGAGCTCGAGACTGAGTGCTTCCGTCGCAGTTCGGAGTCTGGCATGAGCAAGTTGCCTGACTGCAATTTATAACATCCGCTCATCCCCCGTGGAGCTGCTTCAGTGTTTGTCAACGGTAAGGTCTCTGCTCACTGTATTTACGATGACTATCTGGCCCTTCAACCGACATGAAGTTACTATGGAGATGATAGAGCAGGATCCGATGTGTGATCCATACTACGATCCTCCAGACTGGAAGCCACCACGATGGAGAGTGTCTGCTCGTTTTTCTGGGAGTCTATTGCGAAGCCTCCCGGTGAGCGTCGCTATGTCAACAAGCTTGATCGTGGCTTGGTATTTTATCTTATGCTTTCTTACATGATCAAGAGTTTGGATCAGAAGAATGTCAACAACGCTTACGTCAGTGGTATGAAGCAAGCGAAGTCTTTTTCGCTCACACACTGTGATGTAAGCAACGAGGTTAAGATGATATACAGCTACACCTTGACGGCAATGAATACAATTATTTTACTACATTGTTCAATTGCGGATATCTCGTCGGCTCCGTTCCGGCTCAGATGTCTCTCAGTTTGGTTCGTCCATCAATCATGATTCCTTCTTGCGAGTTTTTCTGGACTATCATGGTCATGCTGCTGTCTCGCGCATCTTAGGGGAAGTATATCTATATTTTCCGATTTTTTCAAGGTATGGCAGAGAGTATCTGCTACCCCACCATGATGATGATCATCGGTTCGTGGTACAAGCCTGAGGAAATTGCCAAGCGTGTTATCATTTGGGATATGACCTGGTCGTTGGCGTCGATTCTCCAAGCCGGTATTTACACGAACCTTAACGGCGTCCATGGCATGGCTGGTTGGCAGTGGCTCTTCATTATTGACGGATGCATTTCTCTTCCTATTGCTTTGTTCGGATACTTCGCTATCCCTGACTTCCCTACAACCTCTCGTGCTCTTTGGCTCACCACGCGGGACAAGGAATATAGTGTTCGACGTATGCTAGAAGTTGGTAAGAAGGGCACGAGAAAGATGACAGTAAAGCGGTTCCTCCGGATTTTCACGACTTGGAGATTCTGGGCTTTCATTACTCCCTATGCAGTTTATATTACAGGTGCTAGTGATTACATGAATCTTTGGCTCGCAGCCGAAAATTACTCCGTTCAGATGATAATTGTTATTGTTCAGACAATCGGTAATGCAGTTGGCCTCGTTTCCGGTTACTTCTTTGCCATTCTCTCCGATCTCACTCGATGGCGATGGCAGCTGGCTATTGCGACTCTTATTCCTTACGTCTTTGGTAATCTGGTGCTTGGCATCTGGAACGTACCATTCGGTCTAAAATTCGCGGCTAACATTGTTCCCTTCGTCGGTTCATCGTTTTTTCTCTCAGTTTATGGCCTGGATCTCCGAGATGTTCCAGGACGGTACTGAGCTCCGTGGATATCTCCCTGCAATTGGTAACACTATTTGGTACTCCCTGTACGCTTGGTTCCCTGTCGTCGCGTTCCCGGCGTCAAAGGCTCCCCGTTATTCTTGGGGCTACTGGGCAGCCTTCGGAACCGCGGTAGCAAATATCATCGGTATCTACACTTACGACCTTGCGGTACTGTGGGACGTTAAGCGCCGTGGCCTGGTGAGGAATAAGTTCGGCCTGTATGTTGACCGTGAGGACTTAATTGATTCCTCATCAAGCTCTTTGGGCGAGTTCAAGGGTGGCTATATTCTTGAGCATACTTATGAGCTTGGAGCAATCGATATTGAGCGTGACTCTGATCTCATTGACAGAAAGAAGGAGTAGGAGTTGTTTTGTGATTGCTTGTTGCTGCATATCTGTTTGTAAGTTTATATGATAAATGCTTGGAGAAATTGTATTTTGATATAGGTTAATATATTTTCTTTCGCATGTGATCATTGCTGCATTATATATGCGTATACTGAAGTTACAATACTGGTTGAATTAAGCCTCGGATGTTGCGCCAATGTCGCAGCCAACATCCGTGCTAATGGGATGTTCTCGACACGTACACCACTCTCTATAAAGCGAGATCGTCGACTCTCACACAAATTGGGATTAGCCAACGACCAACGGTAATTTCGAGTCCCCACAAATGCATCAACAATAGCATAAAATTATGGTCCAATGGATCGTTAAAGTACTTCAATGCAATTTCTAAGGACACACAAAATGTATAGAAATGAATAATATGCAGTGCCAAAAAGTCAATCCTCACTCAACCAAACCACCCTGTTTACATAACGCATAGAACAAACTATTCTTGTTGCTTAATAATACTTCAGGAGTATCAAATTCAACGATTTTACCCGCGGCCAAGACCACAATCCTATCTGAATCAATAATCGTGTTCAAGCGATGTGCGATAGTGAGAATCGTCCGATCTTTAAATTCCTTTCTAATCGTTTCTTGTATAATTTGATCGGTCTCGACATCTACCGCAGCCGTGGCTTCATCGAGAACAAGAATTTTGCTGGGAGTGAGTAGTGCACGGGCAAGAGACATCAACTGTCGCTGTCCGACGCTGAAATTCGAACCACCTTCGTTGACACGGGAGTATAATCCCCCTTCCATACTGGTGATATGACTTTTCAGGTGACTGAGTTCCAACGCATGCCACAGCTCTTCATCTGAAAATCGGCTGCCGGGATCCAAATTCTCGCGAACACTTCCCTCGAATGCTTGTGAGTCCTGCGGGATAATCGCTAGTCGCTGTCGCAGATCGCGAAGTCCAAGCTTGCTGGTATTGACACGATCGATGGAGATGTACCCGCCGACCGGCTCAATCATCCGGAATAGCGCGAGTGTGAGCGACGATTTGCCCGCACCAGTGCGCCCAACGATACCGATCTTTTCACGTGGCTTAATACGGAGATTGACACCTTTTAACACAAGATCAAGGCCTGATCTGTTAGCAGTCTGTAATCAATATCATCAAAAGTCGTACATACCAGCTCGGTAACGTGTAGAGTAATCATGAAACTCAACTGAACCCTCAGTTGGCCAGTCTACTGGTGGTCGGTTATTCGGGATAATTTCCGGCGCCTCGCATGGTAACTTGCAATATTCCAAAATACGCTCGACAGACACAGTAGAAATCTCCACTTCGACAGTCATGCGGACGATCGCACTCAACGCCTGGGTAATCTGGAACGCATAAGACATAGTCAATCCGACAAGACCGGACGACAATCGGCCGGACGCGATAGCGAGGATAGAAAGAAGAGCCGCAAAGAAAATGATTGTGCTGCCGAGGAATTCTAGACGAATTGCAAGCCAGCGACGCGCGATCATCGATGGGTAGTAAGCCTTATTATTGAAGTCGATGTGATATTCGTTGACGCGATTGAAGCGACGGATCTGCGAATACGCACGGACTGTGCTGACGCCATTAAGACTCTCTTGAAAATGAGCGTAGATCGGTGATCGAGACACAGATTCGAGCCGTTTTAGCTCGCGAGATGTCCGAAGGTAAAACTTTTGATAGAAGATATAGAGGAAGGCGATCGGAATTACCAAGAGAATGAATGCAGGATTCGCTGATGAAATGACGAAAATTGAGAATAACACCTTAAACGTATTCGTGAAGAAATTGGTGAATACGCGGGCGAGAACCTCATCGACTCTGTTGACGTCCGCGGTGAATCTGTTGATGACACGTCCAAGAGGCGTAGTGTCAAAGAATGACATTGGAGAACGGAGAACGTGTCGAAGCATGCGATCGTGCAACTTTCTAGCTGCTTCGATGGTGCAGAAAATCCACAATACAAGAGTGTAGAACAGTGTCAAGAAGGCAGCACTAACACCAAAGAAAAGATAAATGCCGAGGTACCTGCCGGTATCGGGATTACTACCGTATTGCGTATTCACATCGCTCCAGTGCTTAAGCCAAACATTGCCACCAACCGACATACTGTTCGACGCAAGCATGAGAAGAATGAAGATTACAACAACCGTCAAATTGGCAGCCTTGATATACTCTTTATATACGCCTAACTTGACTTGACCTTTTTCGGAATGTTCCTTAACCTGCTTGGAGCGTCGATTAGGTACATCGTCGATAAGCGTCGGTTTCTTAAAACTGGCTGTACTAGCTCGTCTTAGAGGTGCACCAAACATTCCGTCGTAGTAGTCCACTTCCTCGTCGTCGTCCTCGTTGGACGCCAATGGATCCGTCTTCTCTTCCACGTCTTCGACGACCACTTCTTGCTCTCGTTGGGTGCCGAACTCATCAATCAACTTGTAAATCTCGCTGTCAGTTCGTGTCATGACTTCCGCATACAATCCAGTCTCGACAACTCCACCGTCTCGCAGCATTGTAATACTGTCCGCTTGGGCCAGGACGGTAATCGCATTCGTAGCCATAATCTTAGTCTTGGTCGCCAGTAATCCCCCAGGCCCAAGCACGTTGTCAATCAAATGACGGCCAACATGCTGATCAACAGCCGACAACGGATCGTCGAGAATGTAAACGTCAGCACGAGTGTACACAGCTCGTGCTAGCGACAATCGCGCTTTCTGGCCACCTGACAAACTGATTCCCTTTTCGCCAACAAGAGTCTCGTCTCCGTCAGGAAGAACAGCAAAATCCTCCGTCAACGCACAGGCGCGGACGGTTTTCTCGTAGAAATCAGCATGAAATCGTTTGCCAAATAAAATATTATCTTTGACGGTCGCGTTCATAATCCATGGGACCTGGGAACAGTATGCGACGTGACCGCGAACAGTCACACTTCCCGATTCGCGATACAGATCACCTAAAAGAGCTTGCAACAGCGCCGATTTTCCGGCACCAACACGACCAACAATACAAGCCAGCTGTCCTAGCTTGGCGTCGTATGAAATATTTTTCAGGGCTGGAGGGTGCGTGCCAGATTCATCCCACAGGAAGGTGCCGTTGGTGATAGTCGCAGCGGACTGGCCAGGTTGAGCAGCAGCATCAAGATGGGCCACTGCATCAGACTGAAGTTCAGAAGATACTAGGAAATCGCGCAGACGAGTAGCCGCGACAGTCGCTTCAACAAACTGAGTAATGACTTGCGGGATCTGAGTAAGGGGATTCGAGAGAAGGTTAAAAAGCGTCAAAGCCGGAAATACGATGTCGGTTGTGAGAGGTCTGCCAGACGTCCAGACAAACAACGCAAATGTCGAACACGATACAAAGAATGGAGCGCATGAGCCAATAAAATTCGCAATGGCAGAATATACACCTTTCTTGCGGAGATTCGCGAGCTCCTGGTTGTTTCGAATCTCGCTCAGTCTTGCGATAAATGATTCCTCCCATGCATACAATTTGATCGACTTGATGGAAACCAAAATCTCGCCAGTAAGTCGAGTACGCTTATCTTTGACTTTCATTTGGACCTTTTGCAACGCACGCTGCTTCCTAGCAATGTAGGCATTGAGAGAAATGGTACACAAAGTGACACAAACACCAGCCCACATGCTGTTTCCCAGGAGGGAATGCAAATTGTACAGACACAGCATGATTTGAAACGGACCAGACCAGAGGGCCTGGCCTGATTGAGTAAGCTCTTGTAACCGCTGCACATCGACTGTCATAAGATTAACAATATCACCGGTGGACTTGGCTTGCCGAGAATCATTTGACAAAAACATGGACTTGCGGTAAATGCAAGAGGTGAGCGACGACTTGATGTTCATGCCTGTATTGAAAACACGAGCCATATACTGCTGTTGCATCATGGTTTGTAAAAAAGAACAGGTAAACATGCCTATCGCTATGACAATTCCTCCGGAAAGAGGAACTGGCACGTCCAAGTTGTCACTGTTGTATGAATTGACGAACACCAGCAGCCGTCGCAACAGGTTCGGTTGCATGAACGCCAAGACATCGCCCGTAAGCTTAAAGCAGACACCAATCAAATACGTAACGCCAAAGCAGCGGAAGAGTGCACGAGGTAGTGAAGGAAAAGCAGTCTTCTTCTCAGTTTGCCAAGCAACATCAAATTCTTCTCTTGTCTTGTCGGTTCGCGATTCGGGAGGAAGATCGGGCAAATCTTCTTCGGTGAGAAAGTTCTCGTACCCGAGTTTCATTAATTTAGTCAAGTAGGAGAATGTGAGTCGCGAGAAAATGTTGGCGCTGACATCGGGGGAGCTGTTCATCTCGCCATTCAGAGACTCATACTGCGACGGCGGCCTGGAGATATACGCCGACACTATTCTTTGTTAGTCTATCTGGCACAGAAATAAATATATTAGCCTACCAAATAACTCTCCAATTGTCGCAAGCAATCCAAGCACAAAAGAAGTAAAAAGAGTCTGATGTTGGATCCACACTCTTCGCTGTGCCTGCCCATAAAACCTCGCAAAGCCGGTGATAACACTCAGAAACCAATAGAAGAGCACAATTCCACTCGGCACACGCGCCCGGAAATACTCAACATACTGAACATATCCAGCCACTCCGAGTGATGCAATGTAGGCCAAGGTAGCAATAATGCGGAGATCAAACAAGCTGCTGGTGATAGTGCTGAGACTGGCAAGGTAGACCAGCTGGCATAGGCCGATGATCGCAAGTAGAACAAACTTGACGTAGAACCAGGGAGTTGTCGGAGAGAAAACGGCCGTGCAATTTTTTAGAGCTCTCAGCTCCAAGGGAGAGAGTACCAGCAAGCCGACGCCGAGAAGGAACGGGAAGACCGCATCGGCGAAACATGGAGTAAAATTGTAGTAGACCGGGGACACAGGGCCCCATCCCTCTGGATCCTGGCAAAAAGCCATATACGAACACAAGAAAGTAGCGGTCGGGCTGAAGGTGGTGAATTGAAAAGTCTAGACGGAGGAGAGGGTTTATTAGTTAGGAGCTGCGCAATCGAGATTCTAGCAATGAGCCGCGCAACGCTTGCATTAAGTCCGCCTCGCGTGCTCAATTGCCTATCGTCCCTCGCCAAAATTCTGATAAACGGCAGCCCCTTCCCTTTGCATTGTTCTACTTTTACAACTATACTGGCAACCGCGACGAACAATGCGTGAAGTAGTGGATTGATATTTTTTTAGCCTGTCTAATAGCAGACAATCAATGCGATGGCATTGATACTACTCCAACCTCAGTCAATATGGCCGAGGCTCGCTGCCAAATTGCTTCCTGGGCTCTCTCCCTTGGTCGGTCGGGCCACCCGCCCAAATGTAGGGGCTAGACAGTCAATCAATGAATGCTGGATGTTAGGCAACTGGAGCCTGCGCGTTTTATTTTATTATCTCTCGCTATCACTTCCTCGCTCCAGCCACGGTTGTCCTTATTCGCAATTTACTAACGTTGCCCGTGGCTGTACTCTGGCCCAATCAAATATCCCTGTATTCCGATTATCCCCGCCCGGTCATTCCGGGAGCCACTAGAACCGGATCTAAGTCCGTCTTCTTCCCAATGGGTGAAGTGGATCATAAAAATGCTTCCTTTTTCCTACCACAGCAGAACTAATTGCCGAAAATGAAAGCAGAAAACGCACCAAGTTGGCGCAAAATGACGAACGACTAATGCCGCGTACTACGTAGTATGAGTGTTCAATTTTGGCGATCAATGAATGATACAGTGAGAGACAAGTAGAACTAGTTCTTATCGTGTTCGGAGCACAGTCCCTTTATCAGATCCAAATATCTTCACAACTCAAATAGCAGTCGGAGCTGCAGACTGTGCTGTATACTTCACATGTCAATCAACTGGGACTGACAAGTAATGCCCGGAAGGCTAGTAAGTATCATATTTGTTTATATGCAGGCTCTCGGATTAGCCGATGAGGAAAGTTCACTGCCACAGCTGCGCCATGCAACGCCACATCTGGGACGAGGCTTTTAAACAGCGCTCAATATAAGTAGACAAATACGAAGTTCTCGTCGTAGCCTTCAAAGTTCACTGCGGGTCTGCTAAATAGATGTGATTGGAAAAGACAAAAATTTTACGGACATTGTTATTACCAGCATCCTCTCATCATTCAGCAACCATCACGGAATACAAGCTATCCATTACCTTAGGAGTCAAAAACACACTAAAGCGACTGCTTTTCGGCGGCTCCAATCTCCACTTATTCTTCTCTTCAATGCTAGGGGTACCACTAGTAGGCGCAAGCTCGAAACCTTCGAGATCCTCAGCCAGCACTGCCAAACCAAACTTGTTGATAACATGCCGCGCTATCTCTGCTCACACTTGCTCATATAGAGGAAGAACGTATACTCATCGCCTCAATACCGACAAGCCCCGTCGTAAATTTATAGCCGATCTTGTAAACTGGTGCCTGAGGCGTGGGTAGAACCAAGAGTGGAAGCCAAGCCTGGACTGCGTAAAAGATGGTTGACCCCATCGCTGGAAGACGGCCACGCAACTCGTTATCGTCTTGGAAGACTTCCGCGGACCAAGTTAGCACGAGTGCCCACAAAGGATAACCGGTTTCAGCCGTATGATTTACTGATAAATGTAAAGAGTGGTACACCATTCCATGACTTAAAATAACAGAGCAAAAGCTAGCAACTAGCAATATCAGAGCCAACATAGCAAATCAGAGTATGGAGTTGTTAGTACATAGTTTGGTCTTAGCAAGGCCCAGCATGTCATAATCTGCAACATATTCCTCACGAACAATGCAACGAGTGCGTCAGTATTTCGGAATCAGTGGTTCAATACTGCACTTAACTTTCGCTTTCGTGGGACATAGTCGGTGATCAGTGATTGCTGGTTCGGGAGATATATAGACTTAACTCCGCAGTCCTAATCTTCCTTCAACATATCGCAGAAAGTTATCGGCTATCATTTTTAATGCGTGATAGCCGATAAGAAAATTCATCTGTCGTGAAACAGGCTTGGAATATTATGAGAAACAGAATACCGCAATTTACTTGGCAAGTTCACTTCCAAGAGTCAAGGCAAGGCAGTTGCAACAGTGTCAGCACGTAGAGCTCTATTCTGCTCATGATGTGGGCGGATATAGTAATTCCTTGGCAAGGACAGAAATGGATGGGGGATTGGTTATGAGCGCGGGCTACAATATGAACAACGATGATATTGCATGATTAGCAGAACGGGGTACTTCTATGCTCGAAGCTATGGCCATCAAGAAATTTAGTTGAGACTTAAGTCCTACCTACGCACAATCATCGTCACATATGTCATCGCGTTGGATACCACCACTCTCCGCAACGAATCCTGCAGAACTGGATGCACATAACTGGAAGACTTGGCCTCCTATGATCTCGTTATCGAGACGGTCCGTCCCATCGACCCGACTACCATGTCGGCTAAGAAATAAAGCGGCGATCCGTTAGTTTCCCGACGTGTATAAGTTAATTCACCGAGCGCGAGCGCAAGTGATTGTAAGATGTGGGGGCCCGTAGACCCTGACCCACAAACCGTAGAACAAAACCAAACCTCGGCCTGCTAATGTTTTGACATTTGATGACCCGGCCTAAAGCAGCAATGCCCTGCCCAGATCGCTGGCTAAATATGTTTTACCCGGCCGGGGCTGACCAGTAACGGTGAGGACGAAACGGAAGCTGCGGGCGGTTAAGCGTCTAGACTTTGACAGCAACACGCCCGTCGTTTTGACATCTCTGTTTATGCTCAGATTGGTGAATCGCCTTAAGGCTTCACCACTCTTATTTGTTTTCCAGACTCAGGGCGTTGACCACCAGTGTTGGAAGAATTCGGAGGACAAAGAAATCTGACTGCCGCTGCCTTGGTGGCTTTGCTCGCATAAGGGGTATTTGAGGAGGAGACAAGTGAGACGCGCGGATTTAGAGAATATGGACTTGACGGGGTCAAACGAATTGCGTTATGCTCTGCAGCGGATCGGAGCTCAGCTGCTTCCTGTGTATGATGAGTCGAGTACCATCGGCGAGGAGGAAGTCGTGATTTACAGGCCATCGGAACCGACGTGGAATTTGTGGTTGAAGGAGCAGAAGATGTATATGCGGTGGAATACACACAAGCGGGCCGATTATAGGAAGGAAAATGTGAGTGTGTTGCGGAAATTTGCGGTGTGATGGAGAGGCTAATATTGTTGATTTGTAGAAGCGGATACAAGCTGGTGCGCTTGACTTCAAGTATGTGTATTTATGTAACCATGCAAAGACATATACGGCGCAGCATAACCCGACTGTGCCGCTAGAAAAGCGTCGGAAGGGAAAGGAGACAATCAAAGTCGGATGCCATGCGAAGATCGTCGCGCGGCAGTATACCGACGCGAACCAAATTGAGATCAGATATCGATGGCGACACAACGGGCATGCGCCACCAAACCAGATTGATGTTCTGATGAAGAAAGATGACAGCGGGATCAAGGAGTGGCTGGGGCTCAGGATCGGCCAGCTGTACACGACCGAGCCGTTCATGGACCTAGTGCGATTCACGGCCCAGGAATTTGCTGCGTTTGAGCAGGACGCTGCCAATATGGCGGCCTTGCCGGAGATTTATAGGCTCTTGCGTATTAAGCCGTCCGATATATATTCGTTGATCAGGGAGCAATTGCTGCATTCCGCATCCTGGCCGGATAATGCCGCCCGCAAAGCACAGATCTGGCAAGAGTTGATTTCGGAAAGTAATGCGGCGCTTCATATGTTGTATCAGAAGAATGGGTTTTTGGACGACGTTCCACTGGCTTCAATGTGGGAGCATCTTGCCGGCGTCAAGTCCCACAACCGTCGGTTGCGAGATATTTTGTATGGACATCCCGGCGCAGTTCCTCGGGCACAAATCCCACTTTCGCAACAAGGACAGATTGTGTCGATATCGCAACAGAATGGACAGCTGCCGTCGCCGCAGACGGCGTTCACTCACGAAGTTATTTCTGCTGCGCCTATCCTTACGCACCAGCAACAGCAGCACCAGATCCAGCAACAACATCAGCACCAGCAACAGCAACAGCAGCAGCACAACATGATCCGGCAGACTTCGCAGGTGAATCCTATCCCACATGTACCGATTCCACGAATGCCAGCGCCAGGCACTTCAGATCCAGCACAGCAGTCAGGTCTGCAACAATCGGGACAGGCGAATCCATCCGTGTTCCAGAACGGTCCGTACCAGCAGGCTCCAAATTACGGACATCCTCCCCTGCCAATGTCGCATCAGGTAGTTGGTCAAGCGGGTCATTGAGTGGCTCACAGATGGAGAATGATGTGTAATTCGAATTTGGCGTTGAAGGAGGTTGCGATTTTGGGATTTTGTTTGGAGTTGCGTTTAATTTGTGTTAATTGTCGAGATTGATTGTACTTATAGGATCATGGCTAGACTCTTTATATATTGTAATACTTAACTTAATTTTGTTGTGTTTCGCGTGTCGATTTATCATGATGGCTCTGTGAATTTAATGCGACTAAATATGTAATGATTGGCCATTCGCACCGTATTCTGTTGAATTGATTATATGACTTCAAGGAACTAAGTGGAAGTACGCGTACGTAAAGGATACGTTCGCGGCAAAGTGATATAGACTTATTTAAATAACATGTAACCTTACGTGTCGTGTTTCTCAGAGGTGGCCAAGCGGCAACCGGTTAGCCAATAATAATGACCAAAATTTCCGAAATGGGCTTGCTTTCGCATTTGCACTCAAACGAACGCAGAAGCCGTGGCCGCAGTACGCCTGAGAATCAGACGAACCCACAAGTTTTTAGGCTAAAATAGATCGATCACCCGCGTCGTCACCCGTCTTTGTCGTGATGTTGCGGTCACTAAACCAACTAAACGGGTGCGAAGATAAGAGCAATAAACGACGCGCGGTTGTGCAGTAGTGGTTTTACTAGTGTTATGCGGCTCGGCAGGCAAGTCCCCGAAGCAGGTAAAACCCAAAACAGTATATCTCCGGGCGGCAGTGCGCATAAATTTATGCAACTATATCGTTAAATGACGTATTCGTCGTATGAAGTAACCTAGCAACTTGCGAGCGCGGCAAGGAGTCAGTCGATTACTGTGGAAGCCTCACGTCCGGCTCTTACCTGTCTCAAACCCTTTTGCAGAGAACACGTAATACACGAGACGTGGAAGTTTCGCTTTCTCGTGTTCGTCGAATACTAACTAGATCGGTGGCACCTCGTGGCGGTCGAGATCACCCATCTCCTCCGAACAAGCCACCAGAAGATGATATAGTAATTAGTATTACACAATTTAAGTCGAGAGGTCAACTATTTAATATAAAGCGTCTGGTTGCAGTCTGCTCGAGGAACGACGGATAGTAGTCAACAGCGCGAGAAAAATAAGGTGTGGCATAATTGCATGGGCATGTCGCGGTTGTGCCTGAAATTCCCTTTCAATTTGATGTTTACGTGTACATGGAAAGCGAACCCATTGTTAGCGGCGAACGGCGGCGGCTGCGTAACTGCGTGGCTGTTTCCGGATCAAACACAGCTGGCGAATCGAGAGTGCCAGTTGGACCATCCGGGGAAATGTGGCGAGAGTATGCTACTCCTGGTTGCGGCTTTGCGTAGTATGTTTGGACCTTTGGGGAAACGAACGTTTGCCCGCATGGGTGACGAAGTGGACGAGGAGGAGGATGGCGCTGAATAGCGCATCAACTAGAGTTCAGCGCATGATTATATTTAGAACAGACAATAACTTATATCATACCGTAAAGGTGATTTCCTGGGATATTTTATGCGTCACGGTGCCAAGTCGGTGCGAAGTCGGTGCGTGACCGGACATGTCTAATGGCAACAATCGGAGAAGAATCATAAACGAAAAGGCTGCCTTATTTGCAATATCGTATCCTGAGTATTATTATTCAATTGCAACCTGCCGGCATATTGAAGAAATAAAATGACCGGAGCGGCAGGGACTTATGCCGTATCTGCGTAACTTCTCGCTCTCGCACAATCAACTCGTCAGTAGCGGCAGGTTATACATAAATCCTGCCCGATCAGGCAAATTTTGTTACCCCGTGGCCGAGACTCGGTCCCCGGGTAACAGTGCGGGCCGAGATCATACAAAATGCTCCAACGCTAGTCCTAAACGGGAATGGGCGCAGCAGACGACGCGCGGCCAGCGTCACCTTTATTCACTGGCGCCCTTCCGTCCCGGCGAGTTTATATCGTCCACCAACCCCCTCTAAAAGCCTGCAGTTGAACTGTCTGTATCTGCCAACTCTCATCGTGTCACCATGGAAGACTACTTCTCTCTTGACGATTTCCTCATGCCCTCGCTGAGTGTGAGCACGCCCGTTTCAGCCGCTGCCTCAACCGCGTTTCCATCCACAACCGCGTCACCCATCAAGTCGGAGACTCTTACTCCTAATGGCCTGTTGCCTGCCTACAGTTTCCTGACCCAGCCCAACTCGACGCTGTCAGGCGCTTTCGTCGCGCCTCAGGTGTTGACCTCGCCGCGGTCTATGTCATCGCTCGCAGATTCTGAGTCCGACAACGAGTACGACGACAACGAGCAGCTTCGCACCCTCTCCAACGGCAGCTCAACCTCGGTGTTCACCGGTGCCACCCGGAGTAGCAGCGTCTTTTCAGGTGCGGCTAAGTCAAAGAAGCAGCATCAGCAGCAGCCAGCCGACGACGATGAGCGTCTGCTAGCGTCGGAGGAGGGCAAGAAGCTCTCTTCCAAGGAGCGCAGGCAACTGCGTAACAAGGTTTCCGCGCGCCACTTTCGCCTACGTCGGAAGGAGTATATCACTCATCTGGAGCAACTCGTCGCCCAAAAGTCAACCGAGGCCCACGGCCTTAAGTCCGAGAACGATCGTCTGATGCTGGAGAACAAGCGTCTGGCAGATGCACTGGCCGGATTGACTCTCTCACCTGCGTCCGCGGCAGGTTATCTTTCTCCCTCTCCCGAGGAAATTAGCTTCGTGTCCTCTTCTTCCGACGAGTTCGATTTCATGGATGTCCCCAGTCAGATTCCGCGCGCTCTCGAGAACCAGCACTTTGAGTCGCAGGAGCAGGAAGATCAGCCGATCTTCCCGCAGGAATTGACTCCCCCGCCGCCACATGCTACTCAGCGAATCACGCCGAGAATCGCGAACCTACTACCGACATTTAATTCCCGGAAGGACGCAAACCCGAACGCGATTGACTGGCCTTTGGCGTATGGTACTGCTGGCCCGGCAAACGCTGGCATCGCTGCGTCCTCGTCGGCTGATTCTATGCTGCCGATGAGTAACATGCAGGTTTTTAATACGCTAGTACCCGAGTCCTTGGCTGAGCTGGAGAAGGAGTCTTCGGATGTTAGCGAGCAGACTACGACAGACGATGGTGAGAGCACGAAGAAGGAAGAGCCCAAGAAGACTATCACGGTCGAGGTCCTCTCGTCCAAGCCTGATAAGGAGGAGGGTTTGAAAGAGGTTCCACAAGATCAGGAAGGTATCTGGGAAGATGCACGGAAGGCTGCTGAAGAAGTCTACAAGCGATTAGGAGTTCACCTTGCTGGCTTGCGGTTAGATGATGAGACTAAGTAATTAGTGCTTGTGACGACAGATAAACAAATTTGTTTGAATGTTAATGGAAGGGGCGTTATTCTGGTGTTTATTTAAGATTATTTGCTACTTACGAACCTTATTATATGTATAATTGGTCTTCTGATAAATATGTGCTATTGAATATATCACGTCTCTCGTATTCTATATTCTATGCATGCCCATGTCCTTCATCGTATGACCCTGCGATATTACGTGAAATAGTATGCGTCGGTAGCTTCAAGTCGTGATGGGTCGAGCACGCGAAACACTGGTCGACTGTTCCCCTTTTCCCCTCTACAAAGCTCCCACGATTCGACTATATGGACTGTTTCGTAGATGTTACGCAACACTCGCTGTGAAGAAAGAAACATATTCCGGTTGGCTTATATGTTACCATTTGCTCAAACGCTACAAACTCTTGCGTAATCTGTGATTTCTCAAATACTGTGCAAATCATGACTATTGGTTGTGTTGATGGGGCACGTCGCAAAACCGCAGATTGGACAGCCGTCATAGAGCGTCGAAATCTGTCGAGCGCCTCAATCCAACTCTCCGCGACATTCACTTTTTCTGCGTCTGACCTGCGCGGTCAATGCTACTTATTCCCTTCGATTCTGTTTGTCTCGAAGCTCCTCAACCCAATCCTCAAGGATATCGAGTTGTTGTAGCCCCAGTATTTCCTGCGATCTACTCTGTCGCCTGGGCTGTTGTAGCGGTTCTGCACTGGACAACGCTTGTAGAATATAATAAGCCAAATATTGTATTACAGAAGAGCACCGACACGTATTGGTAGTTTGAGCAGAATGTGGTATGCGCCACATGTCAGCATCACGGCCACACTGTCAGCCACACCACCAGATGCCATCCTTTCTTCGTCTCGGTCGTACACTAATCTCCATATCTCACCAGCATCAATCGGCTTCCGTATCAGATAAGAATCGACTCAGTAGTCGTTGTCGTATATTGCATGTTCTTCAGTTGATTTACTTCGAAATCGCGATAATTAGACCAGAATCACAAGTAAGCATAAGTCAATATCCGGTACAGACAGACGATATCAAACAAGCACACGTCACGATCAATCATAATGTACTCAGAACCTTACGTCGAGCCTGCATCCGCCCACTCAGCAGGAGCGCCGATAGAGCACAGATTTAATCCGTACAGCGACAATGGCGGCACCATCCTTGCAATCGCAGGCTCCGACTTCGCGGTCCTGGCAGGCGACACCCGCCACACGACAGGTTACTCCATCAACTCGCGTTTCCAACCGAAAGTACACGCGCTTCCCTGTGACCCGCCGATCGTGGTGTCAGCCAACGGATTTTCCGCTGATGGCGACACACTGGTGCGCCGGTTAGGCCAACGCGTGCAGTGGTACTCTTACGCGCACAATAAAGCCATTAGCATCTCCGCATGCGCGCGCTTGATCCAGACAATGTTGTATGGAAAGCGGTTTTTCCCCTATTATGTTCACACGATTATCGCCGGCCTGGACGAGGAAGGACGAGGTGCGGTTTACTCGTTCGATCCTGTCGGGAGTTATGAGCGGGAACAGTGCCGGGCAGGCGGTGCGGCGGCGAGCTTGATCATGCCTTTCTTGGATAATCAGGTCAATTTTAAGAATCAGTATGATGCGCAGACCGGCGAGCCAAAAGCTGTCACATTCTTGTCACTCGAGGAGACGATTAAGCTTGTCAAGGATGCGTTCAGTAGTGCGACCGAGCGACATATTCATGTTGGTGATTCTTTGGAGATCATGATTGTGACGAAGGAAGGTGTTAAAGTGGAGTATTTCCCACTGAAGAGGGATTAGTGTGCTTAGAATAGCAAACTGTATCTTATATCATGAATATATTAATATGTTCCGTGCCATCTAATAGTACAGCAATCCAAATAGATATAAAAATACACTGAGAAAAAGCAAAAACTTAACTCCTATTCGATGACTATCTCACATGAACATCGATCGTTACTTCATCCTCAATCTCCGTCTCGGATACAGTCAAGTTCTCTGGTATAATCTCATCGTCCAGCTCAAGAGTGACATGCATCTTCGGCTCGATATTCCGCTTGTTTCGATAATACTTTATGATAGTACTAATCTTTGACTCGGACTTGACCTTGAGATATATCCGTTCACCTTTGCCGTCTTGCAAATATACTTTAATTTCGTTCGTCGACGACAAGGGTTGGCTAGAGGGTATCTCTACATCCTCGTCTTCGTCACTCTTATTACTGGCGTCATCATCATCACCCATGTGTTCAACTCGTTCAAGGAGCTCTTGCCGCAACTTATCAACCTCATTCTTTCGCACTGCTAATATGCTCAGATGTGGATCTTCCTCAGTAACGCCGACCATAAGAGGCGTGCTTTCATCATATAACCGAGAATATGAACCGTTATCCAAGAAGACAACCGAATCCATCACATCCTCCGGAATATTTGATGCCTTCATCCACGCATATCGTATCTTGCTAAAGTTGTATGTACTCTTGACTTTAAATACTCTCGACTTTAATCGTAGCGGCTCCTCGGGATCTTCTGCATCAGATCCAGGGTCTAGTGATATCTGAGTTTCAACCAATACGTGAACAATAAACTGATTTTCTTTCGGAGTTGACATTTCCGTGGCGTAATTCGGTGTGGCCGATCCTAAAGTGGTCATGGACTTCATACGTTCGCGTATCTTTGCTGCTAGCTCGGGAAGCAGATCAGTGTTCACATCACCAGCGTTTCCTTTATCATTATCGTCGTCACAGTTATTTTGCGTCATCGTTAGGGCACCGTCGTCTGAATCGTCGTCGAAAATATCAATCGCAGACCGAGTCGACCCGAACACATCGGACGACAACAGCGCATTCTTTGCCGCCTCCAACTGTTCCCTCGAAAGTGCAGGCGGTGGCGACAGTGTCGGTCTCCGAACCTCTCTCTTCTTCGGCACTGTCTCCAAAATCACAATCGGCGACGAACTCCGCGATCGACTCGAAGTCCGCAATCTCCGTCCACGTTGAGGCTCATCTTCCAACACTTCTTCCTTCTTTTTCTGTTTCCTGTCGCCGACAGCGGGTCTCTTGCTTTTCTTCTTCTTCTTTTTTTCCAATTCTCTAAATTGTAGCGACGACTGTTTCCGCGAGAAAAACGCGTCCTCATCGATTTCCATCGCCCGTTTCAGCGCAAGGCTGGTAATTAGATCCTGTGCGCCAGAAAGTATGGTTGTAGTAGCCGCGGTTGCCATCGCATCGGTATCGCTCTCTGCCATTCCTTATGTGATAGGTGAATGGGTTGCAAACTCTTGTGTCTTTTGCTGAGACGTGGGGAACATAAACAAATAAATAGGGACGTAGATCTTATTGTTCGCGGCGCGATGAGTGTGCGTGTGTCTTCGTGTGGCGGTGCGCGAGCCATCGAGGCGCACTGGCTGAATCAGGAGGCTTTTACACAGCCCTGCATATTATTTACAGGCACAAGAATAATAGTATCAATTGCACTTTCTTAATTTGGCAAACTAAGTCGAACTGTCGTTTTAACGATCCTGTGCTCTCGATGGATTAGGATTGAGTGCATCTTTTGCAGAAAGATGATCTCTTGGTTGAGATCCTCCTATTTCCGTTTCCGATAGCTTATCTTGGCCATGTACAGGGTGCTATCCTGGTGTGGTGCCATCTGCGGCATTAAATCCTTCCACTAAGTAACATCCGAATTCAGCAAATGATATTTTTTGTTCTTCACGCCGTATGCATGTGGACACTGCTGACGATGAGACAAGGACAATATCTTTTACAATATCACGTATCATCACGAGCTTCGTCAGGCTAATTGGCACTGGGAATTTTGGGAGCGCTTTGGGACACCGATTCCTTTCCACTCTGTCTATGAACGCTGTTCAGGAAATCAGTGCTTTCTCGATTTTTTACGAATAAAGAGAGGGGAATAGGGTATCTCAACTCTTGAGGTCAGCCATGGAGAAAATTGTTGTCAGAGCGGATTACTTCTACACCCATTGACTGTTGCTGTTTGACAGTTTTGAATTCTCCATCATTCCGAATAACAATTATAAGATAGCTGATTTTTGGGTAAATAACTTATCGGCGTGGGATTGAAGGTTCTCTACCCTATTTATGGAGATACAAACGATGAATGAAGCCTGCAATGAGCTACTTCGAGAGAATTTCCGTCAAGCGGAGGTTTTAGTCAGCATGAGCCCACTGCGGATTTGGAGATGGTCTTTACTGCAACATAGCGAACGGACACTGGTACGGCGACTGTACTTAAGGCACCCTGGACTTTTTGGTTTCCTGAACAGGCGTGGAGATTGTGGACCAGATTAATTCGATCATTAGATCTTCAGGTCGTCGATCTCGAGAATTATATATATTGCATTGCGATTGACTCTATCTCGGCAAGGGGACGGGTGTCAGCATTCTGACTTGCTTTTCAATACCTAGCGTGCAGCGCTTTTAATCAGAAGAAAATTTCGGCACAATTGCGCTTGTTATTGTTCTGTCCAAGAACTTACCAGTACGACTTAGCAACTTACGTCTAGACTAATTAACCAATTATGTTCTCCGTTAACATTAACTAAAAAAGCGAGAACTTACAATTAAAGACCTCGAAAGCATAGACAAATGATTTGTGGAAAACTTCTCCACTGTATAGTTATAGATTAACTCTTTTGATGTAAACTTGCAATCTCGCAAGAATTTGCAACGGTCATGGGGTTAGGGTACCAATTTGGTTGTTGTGGCAACATAGCAAACCAAACAAAGCAGTCTTTTACACCGAGCGACGCAGAGACTGGACCTCCCAACACAGTATCTGCATCCAACCCATCAACCGTCCCAATTTGAGACCACCGCTTAATGCATAAATACTTGTTGGCCTGCTTGAAGTGATTTCGCGTGAAAGGTAAGCTACAATTGAATATTTAACGCCAGAATTCATCGTCGCTGACATCCCTGCAGCCATGGCGCCATCAACGAGGAGCCGCAAACGCAAGGATTCATATGCAAACGATATTAAGTCTCACGATGCGACTGCTACGAAGCCCATCACAACCACAGAAGAAGTGGCCACTTCTGAAAACCCGTCCACTCGTCGCGTACTCAGATCGCGATCGCAGGCAGTGGGGAATGAGGAAGTTACTCTACTGAAGACAGCATTGGCTTCTCCTTCTCCCCCTGCTCGTCGAACTAGATCCAGAAATGCGAGTGAGCCTCCCGTTGAAAAGATTAAAATTCCAAACGTTACTAGATCACAGCTAAAGGAAAACGTGAAGCCAAACGATGTTAAGGAGTCGGATGCTACAATCTTACTTCTTCCTCACTCAACAAACCGACCGCCATCAGCATCTAATCGAAGAAGAAGTCAGCCGTCATCGCCTCGAAAGAGAAGGAGTTTTCGTGGACGACAAAGAAGAGACTCTGCCATGGCTCATGATTCTGAGGCCGACGAGGAGACCACAGTCCATGCGCAAGAAATCACAGAGAAGAGCGCCCTTGTGAAAACTCCCACGGACCGTAAACAACGATTATTGCATTCCCCGGTTCTGACACCTGAACGTGATGTGGAACAGCGGCACGAGCATAAAGTTTCCGCACCAGCAGACAACCAGAAAATTTCTGATTCGCCCAACGCTGAAACTCAGCACGACAATATAGAGGAAGCTACGCATGCACTTTCAGCTGATGCCGTGAACAAGTCAGGCGCCGCGGAAGCACCAGAGCCGTCGTCGAAGTTTGTCACCTCTCCCGTCAGTCGAGCAAGTGTTGAGAAGGAAGTAACGCAACAACAGAGTAGTTCAGCAATTCCACTACAAGAACAAGCCTCTATTGACCTGGAAAACGCGAATAGAGCGACAGTCAACGATATTGCGCCAGTTGCAGAAAATTCACACGACTCTACGGAGTCAGCAGATGATGCGACGATCACTCACAGTACTGGTGGGGAGTCAGATATGGAAGGCGTCGAGACGGATATGGTGGCAAACGTTGATGCTGGTACTAAGATGAACGAGGATTCTGCTGCTGCCACTAAGAAAGAGCCCGATATAGCGGAGAATGAGGAGCCGCTGTCAGTGGGAAAAATAGCCATTAACAGTTCTCCTCTTCCGGAAAGATCTCAAATCACAGCAACGCAGAACAGTCTCATTTACAGTGAGTCATCTACTCCAGAACCGAATACGGTAGACTTTACAGGGGAAAAGTTGGATCAGTCAATGGCATGCAGTGAGCAATTCTTCCCATATTCCCTTTCGTTTAACGCAGAAATGGCATTGGATCCGCGATTGATGTCCTCTCCTCCAGCAGCCTCAATAAATGGCGAGAATAGCAAAAATGAATTGCTAGTCAATGACGACTTTTCTGAGAGTAATTCTGGTTAATATTTTATGTATTTTTAAGGCGACTAACAGCCATATAGGATTTATTAGCAGCGCGGAATCGTCGAACACCTCAGCCCTGTCACCAACGGTAATCATGCCATCTCAGCGAAGCTTCCTTGAATTCTCTCGGAGAATGGATAAATACAACAGACTCCGCAATATGTTCCGTATTGGCCACATTCCACGATCACCATCAGCTTTGGCATTTTATCGACGCGCATATAGCGACGCGTCTTCGGAAGCTGCGTCAGACGCAGATGACATAGACAGTGCCTTAACCGGGAAAGAGAGTAACACTACTCCCGAGAATCCCAAGTCATCGCCAGTATTTACGCCAGTGTCTCAGTTGACTCCGTTGCAAGAACGTCGGCCAGATTCGGATGGCAGTGATCAATTTATGGATAGCTTCGAGACCTTCGACTTCCTTACGAGTAAGACTCCTCCACTTGCAAATAAATGTGATGGCACACAAATCTCCTACCAAACGGGTAGCAACAGGCAATATTCATTCTCTGAAATTCTGATGCCTGGGCCAGCGATGCTTCCACCTTCACCGCCGTCCTATCGATCTCCACGGAATAAATTGAGTGCATCGACGTCTGTGCCAGATGAAGCTGCTGAATGCGACGTGTCCCTTTCGATCGACTCTCCTCCCAGCTTTCCACGGCTAGCTTCTATTGGCTGCGACGCAAGTGACATCAGCGACTTTTTGCCGGAAGATATTATACAATGGGAAAAGGAACAGCGACAGCAGGAAGCGTGTTGGGTAGATTCGGCGCAGAGTACTCCATTGAAGGGATGCTCTACTCAAGTTTTTTTGAGCAGTGGCCAAAGCTCCTGGTATATTGGATCTCCAACGATGATTGACTCGCCGACTAGACAGGGGTCACCAGTACCGAAATCGCCTGTTAGATCTGAGTCGCCTGTCAAGCAATCCTCTCCCTCTATTGCGCCATCTCCAAATCGTCCTAGTTCATCGCCAGTCAGGTCGCGCGCGCCAATAAAAAATTCGCCTATCAAGATGCCGTCGCCCGTCAGGTTGATATCATTTATGCAACGCTCATCGCCAGTAGCAAGCTCTCCTTTGAAAATTGTATCGCTGCCGGATGAAGTCTCCGACGCCGACGCGTATTTGTATGATATGGAAGAGAATTCCACGACCACCGACAAGGTGGAACAGGACGGTGTTAGAGAAGCCTTGGTTGCGGCTAATGGGGTAGCAGACGTCATAACGGGAACAGCAAATGAAATTGCAAAAGAGCCTGATCCTATTGAGGAGTCACAGACATCCGAGGACATTATGCCAGCCCAAATCGGCCAGCAGAGTAACCCGGATGCCATTACCGACGAGGCGCATGTTGAGCCAATCGTTTGGCATACTGATACTGCTATGGAAGAATCCGATTCCGAGAACGATGTCTACTTTGATTCAGTAGCAAATGTTTCTTCGGAAAAGATTATGTATGCTGCGGAGGATTCCGTGATAACACATGAACGGTCAGAGTCACTGCCTACTACTGATCATAAACCTGATGCGCAAAAAGCGATGGACATGGATGGCAATGGAAGCCACAGATATGATAACAATGGTTCGGAGAACAGTGCCGAGGAGGTACTAGTAGCTGGAGAATGTGACAATGGAGATTATGACAATGGCGATGCTCCTATCGCTGATTTTGCAGATGGTAAGGAAGTGAACGACGAGGAGAGAAGTACACCGGTCAAATCCACGGAAGATAGGAATGAGAGTGAACAGCATATAGAAAAAGGGACCCTTGGGGAGGAGCACACTCCGATGAAGTCTGCTGAAGATAGCATGGCTACGGTTGTTCCAACGGCAACATCAGAGAAGAGTGAACAGTTAGTGAAGGACTCAGTGCAACCTGATGAACATTTCTCTGGGTTCGCAGTTGAGCCGGTGTCAATTGAGCAGAAAGAAGACATTTCAGGGGAAATGACTGTTGGATCAAGCAACTATTTTGCGAGTGATGAAAATACGTCCGATATAGACTACACTACAGTACTTCCTTGGAATATTAGTCTCGATCGATGGGCGGAGCTGAACAAGAGGCAAGGGACATGTGAGGCTTCAGGTGCGACTGCTGAAAAGAGAGACGATAAGGACAACTTTGCAGCGCCAACCGAACAGCTAAAGTCGCCTGTGCGCAGTCCACGAAAGAGAAGGTACATTTCAACGCCAGCACGGTCATCAGCAAGATCTTCACTGAAGAGGAAACCTGATAGTACGGCCGCTTGTATCCCGATCCTGACTACGCCGGCTGCAAGTAACAGTGACATAAACCTAGGCAGTCGTGCGACACGATCTCATACCGCACCGGTTCGTAAGACAACGGCTCATCTGACGAAGGTAACCGAGACGAACTCAAGGTTGAACACTGGATTTGAGAACATTGTCATTCCCCAGTACCAGTACAAGCGAGGTAAGAGACCGGAGTCGCCGCCGCCTGATAAGCGGAAGCGCCAACGATCGATGAAGAATGAGAGTCCTTTGAAGCGGCAGCGCAAGATTAAGTTTGCTACGGAGCTTGCTACTATTGCCGGAAAGAGCACCACTTATACCGGGAAGGGGGGGAAGAAATGCGGTGATTTGAAGCCGATCATTAAAGTAGGTTGAAGGCATTGGTACTGTAGTGAGCTCAATGCTAATCGACGACAGTCACCGGAATATCCTATGGATGAGTTTGGGAATGCAGTGATCGATCCACCAGAGACGTCGCAGCGGGATACTGTCCGCGTAGTGCATCGACTATATCTCGGAGATAACGAGGAGGAAGCACCTGAGCGCTATCTCCAAAAACAATGTTCCGCCCATTAGTTGCTATTCAGTTTTGATGAGTTGTACTATCGGTCACATATCTGGAATTTTTTAATAGATATCCTGTATCATAATGTCAATTACGTCTAGTAATGTAAAATAATTGTTCTAATCGATGAGAGCGCAACAAACCCGATGCGCAACGGGACGCCTAAAAATCAAAAATCAAAGCGTCTACTCGTCCTCATGAATGAGACCACTGACTTCGCAATCTTTATAAGACTGACAGTATCATTCATAGTAGTGCGGAGAAAGCCGCTGTCTATGTCTTTTCTGTAGATATTGATCATTAACACGTGGTCCATCAGTCATGCCGTTATATCCGGCCGTGATAAGGATATACTTCTGCTTGTCAGTCCGCCAGAGGTAGCTAATCTTTTCTGTCGCGGAGGAATTCGTTCCGTCGCCTTACTCTCCGTCAGCAAAATTTAACTCTCGGCAGTGACGGATGAGTCTGTAACCCAGTGACACTATATGCTATGTATTATGTACATATCGCATGAGTAGTAACGGGAAGATCCTCTTCGCTATCGGAGTCCATAATATTGTCCTGCCGGTCGATGGCCAACTCGTCAAGACCTTGCAAAGCTCTCAATTCTCTTTCAAGATATGAGGCACCCACTCGAAGCGAATAATCACCTTCCAGATTCCCGCAATTAAAATGATCTTCATCTTCAAGAATCTTATCTATAGTTTCTGCTGCACCACTTGCACGTAATATACGGCCAACCGCCAATTGGATATTGCAAAGGAGAGCTGAAGGTAATGCAACCTCTTGGCCAAAGAAGAGTTCCTCACCCCCAAAGTGGTGAGAAAACTGTAGAGAGATTCCCCCTTTGCACTAGTATTCTGAGAAAGTAGTGGCCATCTCGGCATTCTAGACCAAATTTGAATTTGTCAAAAGCCTGATGTTCATCAGGGCTTAATAAGAGTGCAATAGACGGATCGTTGCTGCTTTGGCCAGTTAGTAAATTGTCCATCTCTTGACCTGCAAATTAGAAAGCATAATTTTCAATGGACCACGATTACTGGCACTGAAGGGGATAATACGAGCAGCTATGAAGCGTTGCCCTGCCATTAGATGGCGCTGGGATTGGCAACGGTCCTGTGTCTTCCATTACCCCTCCCACAACACTAAACTGGCCATCGCGGGCTAGTAACTATATAGATGAGCATTAGCCAGTTACACTTACATTAACTAAGACCTTCGTTTATACCAGTTGCTTCAAATTCTTTTGATTCCTGGAAGCTGTGTTTCTATCAGATGGTGTAGGGTTTTCCCCTTCGCCTTCATAGCAATCAACATCTCATACAATAAACGCGTCCATCTTGCTAATTCGTCCAGAAAGGTCAAGCGTTAGAACCGTTCTGCAACATCGTCCAAGTTAGAGGTGTCCTCGGGGCGAATCGTCTCAAAATCGTAACTCTAGTAAACGACCCACCAGCCGGTCTCAAAACCTGCGAGAGCTGCGCTCTTTTCACGTAAGTGTTTGTTAATCGTGACCATAGATCATTTGACATTCCGTTGGAGTCGTAACCTTCATCGAGCAGAGCATGGGCAATCGGAATCGCATTTATGCTGCCGTTCGAATACTCGAACATGAGAGAAAACGAACGTGCACGTAGACGCGCCAAAATCGTTTACCAAAGTCTCCACCGTTGTCTTTTCCTCATTATCGATGTGCTGGACACTGGAAGCCATGGATAACTACGCCCAAAGTGGTGAGATCCGGAGACCGACATGGGCGAGGATCGCGACGGGCGCCGCAAGTCAAGTCAGAGGGAGGGGAGGGGGGGGGGGTCGGAGTGAGGTAAGATATAGTTTTTAAAAAAAAGCACAACGAATCAAATTCAATTTTCCTTTGCAAATGAACAAGGATTGACTTGCGAGAATTGAATCTTCTTGAGGAATTGAATCTTCTTCTGTAAATAGTTATCTTTTCCTACTTTCTGCGTCCATCCTTCGCCACATATAAACTTTTATTCATACAGCTCATAATTTCTTGAGAGTAAATGATTCGGACCCGTTTTGTCATTGGCATAGAGTAGCTCACAGACGGCACTTTCATCGCACTCGGACTTCGGGTTTCCTGATCGACACACTACAAACAATTGTTCAGCTCTCGATATGGGACGGCTCCATCTTGTGATCGCTACGTAATCGCAAACTAACCAGCGCAGCTCTGTGCGTACACTTTGATCGCTCTTGTTTGGGTATTATTGGCATGCAACCATTGGTCCGTCTAAACTAGCCAACATTTCGCGTACCGCATCGGATATTTTAAATGTAAATCTGCCGTAACCTTCAGAACCAGATGCGGTGGCCAAAGGCGCGACGGGAACAATCGATCTATCTATTTATCCCATTTTAGTGCGCAAACTTACTGTAACTCCACGAAAACAAAATGCAAGAGGTCGGTTGTTCAAATTTGTATATTAATTGGTTGATGGCAATATTACAACCAGTCTGCGACACGATAGATGTCATCACATGCATGCTCTATTCTTATCATACGTACATACACTACATGCATTGAAACACGATATAATACAAATTACAATATAGATATCAACATTCCTTTACGATACAAATCGATCAATGATAGCTGATATTTTTGCCTTATCCGCTGGAGTAATCGATCCATTCTTCGTCAGCGCAGGTCCATAACGCCTGTCCTTCAACTCTGTCCACCGGGAGTAATCGCCATAAATCTCAGTCGGCCTCAAGTCCCGATCGTCGACCACCAGTCGCTCAATGTAGTTGCCACTCTTGACAATATCCTCGAACGGCACCCTTATTGGCGACGGGAAGTCCTTGGGAAGATACTCTCTCGCCTGGTCACGGTTGAGCATCTCTGGTGCTTCCTCGATAGTGCTGGTGAAGATCTCCATTTTGTGCTCCTCTGGTGCATTTTTCGGGACAATTGTCGCAAAGCTCTCGTGTCGCTTGACCTTGGATGTCCGGTCAAGAGTCACAGTCTTTGCCACGACTTCGGGCTGGGAGTCATGGTCCAACTCGCTGTCCTGCTGCTCTAAGGCTGCAACACCTGTATCGCCCGCTGATGACGAACTAATGCCAAGGACCCTAATCGCGTCTTCAACGTCTCTTTCCATAGCCTCGCGGGAGTACTGCTCAACCTCGACGTCGTCCAATAGCTTTTCCGTCTCTTCAATAAACTTTTGTTGATCTTCAGTGATTTCAACAGTCTCGCCACTGCTTAATTTTCTATCCAGATCTTTCATCAGTTTCTCGACTTCCTTCTCAAACTCCGCGTCGTCAATTTCGCTCGACTCGGCGATAAATTTCTTCACATCATTTTTGAGCGAAAGAGATTGCACAAACTCCCTCCACTGTTCCTCGGATTTAGGGTCGCCTTCATAAACCTCGTCAACGCCATCATGATGGTCGATATCAAACTCTTCGTCGTCCTCATCGAACAGCTCATCGTCTTCTTCCTCTTCGTTTATCTGCTCAGATATGGGTCTGGCGTCCTGTCTAGCAGGCCATTGATGTCTCTTCGGGGGCTCAGCCAGACTACTTCGCCCAGGTCGACTCTGGCTTCTTACAGCGAACCAATTGATTTTCTTGCCACTACGGTCCAATTCCTTCTCGAGCTCAATTTCGTAATGATACCACCCCGCCAGCGCATGATTGACATCTTCAACAGACACAGGCTCCGTGGCGTTCGCGGTCTCCAAAAACACATTCTGCTCATCACCGACTGACTCAAGTTGACCCGCTACCACCACGTCGTCATCGATCAAACTCGGCGTCTGCGTAATGGGAACTGCACCCGGAAGCGTTCTGTCGACCGTGATCAAACTTCTCCACGCAGCCTGCACGTCCTCGTACCCGTACAATCCACTCGTCTTTTTAGACACGTTAAAGCTGTTGTAGAAAGCGTTCTCGCCGCGGCGCCAACTTCGGCGGGCTTTGGCAGATATAGAGCGGCCCTGTCGTTTATTTTGTCGCGCAGGTGGCTTCTGAGACGAAGTCGGTTGCTGATCGTTTAGAGTATGCGATGTACTAGCGAATGTGCGGAGCCGGACGTGATGCATGACAGGAGGTATCCTCCGTTGGAACCGAACGAGGTAGGCCATCATCGGTAAAGTGATCGACAATGCTTTGAATGCGCTACCTTGCGTCAATTGGATTCTCGTTATTATAACTTGTCGTCCCTTACTCTGAAACTCCGGGTGATGTACAATGACAAATGTGAGTAACAGACTTTCGTAGCAGACAATAATACGGAGCAATTGTATCGCGCTGCGTTGATATACAGTGTAAATTCACAAAGTCTTCCTGTAAATCCCGAAAAATTCTGGCAGAGTGGTTCGAATTAGAGTTTATGTAGGTGAATTTCACTGTCGGCACCGTGTGCTTCCACAAACAAGCAAATCCCTCAAGCACACTAACTGTTGATTTCTTACAACCGTACTGAATTAGTAGTTTGGTAATTTCTATGTCAACAATAACTGAATTACATCGTGCGCAAATTCTTGTTGCAGAGGCCTAACCCCGAGCATAAATGTAGAACCTTATGATATTTAGGTATGTTTATTTTTATGAATTAACCCTAACCTGTAGTACTGTGCGGCGGATTCAGCAATATCAAGTGTAAGAATCGTTCAATTTCCTGACTTTATTCTTATATATCTATCTACATTCACACGGACATCGACAACTTCATTCGTAGTTACGCGGTACCTTTGGGTAATGGAACTTTGAATGGGGATATTGGCTTGAATTCAATATCAATCCGATCTCTATTTTGGTTGATTTACGGGATATTGATTTTCTCGTCATCAACCAGATTATTATCAAGCAAGGCGTTGAATATTTCATTGGTAGCTATTCGCATGTGGAGAGATTAGGAATCGGCACGGGTAATATCCTGGCCAATTTTGCCTTATCTATATCCGTATCCGTATCCGCATCCATATCCGCATTATCCACCGATATCCACGCGTGGATAATCGAATACGACTAAGTTATTTTAGATCGCAAACTTTTAACGCTCGAAGACTTATTTCATATACACGTGCAAAATCCAACCAAGTTCATACAGTTACCAGATTGGCGACGCGATATGAGGGCTCCTTTACGAACTGTCACAACATCGGACATTCGACAGTGCGGCTCGAACGCTACACTCTAATCAGATCCATATTTATTACTGATTCCTTCCCTCCCTTCACAACCAGCCACTGAACAAGACTGGGGATCATTGTAGCATCCGTTCCCTATAACTGAATATTTCACAACTCGTTTAAACTATCTCAATATTATTACTTTACGTATTTATCTGTTAGCCTCCTATCCGTGGATATCCGTGGATATGAGACATATGACTAATCAATATTGCCTTATTCGTATCGTATCCGTATCCATATCCGCAGATTATCTATCCGTATCCGTATCCACGACGGATATCCACGGATATATCCGTTATCCTTCTATCTGTGCCGACCGCTAGGAGATAAAGACAATATAAATAAAAAAGTAATATGCAAGTATCTCAGATCAAAGTGTATCCGCCATCAATGATGACATCGCTGCCAGTGGTGTACGTGCTCGCATCACTAGCAAGATACAAATATGCGCCAACTAGCTCAACTGGCAATGATTCTCTTCCCATTGGTATGCGTCGCCGCCACGCCTTTCTCATGTCGTCGTCGGCAAATTTTGTGAGCTCGGTGAGGGTGTATCCAGGCGAAACGGAATTCACTCTAGCAAACGATGCCCACTCGACAGCCAAGCTTTTGGCAAGGTGAGTTACAGCAGCTTTGGAAGCGTTGTATGCGGCCTGTCGTTGCGGGACGTTGACAATGAGGGCAGAAATTGAGGAAGTGAAAATCAACGAGCCGTGTCCCTGCGCTTTAAAGATCCTGCCGGCTTCTTTGGCGACATAGTAGTTTCCGTCAAGGTTGACGTCCATGATTTGTTTCCACGCCTTGTGATCTGGCGGATCGATGAGCTCGCCGCTGGTCCAAGTGATTCCCGCATTCGAGACGACTATATCAATTTTCCCGAATTTCTGCAGAGCAGAAGCGAACGTGGATGTGACAGCGTCAGAATCGTCAACGGGGCATTTGTATGCTTCGACTGTCACACCAGCTGCTATTGCGAGATCGGCGGCGGTTTGGATTGCCGTAAGGGAGGAATTGTAGCCTAGGGCGATGTCTGCGCCTGCGTGGGCGAATGTTTGTGCGATTGCGTACCCGATACCGGCTGAGGCGCCGGTGACTAGGGCGGTCTTGCCATTGAGGGAAAAGAGTGAGAATGGGTCGGTCGACATTGCGATCGTTGCGTGAATTTGCTTTGTGCTGGGGATGCTAAGTGAGAACCGGCTGGGTGGTTATATGGTAACAGGGACGTCGTCGTTCGCGGATTATGTCTGTCCCGCGGGTGACTCAATCGAATGAATGGTCTATTTATTGTCCCGTGCCCGCTAAAGCTGTAACTTCTGCGACTACACTGCTCAAGGACAGGATGCAGTGGCACGCTCTGCTACGAAAATGACTAGAAGTCGTGTTAACAATAGTGAACGCAAGATTACTCAAGCAGTATCGCTGGAAGTGGGGGTAGTCCTGACCCGATTGCGGAGGCGAAGACAAGTGTTCTTTTGAGCAGACCCAACCATACGCCACCAAATCCCCAACTCCCGGCGAAGTGCACGTCGATGGCGCTTCACAGATTCGGGAAATTATTTCACAATCCATTGTCCCAATTTTGCCGAAGCGAAGTGCGAAATAGTCGGCTAAATGAGCCGCACGCACCCCACTCTCAGGTCAGGCAATCATTACTTCATAGCCAAGCCACCTACGCTCAGCTCGTTGCTGGTCCGGAAAGTCCTTCTCCAACAGGCGAAAGTCGAAGCTGCAGACAGGTGGGGACACTTATGTTCATGTCAATAACTCCTTAGGTGAATCGCGGAAGCAACGAAAGTGCTCATTCGCATCACCTGTGCTGGTCGCTGTCAGTGATTTACGTCATAGTGTGCCCATTCTAGCTGACTGACAGTGCTCACGACATAGACCACCTATCATCTAATAAAAGGACGTAGCTCTGCGCCACCGATTGACTCCACCACATCTCGCAAGCGCTGCTTTCTACGTTCTGGTCTCCGCGAGGACTTGTCATTGACATACCTCTCTGCTTTCAATGATGACCGTTTCCCAGAAGCCCAACATTGGTGTTTACACGAACCCAAAACACGATCTCTATGTCTCTGAGGCCGAACCCACAAGTCTGATTCCCGCCCAAGGCGAGGTCATCGTCCATGTCTACGCGACTGGTATTTGCGGGTGCTTTGCCTATTCCAATTGTTGCTCAAATAAAAATTGTTGGTAACATCAGTAGATCCGACATTCACTTCCAGCAGCACGGCCAGATCGGGCCGACTATGGTTGTCCGCGATGAGCATATCCTAGGCCACGAATCGGCTGGTGTCGTGATCGCGGTCAACCCGTCTGTCACTTCACTCAATGTCGGCGATAGGGTCGCCATCGAGCCCGGTGTTCCGTGCTACAAGTGCGAGACCTGTCTCCACGGTCACTACAATGGCTGTCCGGACGTGCAATTTAAGTCGACGCCACCAGTTCCGGGGTTATTGCGACGGTACGTGAAGCACCCGGCTGAGTGGTGTCATTAGATCGGCGACATGTCGTTTGGGAAGGGCGCACTCTTGGAACCACTGTGTGTCGCGTTGTCTGGTATCGAGAATGCCGGCGTTAAGCTAGGTGACCCTGTTGTCATTCTAGGCGCAGGACCAATCGGCATCGTGTCTGCGCTCTGCGCGCGCGCGGCGGGTGCAGAACCACTTGTAATCACGGATATTGCTGAAGGCAGACTCGCCTTTGCAAAAACCGTCGTCCCGTCAATCCGGACAGCCAAGGTCGAGAGCAATCAGACTCAAGTGGAGATTGCGCAGAACATCATCGATGCGGCAGGAGGGACCAGGCCTCGCGTTGCGCTAGAATGCACGGGTGTCGAATCCTCCCTCTCAGCCGCAATTCTCTCCCTACAGTTCCGAGGTGTGTGCCACTGCATCGGCGTCGGTGCTTCTACGCAGAAGATACCGTTCATGACATTATCAGTCAATGAGATTGCTCTCAGGTTCCAGTATCGGTACGCGAGTCAGTGGCCCAAAGCAATCCGGCTCATGAACGGCGGTCTTGTGGACGGCATTCAGCATATTATCACGCACAAGTTCGCGCTCGAGGATAGTGTCAAGGCGTTTGGGACGTCTGCTGATCCAACAAGTGGGAGCGTGAAAGTCATGATTGTGGATGAGGATTAAGGCGGTTAAAGTATGATTACACTGTGGATTTATATTGTACGTTAGGTTGACATTTCGACATTCGTGTAATTCACTGTGCACAATTCATGACTGTTTATTAATTGCGCAGATAATAATACTATACTAGAAAACGTCAGCAAAGGCTGGCTCATGGCCTTTGTGCTGTAGCAGAGTGGGCGACCAGGACTGGCTTGATCGACAGATCGACGAACCCGCTTACACTATTAAATAAAGAGGAGTAGTAGAAAACCAACGAGCTTGATCCTCTGAGTTTCAGTGCATATAAGCCTATCATATCTTTAGCTCGCGACCTCAGAGCTTTTGGCGAGATACGATATCGGAGGCTGGGGAACCAGCATAAATAAAATAATTAGGGATTATCCGTGCCGATTTTGCCTTATCTATATCCGTATCCGGGTTAGTATCCATATCCGCATATCCACGGATATTCACTTGTGGATAATCGAATACGGCTAAGTAATTTTACAGCAAACTTTGAACGCTCGAAGACTTATTTCATATACACATGCAAAATTCAACCAAAGTTCATACAGTTACGAGAATGGCGATTGCGATATGAGATCCCCTGCTATGGTGCCTGCAACTTTCAGTCTATATTAAAACGCGCTGCCATTCAGTATAAAGAAAAATATAATAAAGAGCATTATTTATTTTATTTTCCATTTGAAGCAGTCGTGGTGGTGGTATTTCAACTTGCGAATGTTCTCGTACTTTTGTCGGGACTAAGCTGGACGCACCGTACGAACTGTCACAACATCAGATATGTGATTGCTCAGTAATTAGTGGCATTCTTATTCCAAGATGTGCAACTTATATACAATGACAGCATCGGTCAGCGTGAATCACTATTAGAATCGCATTCGGGTGATAAACTTTGTCCGCGATACCGGCGCTGAACACTGTACACCCAACGCGGTAGCCCTTAGTCCACAACTCACGATCCTGTCTGTTTTGTTTCATTGAAATGGATGGTATGTGGACTGCCAAGATGTTCGCTAATGATCTCGCTTGAAAGTCAGCGGCGTTGGCAGCATCCTTCCATGTCTAAATCAGGCTGGGGTCTAAACCTTAATTTCCCACGATGGTCTTCATCTTCGATTCTTCGTCTTACAAAGGATTGCTACTGAAGCATTTCCTAAAACATTAAGACAGTCACTACAACACTCATATACCCGGAGCAATCGCGGAC
Organism: Lipomyces mesembrius; assembly: GCA_038497805.1. Taxonomy (NCBI): domain Eukaryota; kingdom Fungi; phylum Ascomycota; class Lipomycetes; order Lipomycetales; family Lipomycetaceae; genus Lipomyces; species Lipomyces mesembrius. Next base: position 306,731 of record MU972911.1, read on the forward strand.
GTCTATAAGTTGTTTGCAGACACATAATAATGCTAGCTAGGTAATTCACCGGAATCCCTTGACACGGTTTTGCGCATCTACTGCGGAATGATTCAAGGTTACGGTAGACGGGATGTTTGTAAGGTTACCCCGGCCGCGAAACAAGCATCGATTTTTGGATACTCAGTGTCACAGTGAAGCCAAAAGCAGGAATGAGTCCGACCAAACGCTGCCGGAACTAGCCGGACCGAAGAATCGCACAGAATAGTGTCTTATGCGGTACAGACCGCACGGTTACGCGCCGATTCTCCGCGATGGCAGTCAACCTTATCAACTTAGGGGGCCACAGCGCTATATGTCCGCAGGGCTAGGGCAGCCACCCCACACTCACACTTCCGCTAGACTACTTCCTAGACTGACTCTCCAGCCTTTGAGACCTACTTGAGAACTCCCTACAGTCAGCATTGTTGTCAAATACTCTTCTAGTATTCTTATTGTGTACTACTCGAACTAATAATAACGAACTGCTCTCTCTCGACAGCGTCGTCGTGTCGCCAGGATGCCATCGGCCGTGGCAGAGTTCTCTGTTGCTCCGAATACGCCCGCACCGTCCATCCTCGCCCACCTTTCTAGCACAATCCGGAGTCCGGTCTCGTCTACTCTGCCGTCGGCTCTTCCGGCTCCCGCTGCTGCCACTGCCACTGCCACTGCCACTGCCACTGCTACCATCAAATCAGCGACCGCCTCTGCGACGATTGGCACAACCACCTCGAGGCGAAGAATATCAAGAGCCTGCGACAAGTGCAATCAGCTTCGGACGAGATGTGATGGAAAGCTGCCCTGCAAGCGCTGTTCAGGTATAGCTCTGAAACTTTCTTTGCTGTCGATCGATATAGCTCGCTAACACCGACAGATCTCGACATGCAGTGCGAATACGCCCGTCAGATGAAAAAACGCGGAAAAGGTTCTCATCGATATGCCTCCAAATACTCTGCGTACAGAGACCAGCAGAATGTACTCAAGCAAACGGAAGATCGAACGTCAGACTCGCTCGTCGATGCCGCTGCGGACGGTTCGCCTCCTTCGGTCCAGATTCGGGTAACGTCCAGCGGCAGCGGGAGTTCGGGCTGTGGGACTCTTGACGGAGTCATTTCGAATTCTTCTTGCATTCATCAAGGGCAACAGCCGCAGCATCAGCAACTGTTGACTCACAGATTCAGGCCGGTGTCACCTGCTAGCTCAGTCGACTCGATGCAGGCTAGCAGTGTGTCTGATCGGCCAGGACAGAGCATTAATCATAGCGACAAGCAGCAGTCCAATCGATTTGCCCTACAGGTGACTGGCGGCAACCGGCGAAATTCTTCTTCTTCTATCGACCATGCAACTCCAAGGCAACATGAAGTCCCGGAGTGCTTCATTAGGCATATGCACACTGAATCAGAAGTCTTGCACAATGGTGACAGGTATGTCGATGATTTCGAGGAGTTAATCGTGCCCGACGTCGTGCAACTATTTTCCGGCGGCAATGCACGTACTCTTATCACAACGGCGAAGGGCAACAGCAATCAGGCTCAGAGCACGACGGCGAGCATATTTGTGCAGACGCCAGGTACTACGAGTCCACGAGTGCTGAACGTTCGGTCGCCTTTTCCTTCATTCTCTGCTTTGTTTGCTACTCCCTCTGCAGGCACCCCACGCTCTCCTGGTGACGACACTCAGTGTGTGTATCCTGTGCTTGCGCCGATCCTTCCGTCCCTCGATTTTATTTCGCCATCCCTGGCTGCTGACTTGCTCGAAGTGTACTTTACAAACACAATCTACGGAATCGCACACTTTACGCGCAAGTCGTCCATCCTCGCCCTTCACCATCCCCCAGGGCAATGTTCGAAGGCACTGTTATATTCATTTCTCTACATTGCCGCACATGTTTCTGATCATCCACATCTGACTGCCACTCCTACGTCCCGGACTGATATCATAGAAAAGCTACGCGATCTCACCATTCTGCACCTGCAGCCGCTCATACATGCAGACAAGAACTGAACGCTTGATGATGTAATGTCGTATATTCATCTCGGCATCATTTCTTCCGCCTCTGAGTTCAAAGGCTCTTCGCTTCGATGGTGGCACGCCGCGTGGGGACTCGCACGGGTTTTGAAACTCAACGTCGAGGTGCCTTACCCCGCTTCTAACTCAACTTCCTCGTCAGCAAGTTCCAAATTACTCATGGATAGCAGTCATATGAGTGAAGAAATTCGTGAGGAGCGGCGGCGCGTATGGTGGTTGCTGTTTCTGGTAGACCGACATCTCGGGTTGTGCTACAATCGTCCGCTGTCAGTCATGGATCACGAAAGCAGAGGGTTGTATCGGCCATGCCGGGACGAGATGTGGCACTCAGGTTTGGAATATTACGGCCTGATATGGATCCGTCGCGTGAGCGAGGACTGTCTTACCGCGTTACGGGGTCGGATATGTGGGGATACTTTTTACCTCTCATGACGTTACTGGGTGGTATTGATGACTTGCATCAGCTTGAAATGAATAACACCCTTGCTATCACACGTGACGTCACGGACCTGATTCGAGCCAATCTGACGGGTAAATTGGACGAATTTTTGAAGAGCGTGGACGGATACGACAGCGTGCTGCTGCCGCCTGTCGACGGCGATGACGACGACGACGAATTGTCCCGGTATCGTTCTAAATCGCCGCAGGACTCCATGTTGCCTGAGTTGATACAGCAGCAACGTCTCACGCCGCGGTCTTGTTGGAAGGAGTATTGCCGGTGTTTGGTCCACGTGTTTCATATACTTTTGTATGGGTACTGGGATCCTATCGATATGTCTTGATCCCGCCCACGATGGTTCTTGATCCTGAGTTTGTTAATGTGATTCAGCATTCGTTGGATTTCGCCAAATGCATCAAGCACATCCTCGAAGTTGATCAGGATCTCAGGATCATCCCATTCTTCTTCGGCATCCACATGTTACAAGGCTCGTTCAGGCTACTGTATATTGTCGACGTGCTAGGCGACAAGGAAATCCGTGTTGCATGCGAGACGATTGTCCGTGCCCATGAAGTTTGCATCGTGACTTTGAATACCGAATATCAGCGCAACTTCCGCCAAATCATGAGGGGCGCGTTACAAACGATCGATGTACTAGACGAACGACGACGTCATGCTCACGGTCCTCATAATCATTTGTACGGCGGAAGTCCGCCGCAGGGCGTGGTCTTGGCGGAAATAGAAGACAGCAAACGCCGGCGAAGAGGATTGCTTAGCTTATACAGATGGTGCCGCGGCGGTAATGGCATTGCCGTGTAGCACTCTGGCTGCATATTTAATTGTTGTAGTGTCACTGGCGTCGATATTTTGCTTGGCGTTGTCTTATGGGAGTTCATACAGTTATTGTCTTAGAAGAATGTGGTGGTCTCATTTTGACTTCCCAAAAGGTCGCATTTGTTAGATTTTGTATGAGGACTAATATGTTGTTACTATGTGTGAGATTCGCATGGGTTACTAGATCCCAACGTGAAAGGTAATAAGAACCTTAGCATAATTCCATCCACAAAATTTAGATTGTGCCAATCATATATAATTCCAGTCACCTCTAAATTTTACACTTGATATACAAAATCATTGCATCAAATAAATATTACATCCAACTACTGCATATCTTGTCAATGACAGACAGATTTGTCACAAACTAACCGACTTGCACCGTCCGCGCTATTTCTCTTCTATTTTCAACCTCGTCTTCCCGACTTAAACTTTTTTCGCACACAATTGTTCAATACATTACACATCTCACTCATCAACTCCCGTTTGCTCCCGCCCAGCGACAAAATCACCCACTTCAATAGTCCGACCGTCAAATGTTCAGCGGCTATCGCCCATTCCTGGTCTTTCCAGTGTTCCAAACTTGCGCGAGGTAAGTTCGATTTACTCGACAATATATCTGACTCTGGCCCTTCGACACAGTACGCATACGTCCAAAACACAAGCATAAAATAGACTATCATCGTACACCGATGGGTGAATATGTCATCTGCGATCGAATATCCTGCCGGAAACGAAGAAGTGTTGCCGTCACCGAGTATAAATACGCGAAATAGCGCTTTCATCGAATGAAACGCCGCTTCGCGGGCACCTTTCGTTCGCGACCACTCGTACATATGCCGTTTCGAGGCGAGGTAATCTTGCACTAACGTCGACCGCCCAAGCACTCTGGGGTCCCCGCAAAACACGTGCAGATTGTATCGACCGACGTGCATGCACACATGAGCGATACGATATAGAAGCCAAAACATTGGCCCTTTACTGTCCCGAACAGGGATTACTCCGGTCTCTCTGTCACGCGAGACGGAACCCGCATGTTCGTAGTCTTCTTTCCAAAAATCATACGCCCGACCAAGCGTTGCCTTCCAAGTGTCCCGAAACGATCTCCACCCAATTGACGACATTTGGAGTGCTTGCTGCGACATCTGAATCGACAGCGACAGTAGGCCGCATAACAGGACATGCCGACCAAATCCATCAACCTCCATACGCTGTTGGTTCAGCAGCTTTTTCAATCCTACCAGGAATGGCACCGTAGGTTTCGACATGAGTAACCGTCGCTCATCATCAGCAGAATCCCATATTCGGTCGTCGCACGGAAGCGAAAGTCGCATCTCGTACGGTAACATCAATAAGCTATGACCAAATAATATAGAATGTGATACATCGAGGATAGAATGCCATAAACACCGCTCGCTTGATAGACTCGGCCTCGACCCACCGTCTCCACGACGACCCATCTGCGTCATCTTCACCTGATAACGCGACCGAAGGGTCCAGAAGTGTTCTGCCACGAATAAGCTGTAGCGTAGCGCCACGGTGAATATGTGCGCGCTCGTGCAACTTGCGTGAAGACATCGTCATCTCGTAAACTTCGAGCAACAATAAACTCGGCAGGATCCAAACTTTAGTCGGTGGATGAAATCCAGGAGAGCTGAATATAATCCAGCGCAATGGCTCGGCAATCATGATCGTCAGTTCTCGCGCATCTGCGTACGATGCTCCGACCAAGATCATACAGAATAAAAGTGGCTCCGGCGAAGTATCAACCTCGAACAACCGCTTATGTAGGATCGGAAACTGGAAATGGAACTTCTCCCAGTATAAATCGATGTACCGATGTATCTTCTCAAGTGTGAAATCAGGATGAGACTCGAGAGACGGCAGCATTACGGAAAGCTCATGTCGCTTCGCTTCAGGCATCACTCGAGATTGCGTTAACTGTGGCGGGGTAGACAATTGCGATACATCTATAAGCGGCGATTCAAGGAATGAATTAACATCTAGTGGACCCAAAAAGTCACGATTTCCAGAAAGCATGCCGTCGGAGAACAGCCAATCGATTAGATCAGCGGAGGAAGGAGAAATTACTGCCACATTATTCGCATCGTTGACCTGCAGCGACTCATGAGCATTGTCACTCGATTTTCGCATGATATCGTTTGTGTAATTTCCACTGTTAGACAATACGGGATCGGAGATGCTCTGATGTGGCATGTTTTGAGCATCAGGCGCTATTGGATAAGCCAGAGCCATAGGCGACGAAGAAGGAGCCGACTGCTGAACCCGGTCATACTCTGAGCTTATCGTCATGTCAGACACATGGCTGCCAGAAATAAAATTTGAAAGCTCGGGAGATTTGGAATATGCGAGGAGATACTGTCCTTCGTGTAATCGACCGGCGCGAATTTAAACTGGCGAGCCGTTCTCAACGAAAAATCGAGGATCAACCGTTTCCGACTTCGTGTCACGGGAAATTATCGTAGAAGCAATCTGCATTTGTGAAACTGGAAAAGGAGGCTGAAAATTTTCCTGTGGTTGTGAACCCGCGGAGCGCACATCTTGTGGACGAGCAATTGCGTCATTGATGGGTTGACCGTCGTCGTTCCCTGAACTCCGCTTCCGGTGTCGTTCGGTATGTCGTAGACGGAGATCCTCTCGAACAAACGATTTTGTACATCCAGGCCAGGAACAAGTAAATATCTCCTTAGGACTGTCTAAAGCAACATTAGTGGTATACCAGTTCCCAGTAATGAGCGAGACTCACGGTTCAGTTGATGGCGTGCCAAATGTTCCAAACGCGTAAATGATTTGTTACACCCAGAAACCTCGCACACAAATGTCTTTTCCAATCCTTTCCTTGACTTCGACTTCTTCTTCTTCACCAGGTTCTCCGCATTCTCATCTTCCGAAAGCAAGGACGATCCTCGAATGCCGTCCTGTCCATAATGGACATCACGAACCCTAGAAAGTGTGTCGTCGCCATTATTCACGATTGGTCCATTTATATGAATATTCAGCGCAGTCGATGAAGCGGAGCTAGCAATGCGGTTGGAAGCGTCGCTCATCTTTGTCGGGCAGAAACCATTACTCTGGTGACGCAAGCGCGCCGGCCAAACCAAAGGGAATAAATCTCTCCTAGGTCGCTTGTAACTTTGAACCAGACAGTATCGACTAAACGTAATCAAGACGCAGTGTCATGAGAACAACTCTCGTTCCAGCTTGTTGTGATAAGTCATGCGTTTATCTTGACGGTTCCTTCTGCTCTAATTTGAGCGAGGGGGAGACTCACCGTGGTTAGGGCTGAGAAAATTATGGTTTCAACTCTGCTTGTTACTACTCAGCGTTTGACTGAACGCAGAGTCACTCACTACATTTAATAAACCTTGCCACTTGATGCTGTAAACCTGATAGTTGAGATCTTGAGCTGTAATACATGAGGGAGATGAGGCCGGATTTTATATACATAGTAGATATCATTCTAGGACCACCTCTTTCCTATGGCTCGCAACATCATTAAAACGCAAAGAAGGAAGTATTACTTTTGTGATCTCGCGGCAGTCAACTCTACCAGGCAAAAAGTGACGACGAATATGACAACCAATGCGGGGTTAGGTTGCGTGACCGGCCAACAAATCGCCCCAGGCACGAACATAACCGAGAGACTTAATCGCCACCTATTGCCGCGCTTAGCCGATGTTAGCCGATACGGGCCTCACTTCTCAATGGTGCCTGCTACCGAATCGCCTTTGCTCATCGAGTTTCCAGTTATTCAATCTTCTTATTAACAATTCGCATATTCATGACTCCAACAGTGATCGAATCCACTGACACCGTCGTGGAAGCCAACGGGAACCTGGCATCCTCGCCGTCTTTCTCTTACCGTGCCTATCACCACATTAAGTGGTATGTCGGGAACGCGAAGCAGGCGGCCTCATACTATGTCACACGCATGGGGTTCCGTCCAATTGCTTACAAGGGTCTGGAAACGGGATCTCGTGCTATTGCCTCGCATGTCATCGCAAATGGACGCGTGACGTTCGAGTTTGTCTCCGTACTGAAGAATAAGGTCAAAGACCAGGAAGAAGGTATCCTCATTCAGGAAATTAGCAGGCACCTTGCAGTATGTATACAGCACAATAATTTCAAACCGCCTTGGACTAACTATTCCCAGGACCATGGCGATGCAGTTAAGGATGTGGCATTCGAGGTAGATGACATCTACGCGGTCTGGGGCTACATCTCAAAGCACGGTGCAATGCTGATCGAGCCTCCAACGGAGCTTTCGGACGAACACGGCACAGTAATCATTGCAAAGCTTGCCACCTACGGTGACACCACCCACAGTCTTATCCAGTGCTCCGGATACACAGGCGCATTTCTTCCGGGCTATTCCACTACTGTCTACTCCAGCACTGACCCCGTCGACGTGCTTCTTCCTCCCATCAATCTCGCCAATATCGACCACTGTGTGGGTAATCAGGACTGGAATCAAATGGAAGGCATTTGCGAATACTATGAGAACGCGCTCGGTTTCCATCGGTTCTGGTCGGTTGATGACAAGGATATCTTCACTGAGTTCTCTGCTCTCAAGTCGATTGTCATGGCTTCTCCCAACGACATTATCAAGATGCCGATCAACGAGCCAGCAAACGGTAAGAAGAAGTCACAAATCGAGGAGTTCATCGAATTCAATGGCGGTGCGGGTGTGCAGCATATTGCGCTTCGGACTCAGAATATCATCGAAACCATCACGAATATGAAGGCTCGCGGTGTCGAATTCATCTCTGTGCCATCCACCTATTACGAGCAGATGCGCATCCGATTGTCAAACTCGTCCATTAAACTTAACGAGAATTTCACAACGCTCGAGAAACTAAATATCCTAATTGACTTTGACGAGAGCGGGTACTTGCTTCAACTCTTCACCAAGCCTTTGATGGACAGACCAACAGCCTTCATAGAGATAATTCAGCGAAATAACTTTGAGGGATTTGGTGCAGGAAACTTCAAGTCCTTGTTCGAGTCAATCGAACTGGAGCAGGCCAAACGAGGAAACTTGTAGATCATTAGTTTCTTGAATATATTATGTTGATCGAAGGTCGCCTATATCTTTGCATATACCAACGCTCCTGCAGGGCGATAGCTATTATGACTAGAACCAAATCAAACTCTTCTTTCAATTGGAGGAGTTGTACCGTAAATTCGTCTACAAGGCGCTGTCGGACTGTGTGACGGGAGGCAAATGGACGTGAGATTCCTGCAAAATCTCGGGAGATTTGTTGAAAGGTTAGTGAATCGAGGGTCGTAAACGCCTGTTGCTCCGTGACAGAATATTCTTCTCGAGGAGTTCCAGAACTGTAATTTTCTCCTTTCCTTTGAAAAAATTCGCAATGGTCTGTTGTTTCTTTGGGGAGAAGCTTCAGCGATACCTCGAGAAGCGTAAATTGAGTGCTTTCGAAGATGTGATACCATTTTGGCAGTGGAAGTTTGCTTTGCTGAGTCTGTGGTTTTCCAGGGACACCGAATTCCAGTATGTTCATGGATGTGAATGCAATGAATCTCTCTATCCATTAACCTCCGCCTATTGATCCTTCTTTAACGCTTGAACTCCGAAGTCTCGAAATACAGTCATATCCACTCAGGAGCCGGCACTGGACGTTTGCGAGATATACTCGATATAATTGAAGAAGAATCCGGAGTTGCTGAGTCTGTTGCATTTTGCGATGCTGACTCCGAAGGAAAGATCTCACAATCAGGAGCAGTGACAAAGTCCTCTAAAGATGCAGCCACTAACGACTCTGGAATTCGATCTTTGGGTGAAGCTTCTTCGTCACTTCCATCGTTACGGAGCCTGGTAGTCGAGGCGTTTCTGGCGGGTAGTGACTCGCTCGTTGAGGTCCGTTATTGCAATCTGTGTGCGAGAATGAGGAGGTTAGTGAGAAACAAGAATAAGAGAAGTATGGCGGAGAACGAGGTCACGTGATTGGCCAAAGCGGCTCCAATTTCGCCGATATTATCGATGGGCAAGCTTTTGCGATAATAAAACAGCCGATGACCGATATGACTGATCCCCGCCGTTATCGTATCGGCAACAGCCCTAGATGCAATTACAGAGAACTTGGTTGTTGGAACTGAAAGCAAAGATAGACAGATACAACGGCGTAAGAATAAGTAGCAGTGGTGTTCAGGGTTCGCTGTTGAAATAGTCTAATGAGAATTCCGTTGCGGTGTGGGTATCAACCGCAAGAGATTTCGTTTGCCGATCGGATCGACAAAGTACCTCGTGGACTAACAACAGTTTTCATTTCACCCAATGACAGTCGATTTTTTCACCCATTTTGTTAGCAATCAGCAACCGAACACATGCATTGTCACGAAAGTATTTGCAATGTTCAAAAGAAATAGTTAACATCCAGCAGACATTCGTAAAGTCCACATCATTCTCGTGTGTATTGCAAGATTTCAGCAAATAAATATACATATAATGCAAATTGACCCCCCACAAACTATATCCTTGCATCTTCCATGTGAATCCTTTTCCATTTTCTCGATCGGTTTCTGTGTCAGCTCATTCGAATCTGTGTCTTGCCCTGGTGTTCATTAAACCACCTTTTCCTTTCCATGAAGTTTGAGGTAGTCACCACCAATGGCTGCGTGAAAGGCACCGTATAGTCCACTCAGGGGCCAGATGCTCCAGAACATCGCAAGTAACCAAATAGTCCAAGACTCGCTCATTGCTCGTTCCTCAGCCGCAACATCGACTTTTACTTTGTCGTAGACACTTGGGAGATAAGTCGCATAGTATTTGGCGCGCAACTCATCATACTCCTTTCGATCGTAGATGTCCCAGAATTCAGCTTCAGTGTAATAAGCGTGGGCATACAGCCATTTCTGTCCTTTCAGTTCATGGACCTTGCGCTCAAGCGCTCGGTTCGTTTCAACAAATGCCCTTCGTCTAGTTGGTCCCGGACCCCAAATTCCAAAGTTAAGGAGCATTGTCGGGGCATTTGGGTCCGCCTTGGCCTTCTGGGCCATCAGACCGTAAAGAGAAGAGTCGGACTTGCCGGTTTGGCGCAAGGGGCAGAGCCAAAGAGGATAGTGTCGAAAAGACACATGCAAATAGTCGACAAACTCGTCGGCCCTTTCGTATGGTACAGCCACGTCTTGAATAATATAGTTCTTCGAATGCCCACTTTTGTGGAGAGCATGGTACATGACACGAGTGTGCATGAAACTATCAAGAGCCCATCGCGTGATTCTATTGAAAGGAGTCACGAAATATTGGAAGGCATAGGTGCCGACCCAAAAGCCACCGCGATCGTAGCGGAACAGATAGTCAACCAACGGAATCGCTTCTGTGACCGGGTCCTTTGACTTAGCGAGGACCTTTTCAGCATGGAGGTAAAACCACGGATCTGTGGCGCGGCTGAAGCATTGAACTTTGATACCATATTTAATCGTGTCTGTTAAGCGGCCGGCACATATAACACCACGGTCCTTCGCAAAAAGGATGCCGTCGAGATAGTCGTTAAGAGGATCAGCCGTCGCTTCCTCAAATTTCCGGACGGCTTCCTTGACGCTAGATACAGGATAATAGATGAGTTCGACGAAAGACTTCGAGTCTATCAATTGAATCTCGAGAAGTGTAGTGACTCCCAGGGTTCCGAACGATGCCGCAGCGCCATAGAAGATATCGGAGTTCTCAGTGCTGGATGCCTTAATTATTTCTCCATTGGCGAGCACCATCTCAATGGAATTGACTGTCCGGTCAAAAAATCCATGTCTGAATGAACTGCTTTCGCCCGATGTGCCTGCGAACCCACCTCCAGCGGTTATACCAGGAAATTCCATGACCACAGGTGGCACTAAGCAATACGGCAGTGTAGCATACACAAGTTTGTCCATGGGTACATTAGGCTCCACCAAGGCCACTTTTCTGTTGGTATCGACGCTAAGAACATTGGATAACTTGCTAATATCAACCAGATTGTCGACCCAGTACTGAGACTGGCGAGTGCTGTTTGTGGAGCCATGATATATGCGAAATGGTTTTTGACGCTCGTAGAATTGCTTCACGTGGGAAGCGAGGAGTGATACGGCTGCATCATGTTGCTCCATCATAGCTAAATACTGTTACTAACCCGATTGAACTCTTTATTCAAGGACCGTGGATTCAGATAAGAGTCTATATGTGAAAAGGCGAGGAGAGATACTATACTCCGTTCCGGGAATCTAAAAACCTTTGTTGGCAAGATTTCTGTATTGTATACATCATGAGTGCGTGACTTGTGTGACCCTCCGAAGAGGTCGTACAGATCGTATCACGCTACCCGTTTACTGCTACCAACTTCGAACACATCGGATAAAATACTCATAGCAAACATTAGCTTCCTCGAATGATAGATAATTGATGGTGGCAAGACTTCAGTGATGATGTTGATACAGTTCTGTTGGTCATGTGTCCATAACGAACATGACCGACAGATTAATTGGAAAAGAGTCTGCACACTGCTGAGAGCCTCAGAGCCGCATTTGCATTGCCATAGTGCACAATTAGGGAGCACCTACATCTAGATTTTGCAGCTTTAAACACGAAACGGTGAAACTAAATTGAATCTAAATAAATCCAAGTTTCTGTCTCCTAGTCGTGGCGGTGCAATTGTTTGTGGCGGTGACAGTTTTAAGAGCCACATATGGGATGGACGTAAAGTGCCAGTTACTATATGTATCATATTACCAAAGGACAGACGTCGACATACTGAATCCCGAACAAAGTAGCGTGGAGTAATGCAGTAGATAATCTGGACCCTAAATTAATTTAAATGAAATAAATTAAAATCCAGCTATCCCAAAAATTTAGACTAGACTATGAGCAACTTATACTATATATTATCTATTCAAACATTCGCGGGAATCCCCTTTGCTCTCAGCCTGCCATATACAATAGCTCCCTCCGGCTCTGTAATGATAAAATCACAGTATGCACCCACGCTAGCAATACTCTTTTCACTGCTGTTCGCAATGTCATTCGCAAACATTTGGACAACCTTTGCGACATCGAATTTCAAAACGTCGGCTTTCTCGGAGTCCTTGTCTCTGACCGATCGACCAAGCTGCACCTCTAACGTCGAGACGCTTCGTCTTATCATCCTGAAGATAGTCTTTGCGGTATTCACAAATGCCACACAAGCTAATATTGCATTGAATACATAGTAGACAACTGGCAAAATTACCTTGCTGTCGGCTTCGTCTTGGTCGAATATTGCAATGCATGGCAGAAAAAAGCAAAATAAAAAGCGATTGATGCCAATCCTTGGCACAGCACTATACAAACTTCCAAACGTTCCGACGAATTAAATGTCCTGGCATCCAATAACTTTACCCAATTCTCATCCTCAGTGTTGAAGTAGATGGTAGCTCGTAGGGCATCGTTCCGTCTGAAAAGATTTTTCACAGTGGCGATATCTGCAAACAAGAACGTCAAAAACGATGACAGCGAACTGACGAAGCAGAAGGCCTCAACCATGAAAGCTTCATCGCCGTCGACATAGCGCTTTAGGGCTCTGCATGCCAAAATCATTGAATTCAAGCACTGAAGGTTGGTAAGAATACGAGGAAAGGAGAGCGTCAGTTTTCACTATTGCTAACCCAGAGCGAAATTTTCTAGTCTCTTCAGGAGTTCTCGTTCGGACAAGGGCTGATGACTTGTACACTGAAGGTTGGTAAGAATACGAGGAAAGGAGAGCGTCAGTGTTCATGCCCACATTATATTTTGCGCTTAACGCCTCAGAGAGCCGGATCTCCGTAGCGTAAGGCGACTTCACAAAGACTGCAGACGATTCAACGCGCTGGAGTCGAGAGGGATTGGGCATGAAGTAAAAGACAAAAACTCCTGATGCGACAGTATAGAGGAAGGCTATTATAGCATAGTTATCTTGAGAACTGCCCATGGTTCCCAGCCTATGAAGAGAGATATCAAACAGCTTGAAAGAAAATCCGGAATATATGAAGATGATCCCAGTAAGATCACGGCGAATTATGTAGGCTGGTATGGATATAGAACATACATGTTGATAGGAGAGACGAAGTTGGCGTAGCTAATAGTGCGCCGCAGCCCTGCCCAAATAATCCCGCGCGTTGAAAGATTTAGATGGTTGATAGCCAAATAGATGGAATTGAGAATAAAATTTGGATATTTATGGACGCAGCAGGCGCTAAGCCTGTTTCATCCGGCATGCACTAGCGTTAAGTACTTGCGCGAAGTACTTTTATAGGACGGTGAAACGCAGGGACTTCCAAATGATAGCAACCTGGACAAGGACGAAGAGACTGCAGAGTACAATGACGAAGAGCATAATTTGACAGACGTGCGTATGTCGGAAAGAGCTATTTATTGTTTGTATCATAAGGAGTAGAAGATTGAGTAATTACTATACACAGAAATTCTAGTGTGGCAGTGTGTGGCAACAAACTGGTACCAATTTATATTTTAGCGTGTCCAATAAGAGGCATTGTGTATTGAAGCTCCATGATTCTCCATTATTATCAACTAAGACGGAATTGAGCCTAGACCAACTCCGTCATATAATTGTAATTGCGCCGCAATCTTGCATTCGCGCTTCAAGTGTGTTACGACAAACAAAAAAAATACTCGGCATTCAACAGCCATTCATGTCGTTCTTGGAGTATTTATCATCAATCGTAATAATAGACATATTCACTAGTACACTTCGTCGGTGGCTTTAATCTCTACAATTTTTTGAGGCTGACACCTTGGTCGGCGACTGTCATCGACTTATCGTAATATGGCAACAGGGGATAGAAACTACATAACACAAAATTAAACGGTAAACGCTTTATGAACAGACAGTCCACAATCACGGACTCAACATTTCGTAAGTCTCTCGCAAGTTTGTGGTATATGAGTTTGGCGTATCGTTAGGACGATAAAGAGCCGTCAATTCTACTAATGCTGAGAAATATAATGAATAATCAAGGTTGCGTGAATTGAGAATGCCACGTGAGTAGCGTTCTAGCAGCTGGCGAATTTTGTCATTTAGCTTATAAATCACGGAAATTACGAATCACCGAGCAAAGAGGACAGCAGAAGTGAATGCCGTATAGGAAATATCTGGGAGAGCATTTTTAGGCGCTGATGAGCGCGAGCTTAACACCGCCATGTGTTTTCCGTCTCTACTTGAAGTCTGCGGAGTAATAGACGCCAAGGAATGAGACTTATGAGATGTAATAGACATTCTGAAGAGAGCAGTACGACTTCTGAAAAGAAAAGTCCAGGAAACAAAATTTGGGGTTGCTATGGCGAAAACAGAATCTTGATATGCATTCAAATCGGCCTGGTAGCTCTAAAAATTCTGACGATTATTGTATTGACTTTGCGCCGCCTTCCTAGATATATTCTGCGGATATATCTGTACAAGGTGATAGCGGCTGCGTTCAGAGAAAGGGACGAAGCTGGTGAGCGATATCATGCAAATTAAGTAGGGTTGCACTGTGAGCAGCGCATTTGATCTAAACGAGATGCCAAAATCAAGTCATATTTGATCACCAAGTTATACAAATATGATTGGCAACTTCCAACTTATCGCCACTCGAATTAGAACCTTAAGTGGATGCATAAGCCATATCAAGGCGTTACCCGGCGTAACAATGTCGCTCAGGTGAATAGCACTGGACCTTTTACCCTTAAGATTTTGCGGAGCCTTCCTCAAAGCTTTCTGTATCGAATACATCCCATCTATTGTGGAAACTGTCTAGCTTGAACCATGCGTCTTTCACTCCTCTTTCTTGCTCTTTCGTCGCATGTCATTGCCTCCGCTATACAGCTTCCTCTTGTCTTACAATCCGATTCTCAGGTCCCTATAACCTCTGGTGGAAATGTTCTTGTGAGCTCCGAAGCACTTCAGGGAGATATAGATGCGAAGAATCTATTGGATCGCGCGAACTATCTGTTTGAACTCGCTAAACTTAGCACCGATGACTATGCCCATCCAACCCGAGTCATCGGAAGCAAAGGTAGGCTCGGTCACTTCTCCTTAATTGTCTAAACTCATGAATCAAATAGGACATATTGCGACCATTGATTATATCTACTCGACTATCGCCAGTCTAGGCGACTATTATACTATCACCAACCAGACATTCGATGCTGTTGTGGGCAACGTCTTTGAGTCGCGGCTAGTATTGGGAAGTCATGTACCTAAATCTGCCACTCCAATGAGCCTCACTCCTCCTACCAACAATAAGAAACCAGTATTTGGACCATTAGTCCAGGTGGAAAACGACGGATGCGAGCAGGCCGACTACCCATCTAATATCACGGGTGCTATCGCCTTCATTCGCAGGGGGACATGTACGTTTGGAGAGAAATCTGCGCTCGCTGGCAAAGCTGGAGCTGTGGCTGCCGTCATCTACAACAGCGGCGAAGGTAGTCTCTCGGGCACTTTGGGCGAGCCGTCACCGTATCACGTTGCGACATTTGGTCTGTCAGACAAGGACTCAGAGGGCTACATTGAAGATTTACAGCGAGGGAAAACGGTATATTCGTCCGCATATATTGATTCGATTGTTGAGAAAATCGAAACTGTAAACATCATTGCCCAAACTAAAGGAGGAGATGCTGAAAATTGTGTCATGCTGGGAGGCCACAGTGACAGCGTCACCGAGGGTCCTGGCATCAACGACGATGGATCTGGATCTCTAACCTTGCTGGAAGTTGCAACTCAGCTGACTAAGTACAGTGTCAATAACTGCGTTCGCTTTGCATGGTGGGCAGGCGAGGAGGAAGGGCTCCTTGGATCTGATTACTATGTGTCGATGCTCTCTAAGGAGGAGAACTGGAAAATTCGTCTCTTTATGGACTACGACATGCTTGCCTCTCCCAATTACGCAAATCAAGTCTACGATGCTACCAACGAAGTCAACCCAACGGGGTCCGAGGAGTTGCGTGACTTATACATCGAATTTTATCAGTCCCACAATCAGAATTACACCCTCATTCCCTTTGATGGACGTAGCGATTATGACGCTTTCATCAAGCATGGAATTCCAGGAGGTGGCATTGCAGCCGGCGCCGAAGGAGTCAAGACAAAAGAAGAAGCTGAAATGTTTGGAGGAACTGCCGGAGAGTGGTTTGATCCCTGTTATCACCAATTGTGCGATACAGTGGACAACCTGAATCTCACTGCGTGGGAATTGAACACTAAGGTAAGAGAGCGGAATTAATCGGTAGTTTAGTTTAGATATTAGTTCTTTGCTAACAGTGTTGTCAAGCTCGTGGCCCACTCAGTGGCTACTTACGCCATATCCTTCAAAGGGTTCCCAGAGCGAAGCAGCATGCAGAGCAAAGTTGCCCAGAAACCTTTTTACTGGCGTGGACATAAACTTGTGATGTAAACTCTACGCAAACTGCCACGAGAGATATATTGGCCTATTTCGAAGTATTTTTTTTCTTTCCTACCCCTAGATGTTTTCGATAGATGTCCTTTTAGTTGTGGATTGTTTTCAAATGATCATTTGGACTTGGTAACATTATGCAAATAATTCTCAAATATTCTCATTATTCCTAATTTACGCCGACGAAGGAAAATATAAAATTAGATAGACCACCAGTATCTGTATAAGGAAGAGACATGCAGAACACAAACAGAACCCAAATGAGCCAAAGCCCACTAGAGCAAGAGTTAGGGTAGCGAGCCGAGCCTCATCAGCATCTCAGGACCAATATCTTCTTCGACTCTCTGCAGGGCGGTAGGGTGTTAATCAAATCACTCGCAGTGTCCAACCCAATGTTCTCGTCGGCGACGGTGATCGGTCTTCTCTCGTCGCTCGATAAGGCCTTAATGAGCAATTTTGGCATCAGTACAACTTTCCGACTCGAGGAATGCCATGCAGCCCTGAAAGCAGTGGTCACATGTAAGCTGGCATGCTCTTTACTGGAGGCAACAAGATTAACACACAAGTCTCGTCGTATGACACGGAGAGCGACCCTGACATAAATGCGGCAACAGTAAAGCTGTATGCAGTTATGGCATAATGCTGTTGAAGCATTTATGACTTACGTACTATATGAAATTCTCGGTCCACCTAATGCAATTGATTTCGGCAAAATCTAGCAAATTCTGGGTTAACTTGTCTCATAAACTAAAACGTAAAAGTTGCTATTTAAAACAGCATATGCATCGTCTGAATATGGATGGGTTGAGGTGGAGTGATGTTGCCGGAACAAGAGTCAAAATTTTGGTTCTAGTCTACCAAAAGCCACGCTTGGGATAAAGATACGGGATTGCTGCGTTGGCAAGAGGCATGATATCTGGACTGGGAATATCCAACCAGAGAGCCTCGTGCGGGAATGCAAGATGACATAAAGCAGAAGCTCATTTCGCCATAGAGCCTTTAGAATCGCTGCTGCCTGCCCACCTGCCGAACTCTCACGCCTGGATGGCCTCTTCGCGGCCCATGTGACCCACGGTAACCCTATCCCGCAATGAGATATTGAGATTTGCCAGTAAGTGCACCGACTGCTTTGGTAATCACTAGAGCATTCTTCAACCGCGATGGTCGAGAAAGTCGAATAGGGTTTAGAAGGGTTGACTCCTGATTCGCCTCGTGTCCAACAGATTGATCCACGAGGTTGCACGCAACGGGATGGATTTGGCGGTGCTGGCCTCTACGTCCCGCGAACCGCACCAGCAACGGTGGCGATAACGATGCACGTGGGGCAAAGCAAGCTTTTTGCACGTCAACAACTGTCGCGCAGACTGACCACAACGTCAATGAAACCCTCGCGTCTCGCATTATCATACTCAACACCACGTTATTGCGCGCCGGCGAGGGATGCTCATCTTGTATTTTACTTAGTAGACAATGTCTCCATACCTCAATTCCCACCAGATAAATCTCTTCAGACAGTTCCTGTGCAACCGTCTTAGGAACGCGCAATCGTGCCAATCTTGGAACACCTAACTTAAGGTGCCGCAAGGTCATGGTTTTCTTCATTCTCCCCAGATCTCGAGATTTCAAAGGCGCGAAGCAGTTGTATTTCGACAGCCCAAAGCAAATTACTGGGACGGGTCAAATACGTCGCAAAGCTGCATCTAAGCAAGGTTTCAGTCATGACGAGATCGAGTTTCCGTCGATTCTAAAAGGTAAGCATGTGCTCCTGGCAACGGAATCATTCGGACCAGTGAATGGAGTGAGTCGCACAACATTAAGCCTAGTACAATATCTACGCGCACATTCTGTTCATGTGGCTGTTGTGGCACCAGAATACAACGGTCAGCAGTCGAAGACCGAGAAGATTGACGACTTTGAGATCCGGCTGAGAGGTTATCCGATGCCATATGATACGAGTCTGACTGTTGTGTACCCATTCCGTATCGACAAGCTATTCGAAAGGGCTTTCCAGCAACAGCCCGATATCATCTACTTGGCTAGTCCCGCATCGCTCGGATTTCAAGTCCTCCTCCAACTACGGCAGTTGAGCCATCAACCTCCCGTCCTTCTCAACTTCCAGACAGACATCTCAGCCTATATTGAAATCCTCTTCCCGATCCCGCTTTCTTATTGGGGCGTCTGGGTATTCCGCTCCGTCCAAGGTTATCTCTTTAGCCACCCATCCGTACGAAAGGTCTTCTTCCCTTCTCGTGGTGTCCAAGAGTATTTGGAGAAAGCAGGTGTTCCATCTTCCAAACTGCTCAATCTAAGGAGAGGAGTCAAAACCGACCTTTTTAATCCGTTGGCCCGATCTCCAGAGTATCGCAAAAAACTGGCTCCAAATAATGAAATAATTCTTGTTTGTGTAGCTCGTCTAGCTGCAGAGAAAGGTTTCGAGTTTCTCGCAGAAGTCGCGCGAAGCTTAGTCGCGAAGAAGTTTCCGTTTAAGCTTCTGATAGTTGGGGGAAACTGCAATGCGAACGTTGCAACAGAAATACAGGATCTTTTTAGAGAAATGGGGAAACACGTTGTTTTCTCTGGTTTTTTACAAGGAGAAGATCTGGCTCGAGCGTACGCTTCGGCTGATATTTTCCTTCACTGCTCCATTACCGAGACATTTGGACTCGTGGTTTTAGAAGCCATGGCAAGTGGAATCCCAGTGGTTGCGCGTGATATGGGAGGGCCGTCCGAAATCGTCGAGGACAAGGAATCAGGGTACTTAGTTGCCCCGTCGGATTTGGAAGGTTTCGTGGCGTGTGTAGAGAAGCTGGGACGAGATGCCGAACTGCGCGCGAGCATGGGGAGCTGTGGTCGAGACATTGCGTGTCATGCTACTTGGGAAAAGATCAATAATCGAGTGGCTTGGCAGATCGCTGATGCACTCCCTAAAACTATCTCTACCGCACCGACAAAGTTCAGGGCTCGGCCGGTATTGTATTCACTTTCTTCCCTGCTTGTGTATATGAGGGTCACGGGACAGATGGTGATTATATGTGGGGTATGGCTAGGGTTGATCATTACTTGGATATTAGTGAGGGCTTCACTTTTGTTGAAGGCGAATGCGTTGTGGGTTCGTCATACGCTTGGAAAAAATTTGTCTCGATGATTTCTCATTATCTCCTGTTATAAAGAGATCGAATTTGAGATTATATACCCTTTCTTAGGGATTGGGGAGAACGCGGTCGTTCGAAGTATTATACGTCACGCCCCATATTCTTGATGAAACGCGATCAGAGACAGAAGCTGTCTGTGTCAGGTTTGGTGGTTTCGTTTGTCTTGAACGTCTGGAAGTATAGGTTTCTCACAGCGATTGATCGTCACTTTAGCAAGCGTCATGCCGACTGTATCATCGATCATGTCGGTGGCAGACGGTCATGCAACAACATTGTCCGATGCTCTCCAGCTCACGAGACCACCGATCAACAGCTGAGAAATACAAAATACACTCTGAGCAATCAGGAGGTATCGTCAATCACTGAGTCACTTACACCAGACTCTTATAGCATGGGGGTATTAGCTTTCCGTTCGCGTCTGAACTTCTTCTCATCACTAGTTGCCTCTTATAACTCTCATTTCATATCGATTCTGGGTTAAAGAGCTTGTAAAAACAAACCTGTCGTACACTTTTTAGGTTACTTGCGGCGTTTCGTATCGAAACCCAATTTCTTCAGCAAGTCCAGAAACGTCCCATTTATCTATCTGCCAGCTCCAAACCCATCCGAATAAAAGTCGAAATATCACGAGGTAAAATGTTTGAAAGTTATCCTTCTTTTCATTCAATCTAGCAATGGTCCCCTCAGTTGCAGGAGCAGACCAACTTACACCTAAACCCTGACGTAGTGGAGTAGACGACAGAGTCCAATCAGTCGTCCGGCGCTGGACGACTGTCTCGCTAGCTCCCGAAACTCACTGACATCAGTCATGCGGACTGCTGTAAGTCAATTCACTACTTGTTGGAAGTCTAGACTGGATCGTTGTTGATGCGCTGGACAGCCAACAGTCGCACCCTGAGACGTCATCAAGCTCAACTTAGACTTACGTCCATTGCCATATTCAGCCAAGAAAGTCAGCGCCATCCCGCGCTCGTTCTCCTCTCCAGCGCTCGCGCTCGACACCATC
Source organism: Lipomyces mesembrius (assembly GCA_038497805.1). Taxonomy (NCBI): domain Eukaryota; kingdom Fungi; phylum Ascomycota; class Lipomycetes; order Lipomycetales; family Lipomycetaceae; genus Lipomyces; species Lipomyces mesembrius. Next base: position 327,624 of record MU972911.1, read on the forward strand.
GCTAGAGATCTGAATATCTCCTAGACTTTAGTCAACTTGGGTATCATATATATACATACATGGGGTGAGTATTTCGTTCTAAAGTAAGAGACGAAAGTTGTTGACATCCGCGTCAGTAATGCCCTACTTAGCTAGTATTTCGTACAAGCTCAAACCATTGCGTAATAAGGTTCGGATCCTCACAGAGGGGCCGCTTGTAGTCGTATTTACGATTAAGTCTGGTTTTAAGCTCCGGACGGCGTTTAATGAAGTTTGGAGCCCAGTTCTTGCCCACCTTGCCTCCGTTGCCCCCGGCAAGCAGTTGATTGGCCATATCTTCAACACTAACTAGACGAGGCGAAAATCCTCACGAATCCAAGTCAAGGATGTGCTGAACGATAACTAGTTTTTCGTTAGGCGTGAGTTTTAAATTATTTGGTGTAGAATCTTCGCGTCGTCGCCTGAGTCTCGTACTATCGACCTTGTACGTCTTTGCAGCCAATCGGTTGCTCTGAATTTGGCCTCTATCGATAGCTTGGATAGCCAAGGATATCCTGCCTTCAGAATCTGTTGATTGAATCTCAATTGGTGGATACATTGATGATTGAAGTGGAGTTGGTAACATTCTCTACAGGTGTGGCTCACTCGCTTGTGTGGCTCACTCACTCGTGGAATACGTTGTCATCAAAGATACTTTACCGCAAATGAATCGAACAAGGGCAGTAGAATAGGGTTTCCTGTGGGCTTCGCGAAGACGGCTTCTCCTAGCAATGCTGAACAATAATGCTCCCTCGCTTGGGCAACAACACGGAATTAGTAATTCTAGACACAACATACAAACTTCTATGATACTCCGTTGCCTCTGTTAATAGTATGATGCTCAGTCTGGCCGTGATGATAATTTATGTAAGTTGCGAATGCGACTGTTTATTGATATTGCAAGGTCTGATCGGCATATTGGTGACTGAACTCAAAGTCAACGTGTCGTTTCTGATTACCAACAATTAGTCCCGGCAAGCAAGGCAACAGTATTTCACCCTCTTATTGGATTGCTCTGGGTTGCGAACCTCAAGGAGTGAATTGGGAATAGAACAGAAGCTTTTTTCGCCTTCATGGACTGATTCCGGTGCAGTGCAATGCTAACACCGGCATCATAATCTCAATCACGGGATGATTGTGTCCGCAGTCTCGCCGGTGTCTCATGATCGACGGGGATGCCGAGGGGTAAAACGTGGGGGGCCGTCGATAACCGCCGCATGGAGGCTTGCAGCAGTTACATAAACATTCTCCATTCCTTCGTCTTCTTGTCTGTCACTGATTGTGTCACAGCATTTGGTTCTTCGTGCATCGCTAATAACATTAAATCATGACGTTATCGAACGGTATGAAGCGCACTTTCCAACCTGGTGTTTACTGCCCACTTATTACGCCGTTCAAAAAAGATTCGGGCGACGTGGATTACGATGCATTCCGCTCGCAGGTGTTGAGATTGGCGCGTGTGGGCATGGGATTGGTTATACATGGCACGAATGGTGAAGGTAAGGAATTGTTCAATTACATACTAGTAACGGAAGCATGCTAAAACATTAGACCAGCCGCCCATCTATCGACAGAAGGGCGGGTCGAGATGGTTAAAGTTGCCCGCGAAGCCCTCGACTCAAACCCCTTCACCGATGTCCCTCTCCTTGTTGGCACAGGTGTCGGTTCTGCCCGTGAAACTATCACACTCACAAAGCAAGTCGCCGAAGTCGGCGCGAACGCGGCCATAGTTATCGCTCCAGGTTATTTCGCTTTCGCAATCGACAAGGATAGGAAGCCATTGAAGGAGTTTTTTACAATTGTGTTTGATGAGAGCCCTATTCCGATTATGATTTATAATTTTCCTGGTGCTGCGTCGGGAATTGATCTGGAATCGGACACGCTGATTGAGCTATCTGAGCATCCTAATTGCTTTGGTGTTAAAGTGCGTATCTCAGTATTGCAGTTTTAAATTAACTCCGTAGCTCACCTGCGCCGGTATTGGCAAGGGCCAGCGTGTGGGCATCCACACTTCATCATCTACCTACAAAGCCCGCCACCCAAGCAAGCAAATTTTTCGTCCTCCCCGGATTCAGCGACTACCTCCTCCCTGCCGTCCTGGCGAGACAGCACGGATGCATCACTGGCACCGGCAACGTGTTCCCCAAACTTATTATGAGTTTGTACAACGCCGTTGCTGATTTTGTCGCGGATCCGACGACAGAGAAGTTGGCCAGAGCCACGGAGTTGCAGGATGTCGTCACTGAGGCGGACTGGGTTAGTTGACGTGGTAAGGCTGCACGCTTTTCCTTCGCGCTGGCAGCGGAGACACGGCGGCTTGAATATGGCGTCAATAACGGTGCGTTTCGCCTGTCCATTAGCTCTAATATGTACAAGATAGCAGTGGAACTACAGATAAATACCTTTTGGATGCGACAATTGATGCAAGCTTTTATGCTCTCCGGCGCTTTTCGGTCATCTTTACCATTCGTTCAGCCGGCGGGGCCCCGTTCTGTTCGAGCGGCGAGTTTTTTAAGTGTTGCTGCTGGGCACTCTCGAGGATTAAAAACTTGCTTCCTCTTATTAAAAGTGTACGAACTTTATCAGAAAAATGTGTTTCATATCAATACGATAGTTATGTAATTGTATGAAAAAATTAGAATACAAGTGAAATATCTCGACAAATAGATAATAAATAGATAATAATGTAATTACCAGACATCATGGTTGCTAAGGCTAAGGCCCATCGTTCTGTACAGGCTTGCATTTTTTAACCAAGAAGTAAGAAGCGTATTCTCCTTTTCCGCCATAGTTCGAATCATTCAGAATAATCTGTTCGATTAGCTCAAATCCAAGTCTGGTATATACTCCTAGTCCAGCTTGCATACCATGGACAAAGACATCCATGCCCAGTCGCTCGGCAACTGCGATGCCGCTCTGAACCAGCATCGTCGCAATACCTTGGTACCTTTGATCTGGAGAAACAGCCAAGTAGTCCAAGACTGACGCGTCAGTACCGCTGCCAGGAAAGGACCATTGTCCATGCACGTCATGAAGTCGCCCGCATAAAAGACAAGCACTTACCTATATATTCTTTCGGTTTCATCAGCCGCCTTTTTATCGCGAGTGCCTTCTCATCCAACTCATCTAACGAATGGTCGAAGTCCCAATCTGCGGCTTTGAACTCGCGTTCGGCAGCAATTGCTCGCTCGGAATCAACGGCAGCTACGCGCGCTTCAGGCCACAGGTGTTCCAACTCTCCTGGAACGGCATCGTCGAGGTCTGGGAGATCCCAGCGTGCGTATCCAACTACGCGACCTGTCTGCGTGTCGACGACTTTCTGATGGCGACGGTGCTTTCGATCGGTTAAGAGATTGTGTGGCATGCGGCGAGCCGCTTGGGCAGTCACATATTCTTTCGTCTTGCCAGGCCACATCAAAACCCAGGTGGGATCCGTCCAGAAAGCATAGATATTATTCTGTGCCAGAGACAGTCCGTCGTCAATGGTGCAGGGAACAATTTGGAACGGAGCCATTTCTGTTTTCTACTGGGAAGTGTCTGGGTGGGATGGGCGAGCCGGGAGGCTTTCTCCTCTATCAAGTGGCTCGGGTGTGCAGGTGGATATTTGAAGGTTTTAGGGTTTGGGCCACCTGGCAGCAAAATGGCCACTCATCCTGGGGGACCGTGGATATCCTATTGATATCGAATATCTAGGAAAATGAAAAGAACTTGCACCATTCCCGTTATTAAACTTGAGAAACTAGCAATTGATATCCGTGGGAATGATAATGAAGTGGTTCGAAAGGACCTACAACGGATTCCAGAGGACAGGCCAACTGATGAGGAGCTTCTACTAATCCGTTGCTGATGGAGGGTCTCAATTTAAATCAGACAAAATAATCTCAAATGGCTAGATCACATCTTGAATGAGCAAGTCTCCGGTGTACCGAAATTAGCAGTGGTAATTTTATATTGCCCGCACATCCCCAATACTCGCGCGTTTCTCTGTTGGTATACGGTTGCAGTTTGTGAGGATGGCATGGAAGACCCGGTCCTCGGAAGATAGATAGGCCTAACATACGGATGGCAGCATGAATCGATTCGGTATACGGCTAAGGCCTTTAAATATTGCGCAATTACGTATAATTCTGAATTTCAGCCACGGTTTTGTATGGCTATGGTGCATCCAGGTAAGTCCCAATAACCCTAACCTCAATGCCATAAACTTTTATTTAACCTAACCCTTATTATTGTTAAATAATTGGTACCTGAGGCGTATATGTGAGCATCATCGGCATCTACAGAAATAATTTATAGAGTAAATAACAAACCTATCATACAATGAATTATTCGCTATAGTACATGCCAATCCAACAATTTAGGGTTTGCGACAATCGCAGTATGCCCATCGAGGCCCCGGTTATAGGCGTCGATATGCCGCCAAGCTGCTCATCTTCGACTGAGATTATCGGATCTAACAGGAAATCATTAGCAGTTTGTAACCAAAATATTCTGCGATAAGCCACCTACAGGACGGCGATGATTATTCCCGACAGATACGGCAGAACCTATAGCGTAAGGCTCCGAGTCGGATTGAGGAGCTAGATAAATTGTTAGCGACATAAATGCAAGGTTCTGCTGGACCACAGAAACCCTCACTCTCTAGAACATGTTCATCACCACCAACATTGCTAACGCCGTCATATGAACATATGCACTCTAAAGATCCAATTCCTCTGATGTTGCAAGTGTATTATTGCCCATATGCAGTTTCATCTTCGTCTTCAGTTACTTCATAACTATCATCACTGATACTACCATCCCTGTCCTCGTTGCCAGGAACGAATGAGGTTAAGAAAGCCCCGCTCTCCGAATAATTCACCCTTTTCAACGTTTGTAAAATTATAGATCTATAGCTTTACACCAGATATATAACTTTACACTATTAAATGGACACACTATTATCAGTGATCTCGTCCGTGTTAGCTGACCATTGTAACGCTAAGCAAATCTGAAGATTGGATGGCTCAATGTAGTATGCGCAGGGTACGCCATAATTGCGTACGCGGACTAAGCTAGCGCCGTATAATCATGCAGCCTCTAGCAACCTTTGCAACATGTATCGCTTCACACTGACTACAAATATAAAATACGGTCTAAGCACCGGCAGGTAAGTTTGACATATAAGATCTTTATCAGCAGAATTGGTCTGTGCCAAGATGGGGTGAGTGCAGGCAGAAATGGCACGCCTGATTTGACCAAAGTTGCTGTACTGGGTAATTTCCAATCCCGTAAGCACATGACCGATTCATGCAGCGCTAACTCCAACTCCTCCTTCTTAGGACCTGCACCTGCACAATTTTCTTTCTAATACTCAACTGCGCAGTGCAACAATCACAAACGACAATCGAGAAACAGGGGTAGTCTTTCTCACAAGCCGCCGAGATAGCGACGAATGCTCTTATCTGCATGCTGTTCATAAAGGGTTAGGTTTAATTGTTATCTCGCATGTCATATGCTGGCCCTGAGCCGCACCACATTAAATCTTCGTAGGATTGTGAGCCAGCAATCGGTGACATGCAGTACTTACATGTGAATCTCCTGTTGATGGTACAAGCCAGTATATGCGAACTGACATACAAGCCTGCATAAAATCCCTTTGAGCAGCTCTCGACATGATTCGGTCTACTTAGCAGTTACGGTTAGACTAAGATAACGCTAGCTCTAACCGTCGAACTAAATGTCGTCCGTGCATTAATAAAACGCACGACAATTGAGTGTATCCTTACCGTTGGGTGACGGAATTTGCGTGCGCATAATTCTTATCTGCAGACCGTTGTTCGCAAGAAACAGCCTCCTATAAGTGGCGTGGCTCCGCTCTTTAACCCACTGATTGCTGAAACACTCCGGTCAGGCGTATTCCATTACTAGCCTCTACAAATTTCTTACCAAGTCAGGATCATGGCTGTAGCCGATCCCATTACAATATCTCTCACCCCAAGTGAAATCGCCTTAGTCCAGGATTCATGGGCTGAGTATGTGCAGTTGCATCTGACATCATCGTTGCTTCAGTACTGCTAAATACCAATATCTTGCAGAGCTACAACTCCTAATGCGGCAAATGGCGATGAGCCAGCAACAGCCATAGCCTCCATACTATACAATGGACTATTTTCTCTCCATCCGGAATTAAAAGAGCTTTTCAACGACATTAACAGCCAATCAGCAGCACTAGGCGCTGTAATTGGCGTCACTATCGGCGCTCTCAGTGATATCGAGTCCATCACGCCAGCGTTGGAAATTCTTGGGAAGCTACATGGGCGGATTCCGGGTGTACAACCCGAGCATGTAGGTGTCCTTCCCTCTTGATACTGGTCAATCTAGTAACTGACGATTTGGTGTGTCATAGTTCGATGTTGTGGGTAAGATTTTCATCGCCACCCTTAGCGACAAGTTCGGTGAGGTGAGTAAAATCGTTGAAACTTATCATGCAGGACGATGGTTGACATGTCGATAGAAATGGACACCTGAACTTCAGGCGCCTTGGGTGAAAGTTGTGAGTAACGTCTCGGGCGCGTTAGGTTGACGAACTGGACTAACAATATGGAATAGTATGCCTATGTTTCTGGGAGAATTGTTGCCTCAATGCTTGCTGTAAGAGACACTAATATTTAAGATGTGAATACGGTCTAGGAAACTTAGGTGGACAGTGATATCGATAAGGTGTAGTTGAATTAGGGCCGCGGGTAGGTAGGAAGTGGGTGGCGAACATTAATTTAGGAACTTATGCCAAAATGCAGTACGACATACGGAAAAGGAAAAAGTAGTCTGTACCGTAGATGAACTAGAGGTGTTCCAATTATAACCCTGGGTCGGCTCCTAGATTCATGTGCAAAATACCAGACCAAGACAAACGAGACAAATAAGGCAACAAGACGTGAACACGAACGCACAAACAAGCAAGCACGAAACCACAAAAAGAAGAACAGACACAATCAAAGGTCGACCGCCCATGATCCTAGCTTCTGGGTTAGGTCTAGTCAACTGTGATGTGGAATTAACAGCCCTAGCATGGGTTTAGGGTATTATTTGAGAAGTGCTGATATGGAGTTATCTCGCTATTTGATAATGGGACACGACTATTTAGGTAATAAGACACGACGACCTCGAGAGAAGAGACGAAAGGTTTCAAAAGCAGTTACAAGTCTATGAACACTTTATATGCAATATAAGCGGTGGTCGATGTCATCATATGCCGCGTCGTGCGTATCGTTGCGCTCTGCAAGCGGCACATCACTCTCTCCATTTACGTTCGTAAGTGCGCGAGTACTTTAGCGCCGCCAGCAACGGCGTAGCCAACTTAAAGTTGATAGCCAATTAGCTTGGTCATGTAAGCCTACGCACTCCACCGTCTGGACTATTCAATGTTCGACAGCTGCTGCAAGTATAGATTCACTACATTATTTAAGTCTGTACGAGCAGCATCTTTCTCCTCTATTCGGGCAAGACCTTGTCTATCTACTCAGATTTCCATACTAATGAGTTGTAGAAGGCCATTGCTGGTGGAAGTTTGAAGATTACTGTTTATAAAGTCTATCGGCTTGAAGTCTATAGATCCGCTGCAGAGGCGTTGGAGACCAGCTTGTCGACTGGAAAGATTGTGCTTAAGTGTTAAAGTGTTGATGTGGTACACCAGTCAAGGTTTACAACACCCTAACCCGCACATACAGCACAATATGACACGTTTTCGATTAAGTTCTGCGGGTACGACTCATCCATTCCGCACTCATGAATTCTCAGTCTCGAACTAAGCCTAGCTAGGGATCATATCGATTTATCATACCAATGAAGCTTGTAAGATGACGAGAAAACGGAAGGTTACAACAATACCCTAGCTGTTCATAACTTCGGCTTCGGAGCGCCATCTGCTAATGTTCTGGGAATGGCTGATATCTGGAAACATGTATCAACCGATCCATAATCGAATCGGCTGCTTCAAACGACGCAAACGGCTGCGTAACATAGAGTGGCGCCGAAAATCGCTATTTGCTAGCTGTGTCCCTGTATCAGCATCTAAAGCCACCCCACTCTGGCGCTAACAAACACGTATCTCAGATTACCTTATCTGCGTTCAACTAGCTGTCGTCTGACTCGTCTCCGCACCTCGTCAGACCCAAGGGATGGATGATATTCCTCGATATTCGCACATGAATCCTTCTTCATGGTTTCGTCTAATCTGGCGTTCCGCTTTGGCACCGACGGTAAAATGCTAAGTGCATTACAATCATCTAATACGAGTGGTGTTTGGGAATTGCCTTCCTTTTGAAATGTCCCACATGCGGAATGGCCCGACATGCTGGTTCTGCAGTCGCGTATTATATATTTAAGTACAGTATCTCATGGTTCAAGTACAAGAGATCTTAAGCCCGCTTCTGTTCACAAACTCGCGAAACCGCGAACTGCGATCGTACAATCAGACGTTTATGATTGTGTCCAGATGTAATGCAAGGCTCGCTGTGGCCCAGATGATCCCTTATGATAATCAAGTCGATTGATTTGCGTTTCCAAGCAAGTTTTTGTTTGTCATACGAAGTTGGATCATATTTCGCCGGCACTTTCCACTTAGTTATCTCCACTGGCTAGGTTTCAAGTGACGATGCCCGTTGGAGAAAGTAGCATGTCTTAAATTTACAGGAAGGCTGTTAGGAGGTTTTCACAAGTTCTAGCACAATATACGCTTGTGGAAAGGCAATTTGTGCATTGGGCTACATCAACTGTAGCGCATCATGTTCCGGATAGTTTATCTACTCTACCTGATAACACATTTTACTCCATGCCATAGCTCATTGGATACGCATCATCCTGGCACCACTCCACTTGACGTCATCGGTCGTCGGTGTAGGAGAAGGAGGCGGCATCGCACAAGTCGAAATCATTGTCCACGGCTGCCAAGTTCGGAAAGGCGGCCTACCCGTCACAGTCTCCGCCCTTACAAGTATAGGAATGACAGCTCCAGTGCTCAAACTAAAGGGCCTGTGACCAAGAACTACGAAAAAGTCAGCGAATTCATAATAAAGGTTCCACACTGAACATACCAGACAACATAGAAGCAGCCTCTCCGGAATGCGTCGTAATCGAATTATAGGTACTCGGATCATTCATAAAAATATCATCTAAAACAGTCCTCGACCTCTCATTTTGCGCGGAACTCGTCTCCACAAAGGTCGCATTCCACAACGGATCCACCTCTTGAAATCCCTCCTCAAAAGTAAAAAGTCGGATAATTCGCTGCAATATAGGACATATTACTTCTCCGATCACAAGTATGGCCACTAATCCACTCTCTCAACAGCTCCTTCACTTCCGGAATAAATGGCTGGCTTGCTGGCAGAGTGAGACCTGTGAAAGTCAAAGCCGCTGTCGCACAACAACGACTGAGTGGGCTCGTGTAGAATTTCTGTGGTGTGGGAATTTTTTCCTCTGTTATTTGTTTTGCCCAGAATGCGTTTACGGCTTGGGCTTGTGTGATGCCGTTAGGTGTCAATTGCGCATCTGCCCACGTAACAGTTCCATTTCCGTCCATTTGCGAATAGTAGCACTAACAAGGATCATCAGCAATGCCATAGCCCACACAAAACAGATCATACGAACATTTCAAGCACGTGTACCTATGCAAATCAAGAATCAGCATCATCAAGCACAACGAAGAGTACACAATTCATCAGTTTGACTTACCATAATAAGACTCGGCAGTATTATGATATCCCTCCCCATGCCGCCCGATAAACAGCACCTTATACTCCACCTCATAATGGCTCTCCTCATTCAACTGCCAAACCTGTCTCGCGAACCTCTCCCACTGCGTCTGTGTCAACTTCAGTCGAATTACTAGACGATGTATAAGTCCTGTTAATCAACCCGAAATTCGTCGTCATCTGTCAATTGAATAGGATTGCATCAGCAATCATCGTTTCCAATTACACATAATTATGCTCTACGTACGAAATTAAAAGTCGTAGCTTTAGTGCTATCCAAGTCCTGCAAGAAATACCCCGGGACAGTTTCGTATTTGACGTACGACGGCGTCGCTAGTACCGTCGACATAAATAGACCGAAAACCCGTGAGAAATCGTAGAGAAAAACATTTTGAAAACTGGCAATTGCTGCTGTTATCGTCCGCTCAATATGCGCAGCACAAATACGACGCTTCTTGTCACAGACTTCTAAGTGCCGCAAACTCGCCCTTACGGCGAGTCTTAAACTGGCGCCAAAAATTTCGAGTCCCAATTTTCGGAAAAGTAAACAACTTTTAGGGTGGCATTAGAGCTGCGGCTGCGAAATTTTGCGCAAAATTCAAAATTCAAAATCCGAAAATTGAAACTCGAAATTTTCGCGCCAGTTTAAGACTCGCCCTTATTTCGGCGATTATTCTCTCTCGCCCTTTTTCTAGTGTTTTCAAACCTTCCTGCATCCCAACTCCATCCCATCCCAGCACAACATTCCCGCCTCCTAACTGACCAACCATTAAACTTATCACGTCCCATGTCCCCATCAATTCCTGAAGGATTTAACGTATATTTCTAGACATCTCTTATGCAATAACGGAAACCCTAAGCCTGAAGTGAAGCAAGAACGTTAGTTGAACCCTAACCCCGACAGGAATCGCCCCGCACATGAATTTTTAAGTAGTGCATGAACAGTTCGACGACAAGAATGCCATGACGCGACACCGGCATGTATAAGGAGGAGGTCGATATAGTTTAATCGCAGCTTTTCAAGAAACAACTCAAGCGACTCCGCAACAAGGAAATGGTACGTACACCAAAACCTTTGTTGTCACGCTTCATTGCCGTAAGCGAAGGCAGCGTCAGGATGACGATAGCCGGCTTTGACAAGTGCATATTCTACGATATTTGCGACAGCGCCGCAGGTTCCAATTGCAAGAGCGAGAATTACGACGCCGTTGTTGAAGTTGAAAGTCGTCACAACAGCCCTCGCGAGCCACGCCTAGAGATGGAGAACACTTGAGTTCACTCCACTTGGAACCCAAGTCAAGTCGAGTTCAAGTTGACGCACAACTCAAACTCGAAGTCACTTGCTGTGAATCCTTAAGTGAAGTCAAGTGAGGGCGAACGCTGACTTGGGTTGATTTCGAGTAACTGAAGTCAAGTGAACTGAAGTTCCAATTTACAATATATATATACTTTTTTGCTGTTTACTCTAATCCAGACCACTTGTATTCTTAATTATACTCCTATACCACAGCAGCGTCTTCTCGGTCGGATTCATTTGGTCCCTTCAAGCGTGGACCACCCCAACCCCAGGTCTTCAAACACATCGATGCCTCGATTGTTCTATCACCAATTTTATTAGTAATGTGATTACGGTACGCGACATAACTTGTCTCGGTACGCGAGCCCTGAACCCTCCGTAACAATGTGTGCGCAATGTGCCATATTCTACGCTGTAACTGATGCTGCCGATGAGTTGCCGGCAGTGCCTATGCATTTAAGAGGAATTTACTTGTAAACTTGCACTTGCTCATCACTCGAAGTGAAGTATTGCAGTGACAGCAAAAGGCCACTCGAGTGGACTCGAGTCGACTCGCTTAGGGTCCGAAGTGGAGTCAAGTTTGACGGTCACAAGTGAAGTGGAGTTTTGGCAGACTTGAGTGCACTTAAAGTGAAGTCAGACTCCAAAGTTCCCATCACTAGGCACGACAGCTCCCACTCCATTATACCCATGATCGCAGAGCTTAAAAGTTTACTGTATGTTGGTTAATAGCAAGCAGCTCTCTCTCTGCACCGCCACCAATACAGCCCGCCCGCATTTTGGTGCCAATGCCATTTTCTCTTTTATTTGACGCTCTCAGTGTTTGGCCAGTCTACGGGACCCGCCGTCTTCGACGCATTCGCTGTCACCGAGTAGCGTTTGTCTGACAAGAGCGGGGTAGCTTGATTGGGCTCTGGGCACGATGGCGCAGACTTGGCACCGCTCGGAGCGGTACCGATGGGAATTTATCCGGACGGCTGCACGCAAAGGTGCAGTAGCAGTCTCGGAGCGACCCAACTAGAGGCAAAATCGTGAGCTAACTAATAAACGCATATAATGTAGTAAACACTTCTGTAATAGATAAACCAAATTTTAAGAAAATCAAAAGAAGTTTGGGATGCCACTGCCACAAGAAATGTGTGGCTCCCATGAGACATGGCACTGCGGGTTCGAACTTGACGACCTACTCTGCTTGCTTCGATGCTTTTGTCCTTAGCTTCATCTGCAAATAAACCATCCCGTACGAACTAATCACAAAGATGACTACAATAGCGGCATCCCTCCATTTATAGTAATAGTCCTTGATATTGATGGTATAGAGGTAGTCGCTGCCAGCTCGATACTGACATACCCGACAGTCAGAGGTCGCCTTCGAGTTGGTAAGATTTGACTTGCCCTAAAGATACCCAGATAAGTACGCCGCGCAGGTGGGTTGAAGATAGCGAACTATCCTTTCGGCGCACCGGACTTCCCTATCGAAGACATCAAAGACCAGCATGCTTTCCATCAAGAAATTTTAGCTATTACCTTTCTCTTGTAACAAGAATCGCGGGCCCTGGCAGTGCGTTTCCGTTAATCACTAGCTAACGCGGGGTCACACCAACGCGCGACGACGGAATCAAGTGCGAAAGGTGGTGTTTTTTACGTTGCTACGATACTCCTTGGCGACGCGAATGTATGGTACGCGACATTAGTTGAAGATCGCAAGTCAGAGGCAGTCTTAATGATGATGTTTGAAATGTAGCTTCAAATGAGTGATAAGTACGGCTAAAGCACTGTTCAGTGCAAAGAATGCTCTGGAATTGCAACGATATGAACGACCAAGAGTCAGGGAGCAACTTCCTCCAGTCCAAATCCAATGCTGCAAAATTGTACAGATCACTTCAGCGGATAAGCAAATGATAATCGACTAAACCCCCTGCTACAACCAGTCTGTATTAAAATCAGCCATTGTCCTTATATCATTCCAATCCCTATGCCTCAGTCTGCTCCTCAGATCCAAGCTTAAAAAAACAGTCTCGATAAGAAGAGTCTCTTAATAACGCGAATTTCCAACGGACCCACGCTTTGATAGATTCGAAGGCAACGTAATTAGACGACACAAAACCCCGGGTTTTGAACATTACGAACAAAATGCCGAGATCCGATGGCCAGTCCTTGCATTGTTGAACACGAATATAGTGATTTTCTGTTCTGGGCGACCCGAGCCTTGGCAACCCCGTCCGAGCGCGATTGTATGACACTGTGAATCGTGTTAGGTGCGAGTTCGCGTCGAAGCGCGTATCGGACGCGTCCAAGCTTTATTCGATTAGAAAGTATCTCCAGTTGAAGCGGACCGAGGAATGAAAAGAAATTGCCGGGGCTCTCGCGCTGTTGTGCCAAACTTCTTTGTTGTATCTCTGGCAGTGGCGTAAATACGACCACACTGGGCATCAAAGTTGGGAGGTTGAGTCCTGGCACGACGTCACTGCCCAGGGGCTTATGCATATAAGACATGCGTGTGTTATTGGGGACGGAGTAGGCGCTAAGCCTGTTTCGTCCTGCGTGCTCCAGCGTCAGGTACATTGCATTTAAGTACATTTTCCCCTAACCCGATATGTACCCGATTTGTGCGCAGTTAAACAATTGCAATTAGAGCAGACGCGTTCGAGTTCGAAACTACCAATTATATTTTCATATTTTCAGTAAATTCCTAGTCTACACTACATAGTACAATATTTCAGGTTACATCTCTAACTGTTCCTGCATGTATTCATACATATTCGTACTCGTACGCCAATAATATGATCTTAATTGGGACGTTGGGCATACAGTTTATGGCTGCTGTCTATTTCAGGTCCAAAATTTGGCCCAATAATTTCACACTCTGCTTTTTCGTGTTACCCAGGACCAGAAAGCAGATTTGGCTGTATGGACCAATGTTGGCGGAAAACTTTGTTCCTGTCCCTGAGCGTTGCACAAAAAAGTAACTTGAGCTCCGCCCTGACTCAGTGAACAACGAAGAAGAAGTCAGGCAGCACTATCACATAGGTTCTGTTCGCTGCCTCTGAACACTGGTACTTAAATTCTGCACTATTGCTTACACGTCTGAACCTCTTAAAAAAGCCGAATCATATAGAAAACCCTAAAACCCTGAACCCTAAGACCATGAAAGGAAAGCAAATCCTTTGTGGTGCGTATGACCACATAACCTAAATATAATATTTCTCAAACTTATTCGAAGCGTATATGTGCTTGGGCATACTCTAAGCGGGTTTGCATTATACCAGCTACACTACTGTTCGCTTGCTTAAGGCTGACGACGCTTGCATTACAGTTACCCGCCCCTTTGAGTGGCTCGTGCGTCCTGTAAGTGGCACAACAAGCTTACGACTACCCCCGTGGCTGTGCGCACCCTGGACGTTTGGAACCTACCGTTAACCATGGTCAGCCACGACGAATCCAAGGCTGAGATATTTTCGGCTCAAGTAGTCGCGCCTCCCTAAGTCTTTGCCGGGCTGGTGTCTAAGTCTCTCCCCTCAATCCATAAACCAAGGTACATTCACTCCAATTCCCTGCTAATTATGTCGATTTTACGACTGCTTTAAGCGTGATTCTGGCATATGTCGGCAGCTTTCTTGAGCCCGCACTCACACTATCGCCCGCGATGTCGTCTGGCCATATATCGAAATCGGATGGGTCGCGCAGCAGAAGGGTCAGGGCCTGCAATCACTGCCGACAATTTAAGGTCAGCAAGGTCCCCGAAACTGAACATTCGAACGCCCATATTGACCATAGTACATAGACTCGCTGTGACTCGGCAAAGTTATTTCCTTCTCCATGCTCTGCGTGCAAGGGAAAGGGCAGGGATTGCAATGTCGACACTACCTTCAAAGCCATTCGAACGAGAAGGTTAGTTGTCGTAGATGCTAGGAATTTAGTTAACGAAACGCGCAGTCTGTTGAAAGACGTCACGACGCAGTTGACACTCATCCAAGAAACGCTCAGAGATCATGATATTTACCATTCCTCGTCCTTCATTGGTAGAGGACTCTTTCCCACTGCGTGATATTATTGAACGGCTTCGACTTGAAAGCGCTCTTGCAGGTCCTATACCTATACCCTCCGCCGGTTCTAAAGATGACATGTCATTCGTCGGGAGTCAACAACTAGGAGACATAACTTTGGAGGCTGACACCATTCGTGACTTCGTTGAACAGTATGTACACCGTGTGGCAATGTATATTTGCTGACAAGTGCTAACATATACGTAATGCAATTTCCGCCGAAACCATTTCTTGTACTTTCCGATTCTCGACAAAGACTTTTCAGCAAAGGACATAGTTCAATCATGTCCGCTGTTATTTTGGACGATCATTATCATTTCTTCCCGTTATCATACGCGACATTGTTCCATCTATCGCAGTCTGTTTGATCCGTACATAGCAATCTTGTCTAACGCACTCGTCCACTCTATCAGGTCAGTTCGCGTTATTCAGGCTCTTCTCTATGTCTGCCTGTGGCCCCTGCGCATCAGCAAGCAACATGGGGATCCAAGTTTGACCTATTGCGGTGTGGCTGTGAATGCATCATTGATATTGGGAATACATAGAGCAGTGCTGGAGAATGCAAATCGGAATCGCGGTCATGCTTTTGTAGGTGACAGCGAGGAAAGAATGAGAACATGGAGGGGGTGTCTCTACTTGAGCACGCAGTGAGTATAACATCGTTACCGGTATGAGATCAGCTCTAACATATACAGCCTGAGCATAGTGCACGGACTTCCAATTCAACTGCCGATTCGCTTATACTTAGATACAACTAATGCCATCGTTACTAGCGATGACCGTTCAGAGTTTAGTGCCCTCGTGTTAATTCATTGTCACATGGCAAATATGGTGTCATGCTTGGAAGGAAGTTTCGATCCACTTGCGTGCAGCACCTTGATAACACTATTTGAACGAGAACTTGAGTCTATAAAGACCACCTTCAGGCAAGTATGGACGACAGAGTTGGAAATATCTCTTCTGGCAGCAAAATTATGCCTTTATGACCTATCTTTGTGCCATATTGGTCCCTTGTCCTCTAGTACTCGACCTGCTGGGCATCTGAAGCCTGGAGAATTGGTGATTTTGACCTACGGTTTGACCGCAGCCTCGCGCATGATTGACATTTTCAACAAGGAAGCTTTCGATGATTCAGCAGTAAATGATATGGCGTCATTTAGGTGGCAGATATGTTATCCAAAGAGGTTCTTTATCCTGATGGTATATGCGTCACTATTCATTTTTAGGATCCTGGGAATGCCGTCGCAATTGGAGAAGTCTGATATAAATATGGCACGTCGCAAAGTTCAAATTGCAATAACGTCCATCGTCGATCAATAAGAGAACCAGGTGACGAACACGATCGCGCGGCTGCATTAATCGAAATTCTCTCCCGAATCGAGCCGTCGTTTTATATGGAACATTTTCGAAGCGAGTACTCGAGGTCGCTGATTAGCGAATGTGGACGAATGGCGAGTGAACGAAGCTTTGGAAATTTTACTCATGTTGAAGTTTGCGAAGTTGGGTCTGGCCTATCTGGTCTACCTCACGAGCCGCTACCAACCCAGTCTCAGATTTTCGCGGAACCGTCAGCTTTGTTGCATGCAGATCAGATCAGCCAGCGTGAATTGACGACTTCGGCCTTCGACAGTGGCGAACTTCCATGGGGTGTCTGGGACAACGTGATATTTGATTCTTTGATGTTGTAAGTTGATATTGTAAGTTACTAGTGGAAGAAGGGAATGCTGTGCAAGGTAGCGTTGCCTGACTTTTTTTGGTGTTTGCATACATTGGATTTACTACTACCAATCTTATTCACACACTAATGCCACTGAAAAGATCCGCCCGCTATGTACAGTTTGGCTAGGAACTTTACACGACAACACATGCTGACTTGTCAGGTGACTTCTTAATCCCAGTTTATTCATCATAGATTCAATAGTTAAATAAAGAAAGGACAGTTATAAGTTTCTACAGAACTCCAACATCGGCGTTCATTTCCGTCACAACCATTCAGGAAATCTCTCACGCAGACCTGTCTATTTGTGCTCGGACTCTCCACTGTCGACAATAGTGTTCATATCCGAGACCGCCACATCTTCTTTAATGTCCATCTTCTTACTGCGACCGAGACTGAAGTTGGCGGCATCCCAACTTCCTTGGAAGCAATATCCCGGGTGAAGCAATGTTTGTGTTCCAGCAGCTATGAAGATCATTCTAAAGTGATATCAGACGGAACCCTAATCCTGCGCATTAATACTTACGCTCCCTCGAGGACCATGAACGTCACCTGTTGGTTAGCGAGAGTTCCTTGGAAACCCTGACTAAGTTCTGCGACACGGTAGACACTTCTCGTAAAAATACACGAAATAGCCACGGCAAGGGCCCAGAGAAACACGTGAAATAACCGGCTATTTCCCAATCCCACATGATTGGGATCACGTGCGTCTAGTCCAGCTTGGTGCACTCTCCAAGAAAACTCGGCGCAAGCAATCATGAACAACAGAGTTGCGACCACTTGAAAAATAAGTCCCGCCAGCATGAGGTTCTTGCCAGTCATTCCCGAGCTAGACCCAGACCCTGATGCAATGGCACCTCCTGACGCTGTACATACGGTTAGCCATCAGTTCGGGCGACGAAACACTCCCTGTAAATTTTACCTTGAAGCAGAAGCGATATGATATCACACGCAATAAATACAGTAGTGTAAGTTCGTGGCTTAAACCGAGAGAGATTTTCCCCGTAAACCACAACACTACGAAAAGTTAGTATGCGATCATTGTTGTTGACAAAGGAATGTACTGATATACTGACATCCTCGACAGACAAAGATACACGGCGGCCCCAAGAAATGCGGGTGCAATTGTCAAGCAAACCAAATACCTAAAACATCAGTGAGATATCTAGTGATGCGATACACACTTCCCATATTTTGTCACTATGTGACTACTTAGAAGGCATTGTTAGTGTTCTTGGTAGAATTTGTCGCTCCGCCATGCCCGAGGGGATTGTTGCGTGGTGCCTGGAAGTGCGTCTCGGACGGCAGTTTCGCACCGAAGAGCATAGGGCTAAGGCTTTGGAGAGCATTTTGCCCGGTGCTTCAGGCTCCATATCCGAAACGTCAATGCATTTGCTTATTTTGCTCGGCAGTCAGGAGCTATATGGAACCTTTTGTAAGATGGAAAAAGTGGATGACTAATGTCTTAAATATTGTACATTTCCGTTCATCGTTCGATGTCAAGGACTTGATGCTAAGACTAAAGACGCCGTAAGATGGACATTTTGGGAGTAAGGGGATAAAAATTAATAGCAAGACTTCTTTTCTTGGCTGATAGGCGCTCCACAAGATCAGCAATAACCATGCCCAGGAAGATCATTTAGATAACTGGGAGCCGGCGTATAATGCCGCTTTTCTTCTCTGCAACATAGAGAGTGGTATTTCCTGGAGCAATTGCAAAATAAAGGAAATTACGCATTGTATTTCCAGCGGCCGACATTGCGGAACAACCGGTTGGGCAGCAGTGATCACAGCAATTTCTGCAAACCAATGTGCAACTTCTGTTCCATCTGCCCTGCTTATTTGCATTTCTATTAAAATTTGTTCGCGATATATGCCAACACCAGCGGTTGAGATAAAGGTAGGACCGAGCCGCCCTGTATAGCTATAAGGGTTGTAACCGAGAAAGGCCAAATCTGTTGCGAAAATATTCTGCCAATCAGACCCAGTATCATTCGCAATGGAGACGTCAAGAGTGATATTTGGCTGACCACCGTAGACAGCTGGGAGTCGAAACCTTGCAAAGATCTGGACAAGGATTAGAAAATTTCCGATAAGAAGTAAGTTAAAGTTGTACATCATGCAAATTCCTTACACCCTGTATGTAGACAGTAGGAAGCTGACTGTGGCATTTGAACAGCTAGAGGCTATGAATGATGACAGTCAGACAGCCAGTCCTCACACTAGCCATGGATAGTGTGAGATACTACCTGCGGTGTCGGAGTTGTCTGCATAAGCTGAAGACCAATACTCTAAAAGTGAAGTAAGTAAATTAATCTATAGTGATAGGAAACAGAGGTAAGACAAACCTCGGCCCAAACAGCTGAACCTTTAGGGATCTCCTTGGGCATAGCATCAACAATTGTCCCGTCAAAATCCAGGTAACTTTTCCTGGCCGCAACTCCCTTAACGGTTAGTTTCGTACAAGTGTATCAGGAACAAGATATTCTTGTGCTGATATTCTTCAGAACGCGGTCCACGAACTCGTGCAATCTTTCTGATGTTTGCTATCCTCCTGCAGACTTGATGCGCTTGCATCCTTTCTGATATGCCTTCATGCTGACTCAGATGTCGAATGACGCAGTCGCCAAAGTACCGTGCTCGAGCATAATATGATATTGCTCGAATTTCGAACATCAATTTTGCTGGTTAGTGTTAATGAGGCTGCACAACTCACTCACGCATGATATGTATCATCGTCCAAACTCTCCTACCTAAGCACTTGCTGAAGTAGGTGTGTAAACGAACAAAATTTCGTTATTGTATTCGTCATTCTATTCGACATTCCGAGTTTTCTTCGTTAGGACGCTAAAATTATTAGGACTCTATATCTTGCAACAGACTGAAAGAATATTGTTACTTTGAATTGGGATCATAAATAATGACAATACGACGTCAAGGATCATCAGATAATCCCCCATCCAACTGCAGCATGTCAGCCACAAATTCATCGGCAGTATCTGCAAAACCGCACAGCCCTAATAGAATTACTATACTGTGGGCACGGTACTGTGAAGTCACCGACGCCTAGTTCGTAGATCTCTTGCGGGAAAGGACCGGAATTGCATCGGCGCACATTATTAGGACACATAAATAAAGAATAAATCTCAGCGTCGAATACGAATATGAAACATTATTCGTAATTTTGCCCACACGCTTAGTGCAGTAGTCAAACTCTAATCCAGCCAATCATGACACAGGGTTCAGGGTTAACGTTATTGCAGGCATGCCACTCCGTACCATGCTCCGCTGTACCTAGCTCAAGCGAAGGGATACTTTAAGGACGAGGGCATCAAAGTTGCTATGCTTGAGCCCAACGACCCTAGCGTATGGTTCTGTTTACGTATCCGTTGTCTCTATCTCCCTTGCTGATGCTTGCTATAGGATGTCACTGACATCATTGGCAGCGGAAAGGTGGACCTCGGCTTCAAAGCCATGATCCACACCCTGGCTGTTTAACTTTCCCATCCAATCCATCGGATCCCTCCTCGACGAACCCTTCACAGGCGTTGTATACCTCATAGACAGCGGCATTACCACGGACTTCCGCTCGTTGAAAGGGAAGAAAATTGGCTATGTAGGCGAATTTGGCAGTATGCAAACTATTATTTACATTCGTGGTAGAAATGTCAATGCTAACAAGCACAGAAATTCAAATCGACGAGCTCACCTCCCACTACGGCATGAATCCTGACGAGTACACAGCTGTTCGCTGCGGAATGAATGTCTCCAAAGCAATCATTAACGGTGAGATTGACGCTGGCATTGGTTTGGAGAATGTGCAGATGGTCGAGCTCGCGGAATGGCTTGCTAGCCAGGGTCGCCCGAAGGACGATGTTCAGATGCTCAGGATTGATGAGCTAGCTGAGTTGGGGTGCTGCTGCTTCTGTAGTATCTTGTACATCGGTAAGTTGACCTCGTAATTTGCGGTTGTGGTTGCCAGCCGTCTTGTCGCTAACAAAGTTCTTTTTGCTGATATATTGTCAGGTAACGAGAAGTTCCTCGCAGAGAACCCAGATAAGGTCGCTAAGTTCCTCCGCGCATGTAAGAGAGCGACCGACTTTGTGTTGGCCAATCCGGCCCAGGCGTACGCGGACTATGTGGACTTTAAGCCGGTCATGGGAACTTTTCTTAACCAGAAGATCTTCGAGCGCTCCTTCGCGTATTTCTCCAAAGACATGAAGAACGTCAAGAGAGACTGGGTGAGCAAATTAATCTGATTAGTCATGTATAGGTTTCTCGCTAACTCTGAGATATACAGACCAAGGTCACCAACTATGGTAAGCGTCTCGGTGTCCTAGATGCAGACTTTCAGCCCAACTACAATTCTTTCCTCAGCTGGCCGCTTGAGGGTGATTCGGCCGATCCTACCGGCGACCAGAAGAAAATGGTCCAGCTCCAGAAGGACGTCGCTGCCAATGGGGGTTTCAATAGGCTTTCTATTACTCAGACGGCATGAATGGCGTCATGTTGCTTGTACTTGAGAACACGGTTTAGGATTCGTTTATTTGATTATGAGGACTTGTGTAGTGACTGATAGGATAGTGCACTGATGCAGTCATCGCGCCTATATAGCGCTATTTATTTATTTTTCTCTTCTTTATTCGCGTAAAAATCTTCATAAATATATATTAACTTTCTTTTTTACGCCCTGTTCACTGTCGTCTATTTTGTAAAGCCACTTCCGTACAGTTAGCTGCTTCTGAGCTGGAAGGGCATGATGCCTCGGTCTCAGCACAGCAATGTAACATCAAGTTGTATGCGTGGGGAACGTTTAGACGCGATTGTTTGCGCTAGGTGATCAAGACACCAGTGGTTGTCGCATAAATTCGCCTGAGATACTATCTTTGGTGTTAGTCTTCCCTTCCTCCTAAAGCCGGAACTTACGCGCGAGCTTTTTAGTTGCAAGATGAAGGATGATAGTCCACTTGTGGATCATTTTAGGGAGTTTCATAATCACGAATGGCAAAATGCTGCCGAGGCTGTCATTGATGACCTGTGTTCCGCATTGATCCTATGCCTGCGCTCTAATGAGGCATTGAACTCTTTTAAGGTCACCAAAATCTTACTGTTGACATGTTGTTTCAGGTTCCGTCTGCAAAGGCGTGGTCTCCCGTCGGCTGTCGATGGCTAGACTCGATGCCACATATATCATTCCGACCATCCACACTACTCCTGAGAGTGTTCACACCGACCAAAGTGTTCAAGTTAGATGTTTAAACAAAGCTTGCGTTGGCGTTGGGAAGGGGAGCAGCAGACAATCTTTAAACGGTATGCCACTGCATAAATTTCGAAATCGTACATATCTAGAGTTGTATGCAGAGCACAAGTTAAAATTTGAGCCACCAGAAAGTGGTTCAGTTGACAGTTATGGCATCATTTACAGTGATATCTTCTCACTTGAATCAACATGGCGCCTGTACCGGTGATTGTCGAGATGTATTTAAGTCTCCACAAGTCGCCGGTAATAGAATCATCACGCCAGAAAGCAGTTGTAAGGATTCCGCGTAAAGTAGTAGTGTATTGCATGAAATCCGCTTTATGTTAGTAATATGACTTGGTTACAAACACCGGGTGTGATAGAACCAGATCTCTAGCTGGTGGTGATGTAATATTTAAGCTTTGCTTTGTGCAGTGGCACTTTGTTCGAACATAAATGAACAATGATTGGAATCATCAGATTCGTAGATCGATAGTGTCTAATTTTACTTTTCCTTGATACTTTTCTACCGAGCCCGAAATGACAAAAATACATATTATCCCAAATAGACCGTCTAGAGAATCTCACGAAAGACTTTCAAAGTAACTACAACTTGTATCTCACTCTCTCACTGGTGTCGATCCTGTACTATTATTATCTCGTTCAGCTTCTCTTCTCACGTGCAGTGTTAAGCCGTGACCCATCGATCACATGTATTCTGCACTTTTGTGCCCCCCAGGTCAGTAAATAACCAATCATCCACTAAAGGACAGCACCTGGATTAATCCAATCAGAACAGGATGTGCAAGAAAGCTATGACACGCACCAATATATACTTTTCATGATCGCAGAAATACGCTAGTCGTATAAACAATTAATATAATTATAGTCCTGCCGGAACAAACTATCCCGTCACGATATTAGACTTAGGACTCTTGCCTCAGTCACCTCTGCTCGTTTGAAGGATCTTCGATCACAACTAATCTCCCAGCAGATCGCGTCACTAGTGGATCACCCATATATGACAACCTTGCTGACTCTAGCTCCTCGCACCATTTATGTTCAAATATTATTACTAAGCAACCCAAATTAGCAATCCTCTTGTGAATCGACAAGTTAAGTATACTATAAATTGGCCCTTGATCAGAAATACTGTTTGGAAGCCGGAAATGATGCGCCATCTGGGTGCCCGTGCGTACATTGACCGCTGAGCCGCTAAGCCACTTTAGGGTGATATCACATGGAGATTCAGCTGTCACATGGAGAAATTCAACGGCATATCTAATGTCATTATGATATGATACGCCGCATTCCCCCCTGATGTGTTCAGGGAGACAGCTAGAATTGCAACGTTGAACCACCAAACATCATAAGTCCTCCGTTCCTGCGTCACCTACCAAGCAATATATATCCGCTAAAGCCCCACCACAGTTGGTAATTCTACAACGGAGGTAACAGTCGCGTCATGTCACTTTGCATACCTTCAACATGAGAGATAACTCGCTGTACGACTACCTCTTTGTAAGGTTCTGGATTATCGTACTAAGCTCTATTGCTCCTCTCAGCATATCCTATTGTGTCCTTGTCCTCTTTAGAGTTCCTGATTCCTATCGTGTTTCTCACATTCTCGAGGTTTGGGCAATAGCAGAGACGACTTTTTATTTCTTCACTTTCGTCTTCAGGGCTTACTATATTCAAAGTCCCGCTATACATCCGCCTCTCCCATCTAGGGAGAAACGGCTTGAACTCTTCACTCTATGTGAACAAAGCATCTCGGATCACAAGCAATACATATCTAAATGGTTTATGGACACCCCAATCACGGACATTCACAAGGAGAATATGAAAGACTTCCTCCGGTGGGCTTTCTTGAATAATGCTGCGCCCGATTCTAAATACGACGAGGAGTTGGAAGAGTATGTGACGATCCTTGAAGGGAAGTTGAATTTAAAGTTCCCCTCCGGGCGGGCTGATAATGTCAAGTCTTTGAGACTCACTGTCGACAAAGTGAAGGCCCTTCACCGCAGTCTTGTGTGGTACATGGTTAGTACTTTTCCCATTTCAGCAGAATCGCAAAGAAAGCTGCTTTAAACTAACAACTTTATCATGCAGTGTGTTCATGTGGTCGACGTTATCACCTTTTTCTCTCTG
This sequence comes from Lipomyces mesembrius, assembly GCA_038497805.1. Taxonomy (NCBI): domain Eukaryota; kingdom Fungi; phylum Ascomycota; class Lipomycetes; order Lipomycetales; family Lipomycetaceae; genus Lipomyces; species Lipomyces mesembrius. The sequence continues at coordinate 351,826 of MU972911.1, forward strand.
CTTTTTCACGGTTTTCATTTCCACCATAGCTCTCCTATGCGCTGCCTTGCCGTCTTTCCACCTCGACTTCAAACCTTAGTCAGTGCTCATCGTTCTCCTGTCAAGAATCTTACTTATTATCATCGTCCTCATACCGCTCGAGACAAGCTTCCATTACTCCTCATTCATGGCATTGGGGTCGGTCTATATCCTTACATAGACTTCTTAGCAGAACTAAACCAAAAGAGACATGAAACAGAAGGAGATATTGGAATAATTGCGATAGAAATCTTGCAAGTATCCTCTCGGATCACGGAGCCGGTACTGACAAAGGAAGACATATGTCATCAAATTCGAGCTATTCTGAGTCATCATGGATTTGAGATGGTTGTATTGGTAACTCATTCGTAAGTATAGGACCATTGGAATGTGCCAACATTCGCTAATCCCCATCCTTTAAGATATGGGTCAGTGATCGCTACGCATCTTCTGCACAATCCTGCAGTAACCAACCGCATCGCGTCCGTCGTGGTGGTTGACCCCATAACAATTCAGTTGCACCACCCGGATGTAGCTTACAACTTCGTAAGTGGAATCGCTCTCGATTCTATCCCAATCTCCTTCGGCTCTGTATGCCGAGAGCATGTACTGACTGTAGTGATGTATGTTTAGACTTTCCGCAAACCCAAATCCGCGAACGAGTGGTATTTGTGGTACTTCGGGTCAATGGATATGGGTGTCGCTCATACGCTGGGTCGCCGCTTTTTCTGGTCTGAAAACATTCTCTGGAAGCAGGACTTATGCGACCGCCACGCCACAATTTTCCTCGCCGAAAAAGACAATATTGTCCATACGGAGCAAGTAAGAGCATATCTGCTGAATCACTCGACAGGACGCGAAATTGCGAAGGATGGCAACGGAAAAGTCATGTCTCATGACCAAAAGATACTAAAGGTGGTCTGGTGCGAAAATTTGCATCATGGACATGTGTTCGATGCAAAGATCTGGAGGAAGCGTCTAGTCAATGAAGTCATTGAGCACTCGGCACAAACTTACCATAACGACGTGTCACGATGGACAAATGGGAGGTCTCCATACTGATTTTGTTACGCCATGACGTAAAATCCCGATCATACAAACTGCCGGTAAATTACACTACTATCATAGAGATCATTTGATGTATTAACCGTTGCCACTGATTGTCATACAGTGAGCTCACATACGACTGGGAGACTGCATGTCTTCATTAAACAACGTGGCTACCTTTTATTCTATGTATATATTGTCTGACGAGTAGCAATTTGAAGGTCTTGTTAATTATCTCAGTCCTTTTTGTCAGTTGTGATTCGTGGGCCCAAGGAATGTCCACATACATGAGCCGCAAGCTATGAGGCATAACTTCCTTAATCCTTCCATATATTCAGATCTTATCAGTTTCCTACAAATGACTTATGAACTTCTAGTACAAGCAAATCGTTTGATTACAAAATTGGATATTCACCGTTAGTCATATTTCCACGGGTAAAATTCTTTTCGAGAAACCTGTACATATAACAAGCGTTGCAGGGGGTTGCAGCGGGAGGGCGAGAGGGTTAAAACTCTAAAAGCGCCATAGTTAAGCGCCACATTACCCGGCGTTACCCTGCTCGTTGTTGCAGGGTACTGTTGCATCATAGCTAAGCTGGGAGGGCGAGTTAAACCGGGTAAGCCCACCTGAGGAAGCGCCGTTAAGACGAGCGAAAGGTAGAGTATGAGGGAAGGCAACACAACCAAAAGAAGCAGCGAAAATACGAGAGACAAGTATTGACAAGTATTTACAGAATTAAGAATTAGATGAAGGATATAAAACCGAAATAATTATGGAGGTGAATGGACGAATGGAGGTCGAGTTGCAGCAGAATGAGGTTCAGGGTTCATGCGTGGTTGCACTCGAGACATTGAAAAACGCTGCTCTCGGAATACATATCGACTTATAGGTTCGGTATGCTGGATGAAGTATAGTTAACGGTCGTGTCAAGTATTTGATGCGCTCCTGGTGTCTTTAAGTCGAGCCGCACGTTGGGTCTCATAACCCTACCTTCCTAGTGAGGAATACGACTACTATACGATCACTTTACGATTATATTCTATCCAATAGGTGTCGTGTTGCTCGTCGTAGATGATCGGGTTCGGTGGTCGGATCGCAGAGCGTGTCGATCCGGGCTTGGTCTGCAGAGCTGA